>JAOSBK010000205.1:13813533-13852734 GCA_027568895.1 Erythroxylum shatona | reverse complement strand
TATTATTAAAGTAATTTTGATTTAGAGTGTTCGCATAAATATGCTCTTTATATTTTATATTTAGAAGTTATATTTTTATGTGCTATATAACCCGATGGATATCTAAAAACCCGAACAATCCAATGGATTTGGATATGGGTAGTAAATCGTAAAAATTGATGGATATGGGTAGTAAATCGTAAAAACTGATAGATATGGATTTAGATATGGGTTGAGTCATAAAAAATGGATATGGATATGGATATAGGTAGAGTAATACCCGAACCAAACCCTACCCATTGCCATCCCTAATAATGACAAAAAGGGAGAGTAGAAGGAGATATATATATTTTATATTTTTGTTTTGATAATTTTGAAATTATAAATCTGTTGACGAATTTGTTGATAGGCTGATTGAAATGTTGAAATCTGTTGAAATGATATATTTTGCTTACTATTGAAATGCCTTTGTCTTTTAAAATATGCGATAGATACTTAATATTCATATGCTTGCATCTAAGTTATCTTTCAACAAAACGATAGGCTCCTTACTTAGAGCTAGTAAGAAAAGCCCCTTCTAATCATGACTATGAGTAAGGACATACAAAGATTACAGGTATTTTTTGAAATCTTTTTCAGTTATTTGAATTTTTGAAAATATATCTATTATTGCTTGTCATCATCAAAAAGGAGAGATTGTTAGCTCAAGGCTTTTAAATTAATGATTTTAATCATAACAATCAATAATATTTA
Organism: Erythroxylum shatona; assembly: GCA_027568895.1. Taxonomy (NCBI): domain Eukaryota; kingdom Viridiplantae; phylum Streptophyta; class Magnoliopsida; order Malpighiales; family Erythroxylaceae; genus Erythroxylum; species Erythroxylum shatona. The sequence goes on along the minus strand of JAOSBK010000205.1, from coordinate 13,852,002 downwards.
GTTTGATTTCAAAATTGAATTTTATTGGATTATCTTATTTATCCTGAAAGATAATGATACACAAAAGGTTATATAACTTAGTTATCTCTTTAAATAAAAAATATTTTCTTATTTTACAGGGATCAATCTAACAAACTCACTCTGATAGTAAGAAGCAGTTACAACAAATATGAAATGGATAAGCTCCTATTGTTTTTGTACAGAAAAAATATCCTTTTATTTAACCAATTCGATAATGGCTTCGAAGACACAATCAAAGGATTATTCAAACAACCAAATACTTAAAGATTCTATAAAAGATAGTGGGAAAGACTTTTTAACATAATCAAAGTAGATTCAATCAGTTAGTCGATGTTAAAATTGAAGCAATGACTAGTTGAAGGGAATTTCTATTTAAGGAAGAACTACTGCATTTAATAACACATCATATTTCATAAATACATTAGTAGCATCAGTACTTATTCTCAAAAAGTTACACTTATACCCTCTGAGCATTAGAAAGTGAAAATACTCTATCGAGAGAGATCAATATTCATAGAAGCTCATATTGAGCAAATCATACTTTCATTTATTGAGAGCTTGTAGAGGCTTGTTAAATACTACTAGTGTAGAAGGTTGAAGAACCTTGAAAAATATATATTTTAAAGCTTAGAAAGGCTGTTCAAATTACTAATTGAAGATTTATTAGTGAAACACTCAAGTTGAACACTTGGGGACCAGACGTAGACTTCGTTATAAGTCGAATCAGTATAAATTGGTTGTATCATTATTTTCTCTTTCCTTAACTCTTAAATTACTGCATTTTAGTTATTGTTGTTTTCAATTTGCAAGAGGCCCCTTTTCATTTACAATTTTAACAGGCTCCTATCGTTTATACAAATTGATAGGAACTTACAAAAACTTTCAAGTCAAACACAATTCACCACCACACACCCCCCTGCGTGTGTGTTTGCTTTATGATTAACAAGAGACTGTGGCTTGATAGGACTACAAATATCCACAAGCATAAGTTGTAGATGCTTGGTTGCTTGCGAAAGTGACGCCTTTAAAAAGCTTTTTCTTACATATTTTTAAATAGACATACCTCTTACAATTGATTCAGATGGTTAATTTAGGGAACTCCTTTCACCATACTCTTTACTCCCAGCATTTTAAGCCCTTCAAAGTTGAGGCTCACGAATCTCATGTGCCAAATTCATAAGGATCCTTGATATAAACTTGTAAAGACTTCACTTCAGTCATTTTCACATTTAACATGAACATTTGGTTCTTTGTCACGACAACTTTAACAATAAATTTCTTGATTTCGAAGTCATAAATAATTTTTCACCATTTTCACTTTGTACCTGCTCTCTAAAAGTTAGTTAATTCTTAAAATATTGCTCTTCATTTTTAGGATGTAGTAGATATTATGGAGAATTTTATCATCGCCTTCCTTGGTGACCAAAATGATCAAGCCTTTTCCCTTAATCTCTACCTTTGTATCATCTCCAAAACGAACACTCCTAGTGACTTTTGTATCAAACTTCACAAATTTGCTTCTGTCTCCTTTCATGTGGTTGCTTGTAGCATTATCGAGATACCTTATGACATTTTTTTCTGTGGAGCCTTTGTTTTGAGAAAACAAAAGATTACCTTCCACCTCCTTCATCTCAATAAAGTTCGTCTCTTCATCTTAACTCTTAGTTTGACATTCCCAAGAATAGTAATCACTTCTCACATGCATACCACTCTACTTATCTTTTATCTCCAATTATTATTTCTTCCTCATCCACAACCTCTTTGAGAACCCCTGTTTTCACCTTCATAAAATGACGTTTACTCACCTTTTTCTTGACCTCTACCACGACCTCGACCTTTTTATCCTTTATCATTTCCCTTATATTAAAGGAAAATTTAAACTTACTCCAAGGGTTCATTAGGTCCTTTTCATTTTTTCTTCATGAGCTAACAATGACCCATTTAATTCGACGATGGCCATGGACTCTATGTCCTTCAATTCTTCAACTGCCACCACCACATGATTGAATTTCATGTTAAGAGAGTACAAAATCGCCTATGCTACTCTTGCATCCTCAATCTTTTCATCGAGTAGCTTCATTTGATTCACCACTGCCAATACTCGAGTAAAATAATATGCCATGGACTCATTCTCCATCATCAAAATCGTTCAGCCTTTAGAGTTTAGAGTTGCACTTGCTTCACCCTATCGACTCTGACCACGAAACTCTTTAAGATTTCCCATGCATCCTTGGCTCTTGTCACATTGTCTATCCTCTCAAACATGTCACCATCTAGCCCTTGATGAATAATTGAGAGTGCACTTTGATGTCTCTTCTTTACTTGATGCCAAGCTTTTACTTTAGCCACTATTGCAATATCATCATTTGTGGGATCTTTATATCCCTTCTCGACAATGTCCTATAAGCCATGACACCCAATTATAGGCTTCATGCATGGTGCCTAACGATTTATAGTTTGTTTTGGTTAGTTGTGGATATTGGAAAGTGATATTAGTTTTGAACCTTTTGGTTGTAATTTTAACAAAGCTCTAAAACCATTATGTTGGAAGTTACATTGAGTTAAAAGTACATATTCTTAACATAAATGAGGAAGAAAAAAAGAAAAGGTTAATTGGAAAAATTTTATTTCCATATTTTAACTTCTTATCTCCTCTTACGACAACTAATTACAAGTTTTTTTTTTAAATTTAAACATAAGCTATTAATAAAAAAAAGTATGTACATAGTCTAATTTAAAACAAACATGTATTATATATGAGAAGTCTTAAATAAAATAACTATAACTTTCTTTAGAAAAATCCAGTGAACCTGAAACTTGCACTATTTAAAACTAGAGTTAAATAAGTTTTAAATCCATATTTAGTTTCCCAAGAAAAATATCCATTTTCCTTCCAACATCCATTAAATTCGCGCTATATGTTTAATTTGTTGAAAAATTCTCCGCAAACACATGAAAGTTCCCTGATAGGCCCTTCTCCATCTGCTCACTAGTCTACCTTCTTCTTCTTCGCTGCCATGTCTACCTGATTCTATTTGGCTATAAGCCGTGTAGCCACATGGAGATAAGTGACCTTTTGGCCGAAGTTGAGCTGCAGTTTATTAAGTCTCGCTGTTGACTGCTAGGCCGAAGTTGAGTGGATCAGAGTCTGTGCGGTCAAGAAGACCAATTGCCGGTGACATTCTGACAGCAACTCGATCCGCTCCCATGGCTGCGACTACAGCTTCAACTACCTGCAACAAGAATCTACAACGGTCACCGATTGATCCACCATACTGTTCTGTTCTCTCATTGATCCCATCCTTAAAAAATTGATCAATAAGGTAACCTTGAGCCCCATGAGTCTCAACGCCATCAAAACATGCACATCGAGAACTTATGTTTTCATTATAGAAACATTGGTAAAGGTAAGCTCGAGAAGTTCCTTCTTTCAGGTTGGGAAACAACAGTGCATTAATGCATGCCAAATCCTAAATATAAGCAATCTGCGAGTTTGTTGAACATTAACGGCTTCCGAAGCCAATTATCTTTGACAATAGGGCACTTTCTGGTTTACTGAGATCTCCTATATGACATTACATATCAACTAATCAACCACCATGTTTTCTCAGCAAGAAAAGCCGTAGATCATAGTTGATTGTTTTGACGAACTAAGGCACAACTCAAGCACAAAGATCTTTTCTCGTCTGAATGTGGGCCAGAGATAATCATGAGCAGGTAGGCTTTTCCAGCTAGCTATCTAACAAACTAGCTACCGAAACGACACAATGATACTCATCCCATGTGTTGCCAAGTAAAAAGTGAATCACGAACAAAGTCTCATCATGATTTCAGGAAAGTTCAGACAGTATATTTATGGTTTCCACAAATGTGTATCAGAGCATCCCATTTTTGCAATTTCTGATGACTTATGAGGTTAGCATCAGCCAAATTCACACTAATAGTACTGGTCAAGGCATTGGGTATGACTTCTGAGGGTAGCATCAGAATTCTTCACCTGATTGAGATGGCCTGGCTTCGATGATTAATTAATGAACTCACAACATAAATCAATGTAATAGCACGTATCTAAGTTCCCATAATACACCAACACAAGATCAGTACGAGTATTGATATAAAAAGACTGGAATGGCTGGCCTAAATGGATGCAAGAACGTACCCTCCTGAGACGCACGCCCCACAACATTTGACAGAGAATGATGGCATGAAGTGCGTCTACCAGTTTCTTCTATGCCTCCACTTGTTGTTCTGAGCATATACCATCTGGTACATACATGTGATGGGGGCATTGAATCTCAGACACTCCATCACTAAATCCCCTTCACGTCAGAAATCTACATGGAAGACCAGGTAGTAGTGACGTCACTTTTCATGTTCTGTTCATAATTAACTTTGAAATCCCAGTTGGAAAATGAAGTCAAAATTTTTGTAAATATTTCTCATTTCTGTAATAAACACGCGACCTCGTTAGTCAACTAATCATGAGTCACCAACCGCATTACTTACTAGTCATCACCAGAATTAATCAACTAAATAAGGTAGAAAACACTCTTAATTTTAACTTCGTTTAAAAAAAGACTGAAATTACGATGCCTTTCAAATTAAGGTTTTGCTAAAGTAATGAGCAATTCATTTCTTTTCCGGATGATGTTTATATGGACACTTACGTCCACAATTATCTGCCACTTTAACCTTAATTTCCTCGACAGCAACACTTTTGACCCGCAATATCGTATGTAGTCTAAATTCCCCTACTCTTTGAGCAAGTCAATGCATTAACGTTGACGTAGATAACTGGACATTAATATAATCTTCTAAAGTCAGAACTTCAGACATCAAAGGAGACCGACCATTTCCAAGTTGACTTTAATGTATGGCCAAGCCAATCTGTTCAGACCCATGAAACTAGCCAATCAGACTATGATAAAAGCAGCCTTTGCTAATGACTAGGGGGACACGACTAGGTAGTATGTAGCTTTCCGTAGTATCCATCCAATTTTTTTTATTTTTTTTATTATATTAGCAGGATGACCGAGTGTAATACTACTCGACCCCGGCCACCGTAGGACTCCCAATTAAGCGGCCTGCATCTCGTCATCGGAGCAAGTACCACCACCACAACCAAAAAGTCTAGTAAGAGGACAATTCAGAAAAAAATCTAAATAATTAACGTGTTTAGATAGTCATTACACCGAGTCACGACATAAGTCTGAGAAAGCCTCTAACTGATATCTCACAGAGAGAATCATATTTGCTAGCTGTAAGCTTCAAGCAGAGAAATAACAATTTGATAACAAAAACTAACGTGTGAGGGGGTTGAACTTTCCCATCTTATAAGGAGAGAAGAGGGTGGTGGTCACTTTTGTTTCAGTTTCAACCATTTTTTATTATCAGAACTGACGCCAAAATTCAGATTTTATCTGATATGGAGCAAAAACGAAAAACAAAGAGCGCCAAAGCTGAAGTGGGTCGAAAACAGATGCAGAATTCTTGCAGGAGAAGTTGAGTGAGTAGACGAGAATTTGGAGTTTTAGGTCCGATCACATGCTCTCTCTTTTCTTTTCTTTTCTTTGGCAAATGATAAATAGATTGAGGTTAAATGGCAAAGCAAGAAAGATAATAGTTGGATTTGGGCACAGCTACGAGCCCTCCCTCAAGTCTTTCAAGTTCCAATATTAAGTTTGTGCTCAGGTTACGCATTTGCCAATATTCGTAATCTAGCCTCAATATTAAGATCACATCATGAAATATTCTGTTACTCGTTATACTACTTGGTTAAGCTTTTCTAGAGTGGCAACACGTGCCTGTATGCTGCCATGTGAATGCAGTATACAGAAGGTTAGTTTAATTTATTTATTGTCGACATGTAAAGTCTGACATAATTAGAAAACTTTTCTTTTTGTCTTTTTATTTGGTGTGTACCCAACTCTAACCATGACGAGAATGGCCTGTCAAGTACCGAAGATCCAAGTAACTCACCAGCAGCGGGCATAGCGGAAGGATTGCTGTTGTAGTTATACACCACAAAGCCTAGTTATTTGTATGGAGCAATGATGTATAACGCTTCAGACATCACATTGAGTGGTCCCTGTCCCAAGCCAGGAGTAGATAAAGGAAAGCACTACCTTGTCACTTTCATCATTCCAATTGATATTTACCTTTTTCGACTCTCAGAACAGTCTGATGCAAGGTATGAATGAAAACCTACTTGTGTGTATCATGGCACCCTTTGACTAAGGCTTCTACATTATATTTCTAAGAATTTCATTGGATAAACAAATGTAAGAGTGGACAAGTTGGAAAAGGAAGACCGCAGAAGTATTCTTCTTATTCTGATCCCGTTCAGTCAGACCGTCACCTGAGCAGGGAAAATAATATAATTAATTAACAGGGGTTGATTCGTTTTTGGATGGTTCATTGACTTGACTCGTTGTCTGTTATTGAATCTTGGGGCTTTTAAAAAAAGTATTACCGTTTAAAACCAATTCACCAAGTAAATGCTCATGGCCTGATGCTGATCCCATGCGTCCTTTTAAGAAACTCAACGTTCTACCTAACTCAAGCTCAAGGTAAGTTTCCCGTTCATGCTGTGGGATATATATTTTTAATCTTGAAGATGAGTTCACGCAGTCACTTAAGTTATAAGGGGTGTCATATAATTTGATATTGAGAATGCGCATGATGAGGAGGAGGTTCGCTAATTATATAATTAATGTAAGATATGAGGGTTCAAGTGATGAGGGTAAGGCTCAAAGCTTATGAGATGTTATCCTTTTTTTTTGGTATGGAATTATTTTGCTTTTTAAGATGACAGAAAGAAAACAGGATTTTGACAAACGCCATAATTTGCTGCAAATCGAAGACAAAAAGCTTCTTGATGGGGTTGGGTTTGACAAAAGGGTAGAGAAATGAATAATTGTAAATAGCAATGAAAGCCTAAAGCCACAACTTTCGCCGCTTGGGAGCCATGAATCATAGCACCTACACATGCAATATATGATAACCAAAGGAAGGAACTTGCCGCCCCCGCCTGCAACCAAAACACCTTCACCTTCACCTTCCTAAATATTATTCCCAAATTATTTAAAATTAGCCTACGGAATAAAACGTAACTATGTTTGACAATAATCCATGCTTATTTCATTCCCTCTCCATCTCTGTTTCTGACTCTGTATTGGGAAATTGATTAAAGTGTAAGCTAGAGGTGGGGTGTAAGTAACCAAATGGGATTTTAAAGAAACAGACACCCACCAACCCAACAACATAAACATAAACAGCAGATTTGTGTCTCGCAAAATTTCTAAAATCCACGGATACAAGAACAAAAGCCTCTCACTTTCCTTTTCGTTTTGTTCCGTTTTCTCTTTTCTCGCCTCTTTGTATCCGTCGTGCCTTCATCTCTCTTCTTACGACAATCTAATTAACCCTCCATTAATTTAATTTATAACCCATTTATTCTATTTTGCTCTCTCTCTCTCCTTTTTTATGTGCAAAGAAGATAGACTCGAGCTTTCTGTGTTATGGCCGCCTGAAACTCATTACCCTTCTGTGCCTCTCTCTTTCTCACTGTTTTTTCTTCGTTTGTAGCTTCCTGAAGGTGTGTTACTTTTTCCCTTTTCAATTCCCTGCTATTATCCTTTCATTTCCTATATAATTTGCTTTTCTTTGATTTGTCTTCTCTTCGTTTTTGGTCTGTGCTAGGCTAGAATCATTCTTTTCTCCTTTTTTCGTAAATATTTTATTAAAAAAAACTGATCTGTACCTGGTTGTGTTTCCTATGGATTCTCTTACTCAATTAACTGATTGTTAATTATCTGGGTGTCTGAAATCGACGTTCGTTGCAGGATATAAACGTGCTTTTTTTTTTTCTGCAGATAGTTATCTTTTAACTTAATTTCCTTATGGAGCTTTTCGTAACTGACTAAGTTTGATGGAAGGGTAGTGACTGAATCACAGTTATTTGCCCAGATATTGCTGGAATGGTGCATGTATTCTGCTGGAAAAAAAATTGCATCTTTAGGATAGAAGTTGAGTTGAGTTGAGTTTTAGATTTTTAAGGTTTTGTTTTCACGCTTATTTTTGGGATTTACAGGAAAAAAAAGCATACTTTTTGACAGATTATGCCTCTAGTTGCCAAGGTTTCCACAGTATCTTTTAATAATTTATATGTTGGTGAAAAAGTTTCAGCTCCCGAGTGTTGGGATGTTAGATTTTATAGAAGCTTAAGAATTTGGCTTGTAAATCTATATCTTATGTATTTGCATGATTCGGCTGTAGTGGTGCTGTATGAGGATGGCCAGTAGTGACAGTAGCCCTAGTTGGAGTGCTCAATTTTTCATGCAGACTACAGAAGATGTTGCAAGAGCTGTTGCTGCAGCAGCAGCTGCTGCAACTGCTCCTCGATCACCGCGGCCCTCTGTAGTGTTCTCGTCCAAAGATGATCAGGGTGATGGCCACTTCCTGAAACTGCAGCGCCAACTTACAAGGGTTCTAAAAGGTTTTTCATCTCCCCCTCCTGAAGTGAAAAGCGAAGCTTATAATCCAGAAGTTCTAACTAGCCAAAAGCGTCAATGGGCAAGCTTTCAATTACAGTACTTGGTAGGTGAAGTGAATTAGTTTGATGTTCAAGCTAGTTTTCTGTGTAGGAATGACTCGTAACAACATTCTGTTGTGAAGCCTTTTTGTTTCAGACGCCTCCTTGACGGGGCTCATTTCCATTATTTATTTAATGTAGCTGCTGCCAGCTAAATTTAAGTTCTTTAGTTATTGATAGTTGCTACCTCCTTTAAAATTATCTTTTGGGTGCTCAAAGTTGTATTACTGATATAAGTTTACCTTTTCCTGTTATGTATTTTTTTTAATACTTTCTGTGTAATGGAAAAGGCTGCAGCTTCAGCTTCTATTATTTTTCATAACATCTCTATTATTTAAGTTTTCAGGATCATAAGTCTCTAAAGGAACCATCAAAGCTTTTTGAAAGCATGGTAGTTGTAGGTCTTCATCCTAATTGTGACCTCCAGGCTCTTCAAAGGCAATATATAGGTAGAAAGTCTGAAGTATCTGGGAGGTTGCAAAATGCACTTGGCTGTCAGAATCAATCTCGCATAGAGCCCATTCTTGAGCCTCAGGTGCCTTTTAGTGCCAAAAATGTTCAACGTGTACTTCTGTCTATGTCACTGAAATTTCAAGCATTTCCTGATTCTTAGTTTTTACATTCAGGTCTTATTTGTTTACCCTCCAGAAAAAGAGCTACCACTCAAATATAAGGATCTTTTGTCTTTTTGCTTCCCTGGAGGCCTAGAGGTTGGTTTCCACAGTTTGGTTTTCACATGTCCTTTGCATTTGTGCACGTTACTTTGATTTACTTATTCTCTCTTGAGTTTGAAACATGGTTATTCTGATTCTTTCTAGGTTCGTGCTGTTGAGAGAACCCCTTCAATGAGTGAGTTGAATGAAATTCTTCTAGGCCAGGTACATATATGACATTTTCATGTGAATTCTTGAGTATGTATGTATTTATATGTATATGTATGTTTATTTATTTTATTTTATTCGATGGAGATGGCATCGCACCTATTGTTAACATTTTCATTGATCTTTTGAACTTTGAATTTCCTCTCCTATTGCATGGCTTAATGACTGAAATTAAAGCTTACTTTTATGCACAACTGTAGCTTTTCAATTAAAGCGGTTGGTTGGGTGATGTCTTCTTCACGAATTAGCCCTTGGATTATAAATCATCATATTTGTTATTAACTTCTTTCTTTGGCTTGCACCACCTGGCAAAATGATTAAAAAATAACCATGATCCGGAATCTTAGGAGTACATTATTTATTGAATCTTGCTAATGATTCAAATTTGTTAATGTCAGATTCTCACAGTTATTTCTCATCTAATAATAATTGTGTGCTTATTTTGCAGGAGCACCTTAAACAAAGTGATCTGTCATTTGTATTCCGGCTACAGGTAGCCTTACTATATGATGCTTCTTTATTTTTTATTCTTTTTTATTCCATTTGGTTGAATACGATATCTGGCGAAAAAGTTTGTGTGACCAAATAAACATTTTGCTGGTTCATAGACTGAGGATGCTGTATATGCAAAATGCATTGCAATTTATATTCTGTTTTTTCATAGTGGCAAAGGTTAGATTTGATATCTATCCTATAATCATTATTTTTTTTCTTTGATTTCCTGTTTTGGTATTGATACTAAATTGTCCCATCTTCCAACAGTTCTTAGGGTAATTGGGAGAGTTTGATTCTTTAGGTGCCACAATTATATGTGTCATTTATTTTGAATTTGACAGAAAGTAATGTCTTCTTGATATATGATATACTTTAGGGAGACTGTATCATTCAGGAGTTGACTGATTTCCCATTCATTAAATTTGCTTTTTAACCTTGTATTTTTGTCATAGGTTGCTGATAATTCAACACTGTATGGGTGCTGTGTGTTGGTTGAAGAAATTGTTACAAAACCTTCTGGATTGCTCTCCATGATCTCAAATAAACAGTCTACCTTCCCAGCTTTGAGCCGTCATATACTAACTACTCGGAGATGTTACTGCATTCTGTCAAGGCTTCCATTCTTTGAATTGCATTTTGCTGTTTTGAATAGGTGTGTCTGCAATTTAAATTCTGGTTTGTCAAATTCTAAGTTCACTCTGGTCACCTATTGATTAGAGTTCATGTTTATCAAGTAAGCTCCTTTCGATGGATATCTTATGTATTAATATGGATGATACTGCACAGTAACATCTAAATATTAATCCTTATTATGTTATGGACTGGTGTTGTAGTATCTTCACAGAGGAAAGGCTGGAACGGTTGACAAAATATAGTGGTTTTCTGGACCTAGAACCCTTAGAGGGCATCAAGGAAGAAAAATCAAATGACAACTTGGATTCCGAATCATTGAACTACAAAGGTGCAGAGGAGATTATGGATGGATCAGTTGAAATTTCGGAATCAAACTTGAGAAATTCTATTGTGGGAGTTGGTATTAACAATGGAAATCAGCTGGACCATCAACTTGTTCAGGGGCATATTCATTTATTGAACAAAAGCATTAGCAATAGCATTGTTGTTCCAGTTGATTCTGAGACTGAAACCCTCTCATCTAAAGGAGAATCTGGTGCTGTAAACTCTGAAGATTATAACATTGATGCTGATGATTTTTCATCTAATAAACAAACTGGAGATAAACGTTTACCAATTGCTGTTCTTCCTCTCCTGCGATACTGTCAATATGAAAGTTCTGAATCTTCATGCAGGTATGATATATGTTAAGCAGATGGGGATTCTTATAGTGGACTTTGTGTTTTTCTGTCTTTGGTAAATGTATATTACATGTGCTTGAAGCCTGTTGTTTGGAAAGATGGTTGGTGAGTTTTTGTTTTGTACAAGCATGACAATAAAGCTGATATGGCTTGAGCTGCTGAAAGCTGCCAATTCCAGTAGTCTCTTGGTTGAAATTTGATATAATTTTTATATATTGTTTTGGAGGTTGCTGGTTACTTGATAAGAGTTAATGTCTTGAGCGTATAAGCTATTCTTTAAATAATGTTAGTTGGCATTAATTTGGTGTGTACTTGTGAGACATTTGAGCATGTTGGGATGCATGAGTTATATATGTGATTCTCATCATCTGGGTGGAAGCAATGTTTTGTTATTAAGCGGGTCTAAAATGCTCTTTATGCAGCTTCCAAGGTTCTCCTAGTGAAGATAGGAACTTCAGGAGTGATGTTGATGATACAGAAACAGAGGAGGCATCCTTTTCTGGCCAGGAAGATTCAAATGATAACATTGATATTCTTGAATGGGCCAAGGTCTGAATCTTTTTTTATATGCAAGTGTGTAGAGGTTTCTAGGCAGTTACTATTGTTAATTGACTACCTTTTCAGGTTTTAAATTTTCTTTCTTCTTTCCTTTTTTCTCTAGGCAAACAACCATGGATCACTGCAGCTTTTGTGCGAGTATTTCCGATTACATTGCCCTTCCAGGGGTTCAACTCTTAGATTCCACCCTCTGGAGCACCTTCATCCCTTGGAATATCATAGACCTGATGAGACAGTTCTACATATTGCTGGCTCAACAATTGATCTGAGATCATGCAGTACCAGCCTCGAATTTGCAGAGGTAAGGATACTTTGCTCTTGCGAGTTAGATACTTTCTCTTTGTGATCATATGTTGGGACTTTATTTGTAATGGGACACATTTTTAATGCAATAAGCAGCTGCTTTTCTGTATGTGGAACTTTTTGACTTTCTTCTCTCATGTAATGCCTCCTGTTTGCGTTGTTTATCAGGCACATAGCGCTTTGATGGCGGAGGAGGAAGCCGTTGCATTGTCAACATGGGCTGTTGCATGCATATGCGGGTCCTTGCGACTTGAGAATGTATGATGTTCTTGAAACTTTTCGCTATAAACACTTGATATTTGTTCTAAAATCCTATAAATGCTTTGCGTGCCTAATTTTATTTGTTTATTGAAGCAACATTCTTCTCTGCATACACTACATTTGTTTGCATATAGTGCAATCGTATATTGAATATGAACTTGTGTATATTCCTTTAATTACTTAGTAGAATGCAATTTGCAAATGAAAGTAAACACAACAAAATTTGGGGCTATTACCTTCTCTTGTTTTGCTCTACTTAGTTGACCAAATACTTGTCCCATATATCTCGATTTAGGTGGGTCTTTTGCTTTATGCTCTTTTATTAAGTTTATATGTTGCCCAGAAATTGCTGACTTATAATTTGGGTGGTAATTTTCTGTGCCTGTAGGTGTTAACATTATTTGCAGGAGCACTATTGGAAAAACAAATTGTGGTGGTTTGCTCAAATTTGGTATGTTTCCTGCGCATATTGTGTGATCCTAATGAGTTTCTGTTGGATTTTAAAATTGACATAAATTGGCTGTGTTAACTTGATCTCCTACCTGGAGTATGTTCTATTTTCCGAACAATCCTTGTTGAATCTTTACGTGTTCTTGCTCCTACAAATCATGAACTTCTTGATTTGATATTTTTCTAATTCTTTGTTTGCAGGGTATCTTATCTGCTTTAGTTTTATCTATTATTCCTTTAATTCGACCCTACCAATGGCAAAGCCTATTAATGCCGGTATGGAATTTTTCTAGCCTTGCTTTTTACTGAGGTATTGGTCTTATTCTATTCACTACCTTGACTTATTTATTTTCTCTATTTCATTTTCTAGATCTTGCCAGATGACATGCTTGAATTTCTGGATGCACCTGTTCCTTACATAGTAAGTGTTTTGTTGCAATTCAGAATGTATTCATCATCAAGTCCCGTTGCTATTAAATTGGCCCTGGGTTTTCTTTGAAACCTAAAGGAAAATAATATTACGGTAGGGCATTAGGTATGTGGTCTTTTCTAGCTTGCTTCAGTTATCAATAAATGGTTGTGTGTTTAGGTGGGTGTAAAAAACAAAACAAGTGAGGTGCAGTCAAAGTTGACTAACGTAATTCTCGTCGATGCTAACAAGAACCAGGTTTGCATTTTCACTTACTATAAGATATGTGCACTTTTACGTCAATTTATATGAGACAGATTTAACCATATGAGTCTGATGATTTCTAACTTGTTTATTTTCCCTCCATCTGGAAGTTATCTTCTGGCTCTTAAAAAATTGTTGATGATATGTCCCTTGTGGGAATGGTATACATGCGATAAAAAAGAATGTTATGCTGGCTTGTATAACATGGCTGATATGTCACACACACACACTCTCTTACTAGCTACTTAAGCTTAGGTCTTTCCTTGTTCATGATCTCCCTGCCCTCTCCTGGTGAAAAAAAATGTTAACTTAATTCGGAGCAAAAGTCTAGTCTGAATTTCTTACATCAAGTGCCAACTGCTTTCGCTACTTTAATTTCTATGATCTGTCTGTCTAACATCTTTGCCTTTGTTTCTCTTTGGCCTTTTTTTTTTGTGTTGGTGGAAATTCTTCTATATGATTATCATTTTTTTTTGGGTCTCATCTCTTCAGAATACTCATTTAGTGTCATTATCTGATATATTTCTCATTTTTTTATATGATAGGTACGGTCACCAAATATTCCACAATTGCCAAAACAAAAGGAGTTGTTTTCTTGCTTAAGTCCTTATCATGCAAAGCTAGTGGGAGAAAGTTTTCTGGCAAAGAAAAGACCAATGTATGAGTGTACAGACGCACAGGTGTGCTTCTACTTGATACTTTTTCTTCCCTCTATTGTGATGATTCCTCTTCTTTTTATGTGGATTTCCATATTTGACATATAATGCTATCTATAACATATTCCCTGAAGTTCAGAAACCATTGTGGTATTTAGTTGAGTTTCCTTGAAATTTATTGTGTTCGTAAATCTTTTATTGATACATGTGCCTAGTTGTAGTGTTTTTCTGTACTGGGATGGCTAAGTTGCTATCTTCTTAGCACATTGAAACATGAAAGATCCTATTTGTATAAGGACTAGAATGCTTTTTTTTGTAGGTAGATCTATATTCATTTGATAGTTGTGGAGTGTCATCCGCAAGGCTGATGTTTAGGAATGACCATTTTTAGGGTTTTTTTTTTTCAAGTACATGACTTTAGGAAGGTATAGTTCAATCTACTCTTCGTTTTCAAATATTTGCAGCTTTGATCACATTGCATGTCAGCTGTACTTGGCTTCATATTTTGTTTGTGCTTCTATTATGGCCTTATGCCTTTACCTTCATAAACCTTTCCACTTGTTGCTGAACTTGATCAGTGTAACTACACTTGCTAAGTTTTGTTATAATACTTTAGCTCGTCCATGTTTCTTCTTAGTCATGATAATTCCTTTCATATTGTGAATTTGCCTTATGTTCTGTTACCTGTTTTCATTCTCAATTTTGCTTCTATTGGTCTATAGGGACCATGCAACTAAATATTGCATTGAAAAATGCTCTACAGGGTTCTTGTATGATAGTTTTCACTTTTGTTGCTTGGAAGTTTGGAATAACATTTTGAGCAAATGTTTCCATTAGTTGCTTAAATGTCTCTTTGGTGTGGATTTGTCCTGTATGTGTATGATTGTTCCAGGTTCAAGCTGCCAAGGGCTTCCTAGGAGTGTTGAGGTCGTACTTGGATTCCCTCTGCTCTAACCTGCGCTCACACACAATTACAAATGTACAATCCAATAACGATAAGGTCTGTCCTTTTCTTAGTTGTTGCTTTTATTCCTGCTTTATATCTTGAATTTCTGCTGGATGATAGTCCCCAGCTGACAAGTTTGAACACAATAAGCTGAAATTTTTTGTGGTTAAACATTATTTATCAGACATGACATGAGCTTTCGAAAATTATGTTCAGGGATGTGCTGAGTCTTACAGAGAAATGATAATTTAATAGAACAAAGAACTTATTATGCACTGTAATTTTCCTATTAGCACCTGGATGGTTATCAGAGTATGTATGCATTGAAAAATCACGTGCACACACAAACAGAAAAGGAGGGTGAAAATGATTAAGCAACTAGCCAATTGATGATATAATTTTTTGGTGGCATTACACAGGCTATTAAATTCCACATCTAGTCCATGAAATCTTCTTGTCATTTGAGTAGTATCCGAGTATATATCTTGATACTAACCGCAATGCTAGCTTGTGTTACATTCATCAACCCTGATTGTTTGATGAACACAAGTTTTATTGTTGAGCATATGTTAATAATATTATCAAGTGATATAACTGGCTTCTGTCCCTTTCCTTCTAGGTATCATTGCTTTTAAAGGAGAGTTTCATAGATTCCTTCTCTAGTCGTGATAGACCATTTATGAAGGTTTGTTTCTCTCAACATTCTTGATTTGCTTAAAAAATATCTATTGATTCATTTCAGCAATCAGAAATTGCTAAAAATCATTGTTCTTGCTTACAATTGCTTTCAGAAGTCTTTTCATTAAACTATGATTAAAACTGTAAGCTGAATAATTTTTCCTTTCCTTCTTGTCCAAACCAGCATTTTGTGGACACACAGCTCTTCTCAGTACATACAGATCTTGTTCTCTCATTTTTCCAAAAACAGTAATGCTGTTGTTAATCAGAAGTTATATTTATCTCTTGTACCTTGGGGAAAAAGTATATACGCATAATAGTTGGCAAAAGGCGGACCAATATAGTCCCTCTGATATAAAACGGGAAGACCAGGCTGCTTAGTTGAAACTGGGCACAATGGTTGGGTTTTTGTTTGCTGTGGGTAGACAGGCTTAGGTGATAGTCTTATAGAAAATGCAGCTATCGATATGTTACTTTGTTAGAATTATCTTCATATGAAAGTTTTGCTTATCCAATCTCTCTTTTGTCTCCATTAGCTTCCCGGAATTGTCCATCTAAAATTCGACTAACAGATTCGCCTGATTTGTATAATCTGAGTCCGCAGATTATGCACATGAATCCGCAAATATTTTGGTTTTACAGGCACAGATTAACGTGATTTCACATATTGTACTGTAATCTTAGTCTTTGGCATCATCCCAAGCCACATGTATGGTGTACGATTACAACTTGTACAACCAGCGTGTACAATGGTTAGATCTTTTTCTCATGTTAAAATCTCTCGTGCCCGGGCGTGTCTGAACGTGGACGTATAGCAAATGATAGTTTGCAGGCTCTGCCATGAATTGCTCAACGTAGTTCTGAGGCGCCGTAAACTCAT
Organism: Erythroxylum shatona; assembly: GCA_027568895.1. Taxonomy (NCBI): domain Eukaryota; kingdom Viridiplantae; phylum Streptophyta; class Magnoliopsida; order Malpighiales; family Erythroxylaceae; genus Erythroxylum; species Erythroxylum shatona. The sequence goes on along the minus strand of JAOSBK010000205.1, from coordinate 13,835,294 downwards.
TAATCTGAGATGGTCGAAGTTCTGAGTTTGTATGGCAGGGGCATAAGTGAATCCATTGAATAGTCAGATTAATACCGTTATCTGACAGTCGAAGTACCAAGCAAGTTTAGAACAAAGTTTATCTGGGCATGAGAAGCAAATAAAGAGTGCGATAAGGTATTAGTGGCAGGGTGGGTCTTGAATCTTGACGGTTATAATGCATTCATCTGTCCGGCTGCCAAATACCAACAGGAGGTGGGGGAGCTCTCTGTCCTGCAGTTATGGTGGTAGCTAAAACAAGTAGCTGTCTGCTGTCTAGGAGGAGAGTATATTGGACGAACAGAAGAACAGTGTGGACCATGCGTTGCCATTGTTGACTTTGCATGTGGTTGTACGTCTTAAGAGGAGAGGGTATAATCGGAGTCGGAGGTGCCGTATTGATCACTTGCTGGTGGGAATCGTGGTTCAGAATTTGAGACATTGATTCGGTTCTGTTTCCTACCAATCGAGGATTGTAAGCCACAAGAAAGCAAGCCCTTCACCTACTTTGGTGGCCACCAATCCATTTGCATTCTCTTTCAAGTTTGAAGTAAAAAGAATAGTACACAATGCACATGCATTAGCAGTCTCTTGGAACACTTTCAATTGAATTTATGATTCGTCAACCCTAAACTAACTTACGTGAAGGGATAAAACTTTAAACACGAAAGGGTTCGTATTTTATAAAATAAATTAATTATCTTTTTTGTTCTTTTGGTTCTTCATAAGTGCATTAATACTTTTTCGGATAGATTTTGTGAGGTTAGTAAGTACTTTTATCCATTACAAAAGCTATTTTTAAGAAAAATAAATATTTTACTGTAAAATAAAATTTTTTAATAGATATGACTTATTTTGGCTCAAATTTGAAGTTTCTAAAAATAATTCTTTTTCAGATAGATTGATGAGCCTATTTTTTAGTGTCTTTTGTCTTTATATTTTACACATAATTTTTACGATACTCACAAACTCATATTCACGTTTATTTTAGAAGTTATATAATATTATTTAGGTTTTAAATATATTTTAATATTTATTTTTAATATTAGTTTTACTTATGTTATAATTTATATAAAAGATTTGGTTAGAAATATTTTTATTTATGTTTCATTTAGTTTAAAATTATATAATAATTAATATATTGTATTTTTCATATTGTTTAATATACTTTAAAAAATATTTATATGCATAAATAATTTTTATTACAAAATAAAATATAGTTAAAATTAAAATTACTTTTTATTTTTATATTATCAAATAGTTTATTTTATAAATTTTTTAAGAATTTTTTTTAAAAAAAAATTTAAATAATAGCTAAATAACTTCACAAAAGAGTTATTATTAGGAGAAAAGCTCTTAAACAAAAAAAAGGTTGCAACCAAACACAGGCTTAGACTATGTGAAAAATGGAACCAAGAAATTAGTACAACTCGGAGACTTCATGCTTATCGTTGTCACATCGAGCAGCAGGGGGGTTTAGTATAGACTATAGAGACAAATCGGCCAAAAATATGCTTTGTAGCTGTTGAAAACGAAAGTCATAGGCAGATGGATCTGAATAGCCCATCCAATCAAAAGCTGATACGGGTCTTTTATGGTCCCGGAGGGAGGGAGGGAGGGAGATGATGCAAAGGTTTGGTTTTGGAATGGAGGACTAAGAAAGAAAGTTGCCAGTTGGGGATTTTGAAACCAAGAAACGCACCTGAGGAGGATGTTGGTGCTGCAGTGGGCCATCAGTACTGAAAAAGGTGGCTTGCATGTGTTGGGAGTCTGGCAGGAGATAACAACAGTGTCAAACAGTAGAGCACTACTTTGCACAACGCCTGCCCCTGCCAAGCTTACATTACAAGAATGGTCCCTGTCCCAGTCCCAGTCTGAGTCTGAGTCTGAGTCTGAGTCTCAGAAGTAAATGCAACCCAACAAAATCACTACCCACCACCCTTTTTTTATGCCTTTATTCTTATTTTAGCATGACTTCCCTCACAATGTTTCAATGATACAAAGGAACTTGATTTGATTCAGTTTCGCATATTCATCACATAACTATTACTTTTAAGTTATTAGTGACCTGTGAATCAAAGATTTAAGCACTTGTCTTGCATATTCTTGATTAACTACAGAAAATGCTGTTCGTTATGAGCACAAGATAGAGGGTTTACATTTTGTTTTGTAATCGGAAAGTTGCTTGTCATAAATTGGCTGTGCAATAAACAGTAGCTAGGTTGCAGTTTTTTTTTTCCCCCATGTGATATATGCCTTTGTCCTAAGTAGAACCTGAGTCGATTTTTCCCGGATCCAAGTAAACATTACCAAATGAAAACATGCCCTTGCAGTGGATGATTAGGCAAGGAAATCATGAGGGAAGAACAAAAGGAAAAGAAGCACCTCCCGGTTTCAGATAAACTGATTCTCAAACCTAGCATGTTTTGGAGATAGAGCCCTTTTTGTTGTTTGCAATGAACTTTAACTCAAATTGTAAGTCGCCGTTTTTAAACTATATAAATTTGATCCCCTAAAAGTTAGAATGATCTCCTAAATTGCCATTAAAGCTTCCAAGAGCGTGGTCCAGTATTTATCAGAAAAAGACCAAAGAGAAGGTTTTTTTCTTCAGCAAGAAAAAGAAGACACTAGACACCAAAAGATATATGATATATACGTGGTCTTTTGAGAAATAGAATAAGGTCAGACAGTAAGCGGTGTTGGGTACCAGAAGAAAGGGTTCGAGGTAAAGGAACAGAAAAAAAGTTAAAGAGTTCGTAGCAGTAAAAGCTCAAACCGTACAATCTTTGCCAGTATCAGAGAGGCACGGCCTAAAGCATTCGATTCAGATTGACACCAATCTTCTCTCTCACTCACTCACAATCTCGCGTATATATATACGTATTATATGTATGTATATGTTCACTTTGCATCAGTCACGACAGAGTCAGATAGATGAGAAAAGATTAAATCTTTATTTGTGCTGTTTAAATAAGTAAATGCACACTCTCCTCTGCTACCCTTTAGTTTATGGGTTTCCGTAGAGTTGTCAGAGACAAGAGCTGCCATACAGGTTAGCTCAGTTCTGCAAGCCACAGTAAACCAGAAAAAAAGAGAGAGAGAGAGTTGCAGTGACTCATTATATGAGCGGAGAGAGCGAGGTGTCTAATGACAGAACCCATTAGTTTTATCCACGTACAGAAGATTCTGCAAACCAATGGTCCCTGAAATAAATATACCCACTCTATTGCTCACCTCTCACAAGTTTGTCATCATTAAGAAGAAACTAGTTTTAGCTAGCCCTCCCAGACCCAGACACAACACACCAACGTAAAAGCACAACTTTCGCTTGCTGAGTCAGGTCTAAACCAGCTCTTTTTTCCACTTCCTCACTCTTCCTTTTCTTCCATCGCGATGAATGGAAGAAGCAGGTTTCCTTTCACTCCAACTCAGTGGCAAGAGCTTGAGCATCAAGCTTTAATCTTTAAGTATATGGTGTCCGGCATTGCTATTCCTCCTGATCTCCTTTTCACTATCAAAAGGAGCTGCCCCGATTCTTCAGTACTGTCTTCAAGTCTCTTTTCTCGCCAACCGCCACACAGTAACAGCTCTGCCTGATGCTCAATCTTTACGCTTGTGCTTATTAATATTGCTGCAGGATTTTCTTTTAAATAGTTATGGTTTGGGTTTATTTGCAGTCGGATGGAACTGTTTCCAGATGGGTCTGGGGAGAAAAATCGATCCCGAACCAGGGAGATGCAGAAGAACGGATGGAAAGAAATGGAGGTGCTCAAAAGAAGCATACCCAGATTCCAAGTATTGTGAGAGGCACATGCATAGAGGCAAAAACCGTTCAAGAAAGCCTGTGGAAGTTGCAACACAACCAATGATAACAACTAATCCATCTACACCGACATCTCTCTCATCAATCACCAAAAACACTTCTAACCTACTCTCACCACCACACTCTCATTCTCTTTCTTTAATGTCCTCTGAGACCCACCACCAAAACCACCTTCATTATTCTGGTTATCACACAAATCTCAGCCACCAGTTTATATGTTCTCATACTACACCTTCTGGGATTGGGCTGTCTCCTCATGAAGACTCTTCCCACCTGATCCTGGATTGTGGTGGTTCATGTTCCTTGGCTAGTAGTGATTACAGGTAGGTATGGAAAAGGACTGACATTTATACTCCTTTTTGTTTTGTCTGTATCTTTGTAGGTTTCTGGTTCTTTTGTCTGATTTAATTCTCTTTGTTGCTCGAAAAGAAGAAACAGGAATGCGTATGGGCTGAAAGAGGAGGTTGACGAGCATGCTTTGTTCTGTGAACCTTCTGGTTGTATGAGAAACCTTCCCGGTTCAGCGTTGGATGATGCTTGGCAACTTACTCCACTCACAATGAGCTCTTCCTCTTCTTCTTCGTCATCGTACTCTTCGAAACAGAGGAACCTGTCTGGCTACCAAAATGAATACTCTTATTTGCAGCTTCAAAGCTTGAGCGATCACGATAACCCAAAACAACAAAAGCAGTATCAACATAGCTATCTCTTGGGAAGTGAGGTTACATGTCAAGCATCCATAAAAAATGAGAGAGAAGAACAGCAACAGAAGACTGTCCATCGTTTCTTTGACGAGTGGCCACCTAAGAGCAAAAGTTCATGGCTTGACTTGGATGATAAATCTTCAAACACTGCATCAATAACAAAAACTGGGTTATCAATCTCCATTCCATCATCATCACCTGAATTTCCCATTTTCAATTCAAGAGCCCACGGTGGTAATTAATTGACCCTTCACTTGTTTGTGGTTTTTTTTCCATCCCCTTGTCTCTTACACGGGTACACAACAGATACTTCCAGGTTTAACAGAATACATTGTTTTTGTGTTTTTTGTTTGGACGCAGATGCTTGAGTTTTTCCGGGAAGGCCAAAATTGTACTCGGTGGGGGCCACTTGCTTTTTGTGAGGCCAGAGAATTGCTAAAACTACGATTTTCTTTTGTTGCTTTATATCAAAAAGTGTCTGTGATTTGCATATTTTTTGGAGTGTGTTTAGTGCTTAATGGAGCATCCATGTGCCTTGTGCTTCAGTTGTTCATCTTCTTTCAATATATAGAATGTCTCGGCCAAGTCTGTTTTATTATGTTGGTAAAGATATTGACTGATAGGCAGGTAAGTGTCTTGTGGTTGTGGGGGTTTCTCATTGCGGCTTCAGTTTCAAACACTTGTCTAAGATGCTGGTTATTGCAGTATTTGCTGGGTTGGTGACCTAATGGCCCCAAGATTTGTTGATTTGTCACCAAACTCAAGTTGGTCACAGTTGTCCCACTTGCTCTCATCTGACACAATTTAACGCTATGGGAATTGGGACATTGTTGACGTCAAAATTTGCCCATAACATGATCCCTAATAGCCATTTCGGATACTTTCAAAAAATGGAGACCCTAAAGAAACCAAAATGGGTTACCTTGAGAAAGGAAAATGCTTCGAATATGTTTTGAAACTACAAATCAATTATCAATATATTTTATTTTCTGTCGGTTCACTCCGCAGCGCTTCATGTCATTATAATTATCAGCAAGGACTTCCCCACAACTTTTTGGATTTTTTCTTTGTTTCTTTCCATTGTATCCCTCGACTGTTAATGCCATCCTGGTACCCTTGCAAATTGAAATCTGTCAAGAGTTTCAAATTGAAATGTCTAGCACTGTAGATTACTACACCTGTCTAATTTCCAGTCCAACAACAAAGGTTTCAGTTTCAGATATACCTACTTCCTTCTTCTTATCAGATTTTTTTTATACGTAAGAATGGAACATATAGAATAGTACCTTTAATGGGTAAAATAAAAGAAAGAATAGTAGTTTTCAAAGTGCTTTTGTTCATTTTGCCTATTATCAGGCGTCCAATTTGCGTCTCCGTAACAGTGGCATTCGGCTTTTTCTAGAAGCATTTGGGTCACGGAAAGCAAACGAGTCAGTCGGCAAGGCAGTGCGAACATTTAAAAGTCGCAAGGCAAAACAGAGCACTAGTCACTGTTTCACAATGAATTCTGAAGCCTTCTGGCGAGAGGCTGAGGCTGATCCTGGGTCTGAAGTTTCCAGCTTGGTTTAGAAAAGGAGCAAGGAGCTTTGGAGACTAGACTTGCAAAAGGGCATTCAAATTCACAAAGAATCGAAGTAGCCAGTGGAAAACGCAGAAACACAACTGTACGGTTTCTGACCTCCTGAAGAAAAACCCCTACCCTAATCTGATTTCGACTCTTTTCTGGTTATGTCAGTCATCCGCCTCAAAAGAAAATGCCTAGTTTCTGACACTATCGCCTCACCTCTTCAAACAGAAGTAACCCCTTTTTTTTTTTCTCCTTCGTTTTTGAGTCTATAAACAGTTATCCCACAATCTTGCAATCTCAAAATTAAAGGAACCTAACAGTAATGACCCACTTAGTCCAGAACAGTCACTAATCTTAGGAGGGGATATCAGAGAGTCGAATTATGAAGTCTCTTTATCAAGATAGACACAAGAAATAAGAAGGTTTACATTTAATATACAACATCAGATTGAGCTATGGGAAAGTACAGTAGGATTCCTATAAATAATCAAGCACTTTCCCAGTGTATTGCATTCTCCTTTGTGGACAGATTTAAGTGTTAGTTGTTTCTCTCTCTTGGTAATACAGATGCAACCAGCTAATCATCGTCATCATCATCAATAACAGCATGACCATGCTGCCTGCGAGTGCCGTCTCTAATTTCTCCATCACTGTCCTGCAGCTCAGCAGAATTGTCCTGCATAGGGCTGGATTCTGGTCTGTTATCTAAAGGCTCATTATCATCGTCTGATTCTGACCATGCTCGCTTTCTTCTACCTGTTGATGAAGGCTCAGCCTTCACCAGGAAACATCATATAGATTATTTTGTCTCGAGACTGGATTAAAAACCAAATCCAAACCTAATAGAAACTTTGTGGGAAACAGAACGATCCATCACGTCAGTATCCTATTTCCAATAGAGCGATAACCCATTGGCCTGTCTGTCTCAGTAAACTAAAACAAGTACGCAATATAAACTAGTAATAGTGTTTTAACTTGTAGAAATAAGGCTATGAACCTGAATCACTTTAGATCCCATCTAATCCACAAATTTGTATCCATCTTAATCTTTTGCATGTCCTGTTGCTGTTAAGTGCTTTCACCAGTACATTATAGTTGCTCGACTGTGTGTGATTCAGCATCCTAGTTTCAATGAAGTTTTAGTCTAAGAGATTTGAAGTTGAAAGGAATACTTACGGCTTCATCCTCTGCATCAGAATCTTCAAGCCCAGCAGCAGCAAGAAGTTCTTGTGCATCTTCTCCATGGTCATCATGATCATCCACCTGATTTCTGGAATCCCTATAGTTCATGTTTGCATCTTCATCTTCTTGATCCTCATGATCATCCATCATGTCAGCTTCTCCTTCTTCCATCTCATAGCGTGACTTTGAGTTCTTATCCTTCTTTCTCCTCTTCCCACCCTTCCTTCTCCTTCTTTCACTGTGCCCAACATCATCATCATCAATCTCAGATCTATCCTTCCGCTTAGAAGCAGACGTCTTCCATTGCTCCTGGAATCATGAAAAACCATGATGAAATCAGTGAATTTAAGCAGCTACCATAGATCCACTACAGCCCAATTCAAGCAGTCCTAGGATTTCCTTTTATAATACATACTGATTGGTAAGGAGCAATGTATTCAAATGGGACTTGAGATGTACTATGAACGGAAAGTCTCATGCAACAAACATCAAATAATATAGTCATCTAATTGTGTATAGATTGCTCTAAGGAACCTGTTACGCAGATTTTACGTTACAAATTTAATTAACAAAAAATAGAAGAATTAGCCGCATAGAGTAATCCAAATTACATAAAACGCCCATTAAATTGTATTAGAACACATCTAAAGGCACTAATCAGTGTGAAAAAGGAAGAATCATGTGAAAATATGGCATAGAAACTACTGTCTACACCAATACCTCTTTTACTCATCTGATCCTTTCAGCAATACCACAATAAACCCATTATGAAGAAAGCAATTATAATCATGCAATGACAAGAAGCTTTGAGGATATATGGAAAATTTTAACAGATCTACTGTCTACACCAATATCTCTTTTACTCATCTGATCCTTTCACCAATACCACAATAAACCCATTATGAAGAAAGCAATTATAATCATGCAATGACAAGAAGCTTTGAGGATATATGAAAAATTTTAACAGATCTAATTACCTTTACACGCTCAAAACGTTCCTCTAGTTGCCGCACTCGTTTCAGTTCGTCTTCCTGCTTTCTCTTCTCCAACTGTTCACACCAACGGAAAAATAAGACCTCTAAGTACTATAATATCGTTGTCACATATACAAACTTTATAAGCTATAACGACAGCAGTAGACCTGAAATTTCCTTTGTTCTTCAGCTTTACGACGGGCTTCCTCAGCCAAAGCCATTTGTCGAGCAACTTCTTGTCTCTGTCGGTTCTGCTGCTCCTCACGCTCAGCTGCTTCACGATGAACTATTGCAGCCTCTAGCAAGTGCTTGCAATACTCAACATGTGTGTTGATTTTTTTCTCATCAAATGTATGAAACTGAAGGCTAGAAGCAGCAGACAACTGGCTAAATAGACGGACAGCATTTTCCAGCTCATTAACTGTGGAACGTACCTATAGCATAATCATAAAAAGAAAAGGATAGGCTACTTAGATACTGTGTCCATGGAAAGATTGAGAAAGCATGTGAAAACCTGGCTCTTGCCCAGTTTTATGGTTTATATGATACAAGATATGACTACATAATCTAGCAGAAAAAGCTTATTCCCCTACAGGCTCTGGTGTTTGACTAGCCAAACATGGAGTGAGTACGATCATCTACAAGCTAACCTGCCAGGTAGAGATATTTATTTTCTAGATTTTTTATGATACATTAACTCCTATGATAATTAAACCCACAAGCTGGGAGACTAACACACATTTTAGGGTACAAGGAACTAATTCTTGTAAGCACTGCATCTATCATTACAAAATAAAAAGATATGAGCTATATTATCAAAAAAATAACATTTAGGAATAGAAAATAATATCCAATCAAGCTAATTTTAAAAGAAAGAAAATCACCTCATCTGCTGTTCTTTTTGTTTTTTGTAGCGTAGATGCTGAAAATTTCTGCATCGTAACACCTGCATTAAACCTTAATATGTAATTTGAAGGTGCCATGTGGATGGCCCTCAGTAAAGTTTTCTTGCAGTCTTGCCACTGTTCAGCTTCATAATAAGTACGAGCCAGATAAAGGAGAATTTGAGAATCTGTATTATGATAGAACTTCCGCAAACAATTCTGATACTGCAGGAAGCAAAGTCCAAAATATAAATTCAATGAGTAGAAATTACAAGTATTAAAATGCAACTTTAACCTACATATCTGCATAAATGGAATATAATAAAATAAACAAACCATCTTTACTGCTAATGCGAAATTTCCTTGAGCAAAATAAACATGTGCTAAATTGATCCAGACATCTGGCATCTGGACAAAAATGCTTCCGCTTGCAGCTTCTTGGACCTATATCATTGCAGCACACAAAAATTCAACATACAAACTGGCACATGGGCCAGCGCAAGGGATGAAATGAAGTTTTAAACTATAAGAAACAAAAATAAGCAAATCAGAGTGTCATGCCTGTGTAAAAAGATCTTTTGAGACATCAAATTGTCCTCTCTCTGCCAAGACTACACCAGCACCATTTGCAGCATACAGATTAGCTGTATGCTGAACCAGAACCTAAAATGTCAAGATGAGAGAGTTAATAGGGCATATACACAAATTACAGACTAACAACAGTACCAGTCAAAAGACGATAGATGGGGAAGAGGGAAATAGAAGCATGCAAAAGGTATACAGCAAGTAAACAAAGGGGCCAAACTACAAGTCAGTTCTAAGTCTAATTGAATCCATTCATCACAAATAACAGTGTTAAGTATTCTACTTAATTATTCGTAGGAATGTGAGAAAACACAGAAGTTCGTACTCTGGTGTAAAGTTCCTTGGCCTTTTCCAAGTGGGTAGCTTCCAACTTCGGATTTCTTTTCTCATTGCGTAGTGCAGCAAAGTAGTTCCAGTTTCCCTGACAAATGCCAAAAGGAATGTACGAACTACATATGTTAAGAGAACTGATATAAAAAGTCACATGAAATAAATTGCCACATACTAGTCAGTCAAATGTGGATCTAGGAGAAATCCTAAGATCTGAAAAAGTACAAGTAGGAAGGCCCATGGAAGAGGAGAAAAACCAGAGAGAGTGTTGCATAAGAATCTTTTCCGTCAGTTGCCTCACTAGCAGCTCGGAAGGTTTCTTTGGCCTTAACCCAATCATCATTTTTCAGCTCTAAGTCACCGAGCATAGATAATGCATTAGGGCACTTGTCATTTACCTTCAATGCCTCATTGACCTATTAAAGAAAAAGCTAACAGTTAGTCCAAGGAAAGGAAACATAAAGTAAAAGACAGCAACAGCAACATTATTTTGGTCATAACAACCAGGTCAATGCTTAATTGAAGATTGTTTTGAGCTTTCGCAATGGCAGCAAGCCTCAGATAAGAGTCCACATAGTCTGGGAACTGTTAAATTGGATACAGAAAATACAGTCAAAACATGATGAGAGCCAGGAACAGTTTTGGTGACCAAAATAGAATAAAAATAAGATAATTTAACACCATTAAAATAATGCAAAAATATCCCCAAGCAAACAACAGAACATAGTCTAGAGCCTTGATAACAAGGAAAAGAGAATATCCAGTTATTGTTCAAGTATAGCCATTGAATTAAAAGTTGAAAAGTATGCCAAAAATCATCAAATGACATTGTGAACAAGAAGGTACCTGGAGAATACTGCATTGACATGTACTTAGTAAAAGGGGAATTGTAATAACAAATCTTTACAGAAGCAAAATCAAGAGCTTATTCATGAAACAGTACATATGAAAATGGACGAAGAGAGAAGAATAATCGATACTTTTAGATATGGTGCAACAGTACCTTGTACAGTATAAGACAGTAAAGTATGATTGCAACTTGTGTCTCATGCAACTGCTCAAGTAGTCTGGCCAAATTAAATAATGCTGTGACTTTACTCCAAGGTAGTTCCACATGAATACCATCTTCCTCTAACTGATGAAATATTTGCATGTCTTTGTACTGAAGAACAGAAGCGGATGTTTCAATTGCATTGACATTAGCTTTACCATCAAGGAAAGTAACCCATGTGCCATCACCTAGAGCCTCCTTAAAAGTTTGTAGAGCAAGCTGTAGTAATTTCAGAATAAGACGATATAAAAATCAAGAAATTACAGTGTAGCCAAAACCACACGAACTTGAAAAGAAAAAGTCCAAAATAACAAGCAGGAAGTTCCGTCAAGAACTTGTTAAGCAACTGAAATAACAAAAATAAATGCTTTACACATGGCAATATGTACTTGTGTCTCAAAATCTAACGAAATCTGTGCAGACCTCAAGTTCTTCCCTTTCAAAATGGATAACTCCAATATTGTTAAGAACTTCTATTGGGACTTCTTGACCTCCTTTTTTAAGAAGACTTCGTGCCTACAACATCATCTAACGTCAAAAATATAGGGCAGAAAATATATCCCCTGATATTTAAAACTTAAAATCCAAAAGTACTAATAGCAAGATCCTTAGTCCTTACAGTTTTGAAGGCATCTAGAGCAGCTCCTGTGTCTGACAAAATTAATAGTTCACCAAGGTCAAGAAATGCCTGTACAATATACAGGGAAAAAAATGAAAGTTAAAAAGCTATAATTGATAATCAAATAGCATATATTTCAAAGTATACTTATTAAACCATTTGTATCAATTTGAAGGTTCTTGTGACGGAAAATAAAACAAAGTTGATTATTGAGAGTTGAAGCAGATGAATCACCATGTGAAAAAAAAACTGCGATGAGGAATTATTGAGTCCAGCAAGAGAAATCATAGAACAGAAAGTTTGAGGAAATAGCATTAAAGATGAAATAGTTTAAGTAATATACCATCATGGACGCTGAAATTAAAAAAAGAACCAGTTCTTAAATGCAAATGAGAAAATGACAAAAAAAAATCCATGTCTAACTAGAACTACAGCAATCACAAAGGATAAAAATTTTAGTATTTAATGACGATTTTGGCTCCGCACACAGGTAAATGAAAGAAGATTCATGAGGCAAACATCAAGTATTTATATTGAAGACTTTACTGAATTGAGATTCAAAATGAAGGAAGATTCATGAGGCAAACATCAAGTATTTATATTGAAGACTTTACTGAATTGAGATTCAAGTTCTGGTTCCTTGAGAATAAATGCTATTACTTAATTCATATTATTAAGAAATATAATTTGTTCGCTTTTATGCCTTTTGATGTCCTGCTTCCCCACTGATACAGTGCCATTTTTTATGGTATGAATCTGGAGAAAAAAGAAGGCATAAGGTTTAAGCATCACTTCATAGTTCATTAATTCAGTTCCATAAGTTGGACCTGTCCTTCCTTTATGAATAGGATTTCTGCCGAGACTAGTACATAAAAGGGTCATGTTGAAGAAAGGGAGCAACAATTGTATTGAGAATTTTATAGGAGCATTTGTTATGAACCCTAATGGTTCCAATCACAATCAACCCTATTGTAGCCCTAATTTGTTGAAATCTAGCTGCCCTACGCCTTTCCTTACATCACTTGTCATGGACACAAATTTAAAGCATAACAGAAGAAGTAAACTCATTTCACACAAAACACAAAACCAAAGAAAATTACAGGAACAGTTTACAGCAAAATCACAAGAAACTCAAAGTCAGAGCCTATGAACAACAGTTTTCCATACCTGTGCATCACGAGGGTCAATCTTCGTAGCCTTCCTCAATAGTTCCTGAGCCTTATCATTCTGCCCTATTTGAGCATATATATGACCAATTACCTGTAGGAAACGAAAAGATTCAGCTGAAAGTCCCTAAAAATATCTAAAAGCCCAGTGAACTTCCAAGATGAAAAGTAAACACATTGATTTAACTTACTTTCAGTGTCTCACAGTTATCGGGATAAACTTCTAAAACTTTCTCAAAATTTGATAGGGCGTTCTTAGTCTCTCCCAACTTCAATTGTACTTGCCCCAGGCCTGTCAAATACAGAAAAGATTGATACAAAGTCTCCGTAATTAGAGTGATGGAAAATATAAAGTTAACCAATGCAGTGAAGAAATGGGCCTAAAACAGATAACTTCAAATCCATGTCAATACAAAGACCAGCAATTTGAAACACAAATATTAAAAATCTCATCAAATCTCACAGAAAGCACAATGACAATATGTACTCACCATAATACGGAAAAACAAATTCATTGGGACTATTGGTTTCTTTGACAGATGCCCAGTAGTACCTTGAAGCTGTTTCATAGTCACCCTGCAGTTGAAACATATCACATCACTATCATACGATTCAGAGGAGCCAAAGGGGCTGAAGCTGGGGTTGGTTGTGTGGAAGTAAGCATATCCTAATTCAAGAGAGCTAATGGCACGTGCTTCAGCAGGAAAAATAAATGGATATAGAAGTGAAGCTTTTGAAAATAAAATGGTCCATTTCAATATCTTCTTGTATATCACATCAAACACTTTATGGAAGACTTCATATCCATAAGACATTCTCAATAGTTCGGCGTAGCAAGGATAAGAGGCATAAAATATTCACCTGCATCAAAAACCCATTCAACCCAAAATGCTTTAGCTGTTGGATGAGGCCTAAAGATGGACTATATATTATTCTAAGACCTACACACCCCAGAGACAACGTTTCCTGAACCCCCAAAAGAAAATTCTGGCCTTCACAAACAATAACAGTTCCTTTACCCTAATCAATCAAATGAAAATAAGTCGAGACTCAAACCTTGCTATGGTACGAGCGTGCTAAATTATAGTAAGAGTGTGACTTGGTTGCTCCATGATTGGTAACAGCAAGTGCAGTTTCAGTCAGTTGCTCAACTAAAAAATGCTGACCAGTGAAGAAGAAGTGATTTGCTAGATAATTCAATGCCATTGAACAGTACGGGTATAACTCAAAAGCTCTCTGCATTTTTTCCATCCCATACTGTATTCCAAAAGCTGTCCAAGCATCATGCGCAACCAGAATTAAGAAACTGAAAATCAAGAAAACAGCACAAACTAATGGACTATGAAAACTCGCCTTCATTTGTCTGCAAATCCAAAATTGCAAGTGCAACAAGACCCTCAACATTCTCTGGATCTAACTGAAAATATTGAATCATGAAGCAAAGAGATGCAATAAGAATCTACCATTTAACTAACCACAGATCCCACAACATGCATAACAGGTCATACAACTAACCTGTAATACCCGCTCAAATGCCCGTTGAGCCTTTTCAAAATGGCCCAATTTATAGTGACAGTGACCTATTCCAAGCCTAACAGCACCAGGACAATTGGGATAGACTTGCAGTGCCCTCTTAACAAAGGTCAAAGACAAATAGTTAACGCCAGAAAAGGATAAATAACATCAGTTAGCTATGGCCATCATGATATCAACTATGAAGATAGAAAGAACAAACCTTATACAGCGTCAATGAATCACTATAATGACCACGATTGTACTCAACACATGCCTGGAAAAATCCGAACATAGCAAATTTCAAATGTCAGCAATTTACCCTATAAAATCAACGTAGGCTACACAAAGGACCACCTCCCCATACCTTTAACAAATTCACAGAGCCTATCCATGTGAAATTCATAACAAATGGATCACATTCCAGTGGTTTCTAGAAAATCCACTAAGAATGAAGGGATAAATTTACACCATATTTATATAAGGAATGCTCCACCAAGGTGGCAGTCTCATTTATAGTTCGCAAAATGGTTTTAAAAACAATAAAACCACAGGCAAAGAAGTATCACAAACAAACGTACAAAATATTAAATATAAGATATTCCAACATGAACCAGATTCAGTCTGGTCCATCTGAACAAACATTCCTTTGCTTATCATATTGCAGCAGCGCACTAGCATGGTAAGACTTACAATAACAAACAGAGCAAGCATTTTAGATCCTTGATAACATTGCCTGTACTTGATAAGTGTAATCATTATTTTAACCAATTTTTCAAGAAAATAACCAGGAATACCTGACCCAAAAGAGCAGATACATTATCCCGATCACCCTCTAGTACAATCTTGAATGCAGCAGATGCCTGCTCTACTTCTCCTTTAGCGAGTAAAAGCTGACCTGTTAAGAGAACAAGTGACCAGTCTTTTCTCAACCACCTTTAAGGGCAGCACTCAGATTAAAAATGCTATAGCTTGTAAGTGTAGTTAAGAAATTTGGTAAGGTAGGTTCTTCCAAGAGACCACTGATAAAAGATATATAAAAGTTACATAGGAAATTACAGGACAATAGATGTCACAGGAATCTAGAAAACAACTCTAGAATATGCAATCTACAGAAACAAAAACAAATGTCAAGCAAATTTACATTACAAACAAGGAGCTATTTTTTCACACAGCAACTGTAGTTTAGCACATCCAAATCCGGATCAGTAACCAGAAGAAACAGCAGGGAAAAAATGATAAACAAGAGGGGTAGGAATCTAAGGTCGGTCATTGTAAAGATGTAAAAGAAGCAGACAGATAAAACTCTTCAGCTAGTTATCAAACAGAAAATGGTTCCCTTCACCTTTTCCAACCCAAGTAGAAGGCTCGTGCATGTCAATCCTGGAAGCTTTATTGTAGTATTTAGTCGCTTGTATGAAATATTCCTCCTTTTCTCTTTGCCTCGTCTCAATTTTCCCAAGGTAACTATAATATGCCCCCAAAGCATTCAGTATAGCTATCCTCTCGTATCTAACATCAGCGTAATATTCATCAATTTCTGCCAAAAAAAAAAGAAAACCATAATCAACTGGTTGAGACTCCAGCTGAGTAAAGAAACCAACTTTCCACCAAAATTCCACAGAACCCCTTTGAATTACTTCCATCAACTCTTTGAAAAAAAAACAAATAAGAAGACAAACAACATTGCCAAACAGCAGTTACCGTGGCTAGATCCTTCCTCCAATATCTGGCGGAATTGATCAAGTTTTCCTTGCTTGAAGTACTCCCTCTGCAACACCACACTATGCAATCAATTTCAAAAAAAGAACAAACCAAAAAAAAAAAGAACTTTCCACAAAGCCCTATACAGGATAATTGAACCCAAAACATAAAAGAAAAACAGTCAGGAGTGAAAACGAACAGCAATGATGAGCCAGAGATCAAGTGGAGCTTGCTCGGCCTTGAGAATATCAAGAATGTCGGAAGCATCTCTAGGAAGCTGATCCAAGGCCACCCTGACCTCCTCTTCCGAGTTCTGTACCGGAATGTAGACGGAAGCCATTGGCGGAGAATTAAGGCAGAAGTAAAATCCCTAGTTCGCCGGCGATTCCGACTGAAGGCTAATGGTGGAGATTAAAGAGAGAGCGAATTGGCCGCGATAGGAGGAGCCGGAAAATCTTTCAACTTACAAGTGATTTATTGTTTGCAAAGTGAAGATAAAACGGCTCCCTCCTGTTCGTAGGCAGAATTTATACCGAGCAGTTTCACTACTCCTTGTACCTGACTGTTTCTTTTTCTTCAATATTTTGTGAAACTGGGACGAAATATTTCCGTATTTCGAATTTCGCCCCTTAACTGCTCTCTTCCTCTCTTTTTTTTTATAAGCTTTCGAAAATTAATATTAATTCATTAATCTTACACATATCATAAATCATAAATGAATAATTTATTAAAATTACAAATATGTATAATTAGTCATGATACCTTTAAAACATGTTTTTATTTTCATACAATTTTTAACATTTATTTTTATTTTTAATATATCAACAAATTTTAGAATATAATAAAAAATTGAAATTAACAATTCATATTTCAACAAAATATAATGAATGTTTAGCTAGTATGCTTGGACATTAGGCCCAAGTCCTCCTCAGACATGGACTTGTCTTACGTGAGATGGCGAGTGTGTTCTCCACTTCAAAAGTAGACTTCCTCTCCCTTCCCCAGTAAGACTGTAAGACCATTACATATATATATATAGAACAGGGGACAAAAGCACACGTTAGGTTTGGTTTCTCGTAGCAGCTCCTCTTGTGACATTGGCGGCTTTCTCTCTTTTTTCTCCTTCATCAAAAACATTCCTCCTACAAACTCCAAGGTTAAGCCTACACTAATCACAACGTGTTTTACGTATAATCCAATGCACTTTAAATTATGACACTAAGGACTCAATACTTGATGATCACCCAAACATGTCCCCAACTGTTATATTTTGTTAGCTAGCAATGAGTTAGTTTCTGTTTTTGTTCTCTGCAACCAATGATGGATTTGCTGCTTGCTGATGGTTGATATTGTTCTCAGTTCCATTCCAAGTTTATCGATTATGGAGTCGGCACCTCGTCAAGATGCTCCCAGGAAGGTTTGCTTCAACTCCCTTTTAATATTGGATCACGAAAGATTCTCTTTTTGTTTTGCAATAAATTCTTTTGTTTGCAGTTTAAGTTCAAGCCTAAAGCTCCCGTTCAAAGGGCACCAAAACCTGAAGTTAAAAGGTAAATATCGTGTTGTTGCATAGGTAGCTGTGCCTTTGACAATGTTGATGTAATTTTCTTTTTCTCGTCATTTACTTTCTCAATGATGTATGCAGTGAGAAAGTTGAAGAAGATGTTGACGCTGTTCAGGCTGTAGATTTGATGCGACAATTTCATGTATGCCCGTTTCTCAAGTGTTCAGCGTCCGCTGGTTTCAATAAGTTCAATATACGCTGCATTTTTGTGTTATTTTGACATCTTGAATTCGTTGTTCTGTCATTTTTACAGGAACGGTCAAACAGAGCGAAGACTAAAGTTGAAAAGAAAGGTAATTTCATTACGTAATCATAATCTGTTGAGTTTTGTGATTCAATTTATGTCGTCCTCATTATTCACATTAGCAACATAGTCGCCTACTCTGTAATACATGTCAAAAAATAAAAAGAAAAAGCCCAGAAGTGGGAACAAAAGGAATGAAGAGAGGGAGATAAATTGGAAAAGGATGAGCTTCGATAATGAATTCATTTGTAAAGCTAATCACGATACACTTCTCACAATAATGTTTCTTTTAACACTTGATCATCAATTTCGAGATTTGCAGAAACAGAGATGGAAGTTTTCAGTTTTTTCCCACAATCTCTTAATGGCAGAACAATTTTAGGATTCTTTTCTTGATCAATTTTTCCCTCTTTAAGTAATTCACACTTGACAAACGTTGGAGTGAGTTATCCACAAACAATACTTGTAAGTTATGGCATGCAATTTCTTGCTCAAGTTGATGTATGATAAAACTATAATAATGCTTTTTGATTCTAATAATCTTGGTTTAGGAATTTTAAAAAGGTTGTTAGTCCCACGACATGTTGTTATATTTTGATATGAGTCGATGCTTTAGTTTGCCATATCTCTGATTTATGCTTGTGATTAACAGTAATGATTTCCTGCTAAAAAGATATGCTTATATGTGTCTGTGCTTAGGCTGAGGAGCTATGATATGATTGAACAAAAATCAGTTAGGGTATCTTTCTGAACTGGAGATTTTGGACTTGCCATTTTCATTCTTTTACAATGTTTAATTGTGCTAAGTTGTGATTTGTTGCTTTTTAAAATTGAATGCATATACTGGCATTCTTTTCCATATTTCATTCCACTGTTTTGAGCAGTCTAAGGTACGATATGAGATAATAAATCTGCTTGACACTTATTACCATGCCAGTTCTGGGTTTCCTCTTCTTTTCGTGCTTATGCTTTGTCAAACTTCAGAAACCAGCCGTTGCAATTTACAGATTAACCTCTATCTTAATTAGTCTTGCTGAAAAGGAATGGAGGTCTAAAAATATGTTGTCACGCTGATCATTTGCTTTTATGCAGTGCGAGGTTCACAAATTGCATTTGGCTTTGGAGCTGCTTCTACTTCCTTAAAATCGTATGGTGTTCCCAAAGGAGGAAGTACAAGCAATCAAGGACATGCTTTGGGTGTCAATGGTTTGTTGTCTTGAATCTAATTTTATCTACTTGCTACTGAATGGAATAGTTTCAAGTGCTCTACATCTGATTATGCTTTTTGCAGTTGGTGCTCATCCTTCAGACCAGAGAGATAAAGAATACAATGAACCGTGGGTAGGTAACTATGACTCAAGCTTCTCGGCCCTTATGTTCGCTAACTGATGTTCTGCTCTCTTTTTTCTTCTGGCGTTATGTGTCTGACTTACCTATTTATGTTTATTATCTTTTGCTGCCACTACAGGATTATTACAGCTATTATCCTGTAACTCTTCCTATGAGGAGGCCTTATTCAGGAAACCCAGGTAGTTTTAAGGTGCTTTTCAGAAAGAGGGGCATACCACTTTGTAGTAACAAGGGATATGAAAATATGGTGCAACAACATTCACATTTCTAGGAATGTTACTGTTGGCCTTATTGACTCAAAACTCACCATTTATCGGCTTTTATTTGTCATTAATATCATGGCCATATCATTCATTTTATCCAACAGCCAGGTGCCCCTTAATTACAATTGTTGGAATGCATTTCTTTTGATTCTTGGCTTATGTCACTTTCCTGTAGCGATTCTTGATGAGGAGGAATTTGGGGAGGCTTCAGCAAGTGTTACTTTTGATGAAAGTGCAATCAATCATGTGGCAGAGCTTGGTCTAATGGTATGTATCTCTGGCAATTATGACCAAACAGCGTGAATCGAGTCAGCTACTCTTATGCTGTTTTAAGTCCAAATTTGCAGGCGGAGAATGCTGAAGCAAACTTGTTCTTTCTTCAATTACCACCGACCTTGCCAATGAGAAAGCGATCAGCTACTGCAGATGGCCAAGTGTCAAATGAAAGCACAAGACCGTCGGGGAGTGCTCATGCCATGGAGAAGACATGTAGGTTAGATAACTTGACAGCTGGCTTGATGGGTAAGATGCTGGTTTACAAGAGTGGGGCCGTAAAGCTGAAACTTGGAGAAACTCTTTACGATGTGAGTGCATATTGAATTTGTGATTCTGCTCAACAGTGTAGTTGGGGCTATTTTTACTTTAAACAAACAATTGGAATGGTTTCAGGTGTCCCCAGGTATGGATTGTGTATTTGCCCAGGACCTTGTAGCTGTTAATACAATGGAGAAACACTGTTGTGCCATTGCAGAGATCAACAAGCGTGCCATAATAACACCTGATGTAGATGCCATTTTGAACTCTGTGACTAATTTGTGATGAGCGATACCTTCCGTCAACCCTTTCTATATTTCCCTACAGTGAAAGGGGAAAATCTGGAATTCCTAATTTTTCAACTTGTTTTTTCCCGCAACATGATGCATAGATAAAATATGCAAGCTGTAACTGCTGGACATTACAAGCTAAGAGAGTTATTGGAGTAGCATAGCCCATTGGAAATAAATTTTTCTGTCTTTGTTCCTTTTTCTTTCACATTGACAGTTTTATAAACCAAAGATACACACAAGAAATACTCTTATTCCATGCAGTTGTTATTTGGGTTTTTTTTTTTAATATAATTCTAGAGTAGCAGATAACTTAGAACTGTCGTATTATCATTTGAGCGCCATGTTGTGGTTGAAGAATCATAACGGTGTGAGAAGCATGAATGTGGGAAGGTGAAAGCTCAAATGAGATGTGCTGCAGAATCATAGCCAATGCTGTCTTAGCTTCCAACGTTGCAAAATTTTGGCCAATACAGGTCCTTGGGCCCCATCCAAAAGGGAAGAATGCGAGATGCTCCTGGCATGCCTTTGAAACTCCTTCAGAGAATCTCTCTGGTCTGAATTCTTCTGCATCATCACCCCATAGCTCAGGATCATGATGAATTAGCAGTGTAGGTAACACAGTGTCAACCCCTGCCGGGAGGGAGATGTTCCCTATCTTTGTTTCCTCGTAAGTATGCATATATTGAGCAATTACTGGTGGATATAAGCGTAAGGTTACATTCAGTATCATGGTTTAGAACAGGATCTTATTATGAAAGATTGTATTTCTGCTTTCAGGTGTATTGACGAAGTAAACTACAGCGTGAATTCATTAATCCACATGGCAGGTGAATGTTACGGAAGGATCTTAATTGCCGTAAATGATGATTTTATATATAACTAGTTCTAAACCCTGTGCTTTGCACGGGTTGTTACAAAGTAAATAATGAATTTTAATTACAAAATTGAAGAGTCCAAATCTTCTGTCTAATGCTACCGTGTCTTATTGTGTCTAATGCTCAAACGGTGTCGTGTTGGCATTAAAATTTGACAGATGCAATGGACAGAGGACAAGTGTGTGTGGAACCTACCCACAGGCACCGTTTTCAGGCAAATTCTAAGCTGGCTTAAGATTTCTAAAGCAAGTTTTAAATATTATAACGTTATTCCAAAGCCAAGTCCAAAACAAGAAATTATTGTTTTGTGTTTTTCTCCTTATTCTTATTAAGGATAAAATTAATAATAATCAGGAATTTAATAATATTATTTAATATCAATAATAAATAGATAATTTATTATTAATAATAATAATAGTAAGTAGAGAATTAATAATTAAAACTCATTTTAAACAATTAAATTAATAAGAATAATTAAAGAACCATAATAAAATTTAAAAATAATATAATGGTGAATAA
>JAOSBK010000205.1:13743802-13753914 GCA_027568895.1 Erythroxylum shatona | reverse complement strand
ATAATCACAATTAAATGCCGGGAATGTCATGAATGCATGTACCTATATGTGCATGTGCAAAAAGACTCATTCCTCTACAATTAGAGGCCAAAAGAATGTTTACATCAAAATATGCAGTGCAAACTACTAGCCTGTCCCAATTTACCAATTTACCTTTCCCATCGGGGATGGGATGTTACACTTAGTCTCATTGGATTTTGAGATTCTCAAGAGAGCATGGACTAGCAAAGATCCACAAATCATCATTTGAGAGTTTTTTGCTGCAAGGTATTCTGACATGTACCCAAGGTTCAAAAAAAGAAGCTTGACTCAAAGTCAATACCTTGTATCTTTGTTGGATATGGTGGTGCTCAATTTGGCTTCGGACTTATGACCTAGAGAAGAAAAGGTGGTCAAGAGTTAGGACATCATATTGTAGCTCATTAGATGGCAAAGTTATCTTATGAGTGCAGAGATAAACCATCATACTGTAGCTCATTAGATGGAATAGTTGGTTCTTTGCCAATTCTTTTGACAATCGATCAATTTATAGGTGAAGAAGATGAAGTGTGTGACCAAGTACACATTGGTGGTGATCAAAATTATTTAATATTGATGAGCTACATGAATCACATCCAGACAATACTGGAAAAAGAATCTATTGAGAATAATAAGCGGGGAGAGCAGTTGGATCCAATAGTTGATGAAATATAACTTTGAAGGTCAACAAAGGAGAAAAAACCTTCCACAAGGTATCCAAGTTTTGAGTACCTACTACTTACTACTAAGAGGGAGTATGAAAATGTGCAAGAGGTTGCATCTCGTGAAGACAAAGATCTTTAGCTCGTAGCTATGAAGGAAGAGATGGATTCCATGAATAAGAATAATAAACACAAGTTTGTAAAGCTTCTAAAAGGAAAAAAGGTTGTTCTTCAAGATAAAGAGAGATGGTAACAAGCTGGTCAAGTACAAGGCGAGGCTAGTAGTGAAAGGATTCATTCAAAAGAAGGGTATTGACTTTGATGAAATCTTTTTACTAGCAATCAAAAAGACCTCAATCCGAACAGTTTTGGATCTAATTACCTATTTGGATGTTGAACTTGAACATTTGGATATTAAAATAGCCTTTTTGTACGGGGTTTTGAAAGAGGGGATATACGTGGAGCAGCTAGAAGGCTTCAAAGCTAAAGGCAAGGAAAACATGTTTTGTAAGTTGGAAAAAATTCTATATGGCTTAAAACAAGCTCCAAGGTAGTAGTAGTGAAAGTTCGATTCCTTCATGACTTGTCATAATTTTAAAAAAAAACTTATGTCAATTCTTATGTGTATTTTAAGAAGTTCTTAAGTGAGAACTTAATCGTTCTTCTTCTTTATATTGATTATGTGTCAAGTGAGAACTTCATTATTTTTCTTCTTTATGTTGATGATATGCTGATTATGGATCAAGACAATTGGATAATAGAAAGTTAAAGGAAGACTTGTCCAAATATTTTGATATGAAAGATTTCGGACCTACAAAGCATATTTTGAGCATGTAGATAACTCAGGATAGAATTAATAGGAGATTGTGGTTGTCTAAGGAGAAATATATTGAACAAGTGACAAAAAGGTTCAATATGTATCATGTCAAGCTAGTTAGCATACCACTGGCATCACTTCAAGCTATGTAAACGTGCATGTCCCTCAAAAGAAAAGGAGAAATATGGTATATCCTCTATTTCATATTGATTTGCAGTAGAGTATTTAATGTATGTAATAGTGTGCACAAGGTCAAATATTACTCAAGTTATTGGGATAGTGAGCAGATTCTTATCGAATCTAGGAAAAGTTCACTAGAATGCAGTGAAATAGATTATAAGATACTTGATAAGCACATCGAAGTGGAGTTTCTACTTTGGTAGTGGTGAGTCAACTATAGAAGGCTTTACGAATGGAGATATGGTTCTAGATCTTGATAGAAAAAAATCTACTTCAGGTTTTCTATTCAAGTTTGCATGGGAGTCATCTTATGGTAATCCAAGCTATAAAAGTGCGTGACTCTATTTACAACTGAATCAAAATATGTAACTATAGTGGAATCTTGTAAGGAGATGCTCTAATTGAAAAGTTTCCTTTAAAAATTAGATATGTAACGAGAAGATTATGTAATGTTTTATGATAGTCAAAGTGTTATTAACTTGAACAAAAATACTAGGTATCATTCCTGTACAAATAACATAAATGCCATATATTATTGGTTGATGTCCATGATATAAGAGCAATAATTAAAATTGAAGAAGGTTCATACAGATTTAAATGTTGTCAATATGCTAACTAAAGTGATTCTTGGAAATAGGCATGAGCTTTGTTGTAAGCTTGTCATGATGTATTTCAAGTAGATGATGACGTGTCTTCCCCATATTTGTCATTGTGTATGTTTACGAATGAGGGGTGCTCGAAAGAAACACGGTTACTTATATGGTCATGTAAGTGGCAAAAAATTTTACTTCGTGATATAAAAGAGAAAAAGACATAGGTTTTTGAAAAGAGTGCAACCACAATGTCCAAAAGTGAAGAAGATCAAAGAGAAAACCAAAGAGTGTTATATTTTCATATTTATTTAATTGTTTTGAGTGATTCTTGATTGTGATATCAACTTTAGTTTCATTTTTAAAATTGAGATCAATTTTTCTTGTAAATCCTTATTGAGTTTGGTGGATTTATTTATCCGTTTACCTTTGTAACTTTTCCTCTGCATTGAAAGTGTTTCTACATTAAATTTTAGTAGTTGTTTCATCATTTAATTTTTCATTTTCATATTATTTATACTGTTGTAACTTAAAGAGATCTTTATTATCATTAATATTTGGTCGGTCGTTTTGAGAGATGTTGTTTGTCTCCCAACATACTGTGAGGTGAATTATGGAAGGGCATCTTGAATTGCGCTGTAGTCCCTAGACATTAAATTTTCAAACGCAAAACCATTGTCCTATACAATTAGGTTACTGTTCCTGGAGCTAATTAACAAGGTGGTTGTTCGACATCAGGCAAGTGGGATGGGACTCCTACAGCAGGTATTGCTTGTCCGTGTTAGATACGAATCTTTTCAGATGGGACTACCTCAACTAAGAATTTCTGATCATAAATTTTATTTAACGCGACAAAAATAATCACCACTTCTGGAGTGTTGATAGTTGTAAATTAATTATAATCTGAGTTCTTGCAGTTTCCATGTTGTACATTTTATAAATTACCTTGTAACTTACGAGTAAACAACGCTGGCATCCTCTTCAATTGAGAGGAAGACCAAAAAGAACAAGACATTGGAGTGCCTAACCTTCCGAGAAAAGACAGTTCTGGTTGGCTGTCTGCTAATCCGGTGATGTCTGATTTACCTTACTTTGGCTGTTTTGAAGAAAAAGAAATCAATCGGATTGGAATCACTGGTCTAAAGTGACTGAATCCAGCATGATATCCATAGTTAATGATCTGCTATTTTTTAATTTTTTTTCTTATTTGTTAACCTGACCTGACCAGACCAGACCAGACCATTGTGTTTTGTATTTGAAATATTTAGATAGAAAGTGGTAAAGATAGTGGGACATGTTTTACCCACTTCACATGTAGTCGCTCATGTTTAGGGTCAATTAGTTAATATGTAAGCCTGCAAGTATGGCCCTCACTTTGTACGTTGTTCTTTCCCAGTAAAAGTCATGTCCCCACTGCGTCTTGTCTTCTTCAAATCTCCAACGCTCCAAAGTATATTTCAGCGCTCGAAATAAGGCTGTTGTTCTCTTGATAACGTACTACTTGCTATGAGAAACTTGAGTGTAAGTTAGTTATTTTTGGGAATTTAGGAATCCAGAGTGAAGATAATAAACAGTAATATCGATCTTGCATCACAAAGTTGGAAACAATACACGTATCTCTAGCTCACAGATTATGCAAAAACGTTTAGACAAAAGCCACGTAAATTCACTGACATAGTTTGCAGTTGGGTCGGGTCATTATCAAAGATATGATGTCTATATATATTTCCAATTTGTTTTATTACTGTTATGTAAAATTTGTGTGCTTAAAAAGTACAAGAATACCAGTTTGATTGTACTTAATTAGTAGAATGTCTCTAGTTAATAATACAACCCCATTAAATTCTAATGAACGGACTAAAGCTTACAAAAAGTAAAAAGAAAAAACGTTGAAATTCGCAGAGAGAATTGGATTTGTTATTTAGCAATTTATCGTAACTGATGACTCAAGTAAAACGTTAAAACTCAAGTGCTAGTGATACTTTTGATGATAAAGGACAACTGAAGAAAAACAAGTGTGCGAGGCACTGGAAGGTTTTGATTTTGTAGCTAAACTAACTATTTTTCATATCTGTCCTTCAGTCCACCCAATGGTCTGCGTACGGCTACTTCCTCGATCGTTACCTAACCATGATGATTATGACTGAAGGATAAAAGTACATCAGCTACCTTTTACTCTTTTTGGTATGAGAATTGGTCCATATCATTACCTTAGCAGTAGTTGGCCGTCTATTTATTATACCTTCTTTCTTCAATTAAGTCATCCTTCACAGGAATTTTAACCATGCAACGCTGCAAGATTTGTTTGCATGGTCATTTCAAGTTTGGTTCCCACGGCAACTGCATTAGAGTTTGGATCCCTCTAAGAAAGACTCGTTTAACATCACCGCACAAGATGTAAATTCAAAAGCGACAAAGTGTTTTATAATTTCAAGTAAGAACAAACTTATGTTCAATTACGCAAAGATCCTTTAGCAATGAATTTCAACGTTAAAGGTAATTTTGGTCTACTTTACATTTTGATATTAGGATTAATGATATACATACAGGGAAACTTCTGAAGCAGTTTTGGTTAATGAGCAGTATATGCCATTATAAAGGTTAACAGGACTGAGCATCCTTCCATCATTAAATCAAACTCCGGACTCGGGAGCACCTAATACAATTTTATACCAAATTGTCCATTAAACTACGATGATCATTGAAAAGAAGGCCACTAGGTCTCTCTGCCTTTTCATTGAGAAATCAGTGCTGGTTCGTATAGGCTCACAGGAAAAATCTTTGCCCAACTAAGGTTCTTGATCAACTACTCTGGACACTGTATTAAGGTTCTTGATCAACTACCCTGGACACTGTATATGATATCTACCTTAGCCTTCGTACATCACCCTTGTGATCTTTTCTTTCTGGGATTTCCCCCCTTTCTTCCAATTATTATTATGTCTCATCATCTGTCAACCAAGGAACTGACGACAAATACAAAGCAGAACCTTTTCCTAAACAGACGTAAAAGCGCACAAATATAACCAAAATAACCCACAATGGATCCCACGTAAATCACAACAAATGGCTCTGAAACAATTTAGTATGAGCAACTACAAGACTAAAAGCCATAATGCAATGTTAACAGATAACGATGTGCAGAAATTCGCAGCAGTTGGTAAAAGAAATTCCTATAAGATCACTTCTAGTGAGTCCAACTAGTTTGGTAATGCTCTAGTTGAGCACTTAAGCCGAGTATTAGTGGTCTAACAAACATTTATATGAGAAGGGAAGAGAGAAAAGGAAAAAAGGCTGAAGTTTGAAGTCTGCTTGGAATCTTAGTATTGCGAACCCGTCTCTTCAAAATGAATTTTTTTTTAAAAAAAAGCTGAATAACAGAATCAAAATCCCAGAAAAGAAATGGGAATTATCAGATAAATTGGCATTTTCATATTAGAAATTGTCAACTTTACTGCTACACATGCAAGGATATAAACTGAACCATGGACAAACAGGGTGACATAAGCGAGATACAGTTAGCATAATTGGTACAGAAAAACAAAGAATAAATCAGAATCTTTCTTCCGCACGGAAAAGGGGAATACTCGAATTTTTTAAAAAAGCATGTGTTGTGGAAGTAAATATGCTTGCTTCCAACCGAAAAGCAAACAAAAGCTTTAGTATGTAAGGACCAAGTTATCCACTATCACGCTATATGTGGCACAATTCCATGCAGAACACAAACTAGCCAACCCACTTTGTTATGGACGAAACAATGTATCCATCCATTGCCTTAGATAACTCAAAGCAAAGCCAAACTGACCGCAACACACACATAGGCAGAAGTTTACACATTTCCACGCCTTGTTAGATACTATCAAATTGAACCGAATCAGTACACCATTCAAATAAATCTTAGTTGATCAAGGAATATAAAGAACCAAAAGCCTCAAAGGGAGGATAATCTTCAGAGAGAACGACTAGACTTCCTAGGAGTACTCTTATCCTTTGCAATTAAAAAGTTCAATCATTGATTCATAAACCAGATCATAACCACTTTTGGTGGCATTTGTAATCTGCAAGCACTGATTCATACGAAGCACCGGAACCTACATGAAAAGCAACTAGGCCCAGTGACTAATCCGCATGAGAAAACAAGCGGAATGGAGAAAAAGCATAACACATTAGAGACTGCGCTCTAAAGAAATGTAATTATTTAACATCTTAAAGTGCGAGACTCTATGAAAGATCGGTAAATAAAACCTTACAAAGCCAAATATTATCAAAGGCTAGCACTTTGCGACGACACCGGCAATTGGTAATCAACAACAATAACGCTCTCTAAGTAATCCTTAACCTTTTCCTTCTCAACACTCACTAACTCTTCCTTCGAATCCAGAGCATCCAATTCACTCACACCCCCAAAAACCGCAAGCGACGCAATCGAATAGCCCTTAGCTCTTGCCGGAGAGAAGTTCTCTCCACAGGTGATTTGCTCAACACCACCAATCCTCTCCTTAATCCCTTTAATAACCCCCAAAATCTCATCTTTCACCTGTTGCCCTAAGTTCTCCTTCAGCTTCAAGAACGTCACCCTCAGGGCCGACCCCGGATGCGGCAAAACCGAACCGTGGAGGTCGTCAGCGATCCAGTCGACGGCCATGACGTCCTCACAGATGGGGAGGACGAATTCCTTGACGACGGAGACGTGGCTAGGGTGGGCAGAGTAGGTGGAGAGATGGTCTTTGGAGGGGTAGCGGCTATGGAGCATGTGAGTAAACGGGAAGGGGGAGGATTTGGTGCGGAGGAGCGCACCGGCGCTGAGGTGGAGCACGGAGTCCAGAGAAGTCAGACCGTTGAGATTGGTGATCATGGAGAGGACTTCGGTGGGGTCTGTGTCGTCTTTGACCTTGAAGAGGACGATGTGCTCGACGGTGTGTTTTGGGGCTGCTGACATTTTGACGTAGGACTTGAAGGGGAAGGAGAGGTTTGGGCGGTGTTTGGGAGGTGGGAGAGTGAGGGAAAATGGGGAGCGACAGTGAAGCACAGAGGTGGCTGATCTCAGATTCAGACAAAACATCGTCGACCAATGAGTGTCGGAGACTGCTTTGATGGTGTTATGTTCGTTGCCCTAAAGTTGGGCTTGCTTTCGTCAGTGGATTGGGCTTGCGTTAATTGGTTGATCTCCAAAAACGGAGGAGGAAAAAGAAAAGGCTAAAGATTTTAACAGGTTATAGTAATTACTGTGAAACCTTATCTCACTATTTTATAATTTATCTTATAATATTAGTTCCAACTTTTAAAATGATGCTAAAATGGTTTAATTTTTAATATTTCATAAAAATAACTCATTGTTATATCTCTTGTTAATTATGTTGATATGACTAACCATATTAGATAACTTCGTTACCACGTTGGTTACATATGCACTACAATTATTACATGTGAAATTAGCATTTAAAAATACATAATAAATAATAAAATTCCTAAAACATCTAAAAAAAGGCTCCTCGTTTAAATAAAATTTTCCAACAATTACACTTAGCTCTTGTCGTAGAATAGTGTAGTTTATTGGTTGTCCTACGAGAGTCTTTATAATATTTCTTGTAATCCTAACTTTTGATCTTCCATCTTTATACACTTGCAAGCTGCAACAGAGTATCCATTAAATCTTTCTCTTGTATTTTATGGCCATTATCTCTTATTACTCTCTCCTAGTGCTCCTTCATTAATTTCTCCATCAACTTAAGACAACTTATATTTACATTATGAAGTTTTTTTTATGTATACATTATGAAGTTGCTTTTCACATATCCAATAACCCAACTTGTGAAGAAGACCAAACATTTCAACTATATTCAAATTTCTTACAAGCTCAAAGTCCACATTCCCTTGCTCTCTACATATTTTAACCTTGTTATCTTTAACAGAGCACTGTTATGACACAATATGGATTGGACTTAGGAGACCTACTACAAGGCTAAAAGCCCACTAAAGAATATCAGACCACGTTGCTAGCATAAATTGTTATCAATGTTTTTCATTTATTTTATTCCTAGTGTACGGTTACAACAAACTTACATGAGGATATATGTTGCTACAGTTGTCCTATAGGACATAACTGAAAATCAATACAATATTCTCCTATCCTCTATTCGCTCTCCCTCTTCTGCTCAATCTTCTTCTTCGGCTGATCCTCTTCTTCTTCTTCTTTCCCTCCCATTCTGTGCAACCTAAACTCAGCTGGTATACTACATTTGGTATCAGAGCATCTAACTGCCATGGCTCACGAAGATACCAGACTGAAGACGCTAGATGAACAAGTAAAGGCATTAGAAACACAAATGAAAACCATGCAAGCCGACATGACCAAAGCTCAGCTTGAAACCAACAAAAGAATTGAAGAAAACCAGAAATCCATACTAACCCTCTTAGAAGCCATCAAAACCAATCAACACCCAAACCCTACTAATACAGCCGCCTCACCTTCATCCAGAACTTACGCTGGAATCCTACATTCACCACCCCTACAAGTACCAAACACCAAGCATACTTCCACAAATACCACCACAAACCCAACACAAAACCCCCCGACCCCAAATGTCCTTCCAATACTCCAAACAACCAACATGTTATGGCCCAAGATGGACTTTAGTCATTTCGATGGCAAGCAACCCAGGTTATGGATCAGAAAACGTCAGAAAATATTTCAGATCTATAACATACCTGATGAAAACAAGGTGGAATCAGCAGCCATATTCCTGGAGGAGAAGCCTGACATCTGGTATCAAGATTGGAAAGAAGGGAAATCAGAACTGATTTGGGAGGAGTTTGCAGAGGAACTATGCAGCAGGTTTACTAGCTATCTCTGTTTTGAAAACCGGACCGGACCGGCATGTCCTACCGGTCGGCTATCCGGTCCGGTTCACCCTTAAAAATCAGTTCTCAATTGAACTAGTGAGAACCGGTCAAAACCGGTCAATTGACCAGTCCAACTGGTCCGGTTTGACCGGTCCGACCACTGATTCAATAAAATTTTTATTTTTATTTTTTTTATTTTTTGGTATATTTTGTATTTTTTTAATTTTTTTAATATTATATATAATTAAATATAATTATTGCATAATTATGACGTCACACCGATTCGACCGGTGATTGAACCGGTTGAACCGGTCAAACCGGTGACTAATAAGGCCTCCGGTTCGATGACCGGTCCGGGTTTCAAAACATTGCTAGCTATACTGAAGCTAATGTTGTGGAAGAATTTCACAG
This sequence comes from Erythroxylum shatona, assembly GCA_027568895.1. Taxonomy (NCBI): domain Eukaryota; kingdom Viridiplantae; phylum Streptophyta; class Magnoliopsida; order Malpighiales; family Erythroxylaceae; genus Erythroxylum; species Erythroxylum shatona. Next base: position 13,744,393 of record JAOSBK010000205.1, on the reverse strand, counting down.
ACTCAAACAAACAGACACAGTGGAGGCTTATCAAGAGAAGTTTGAAGAACTCAAGTCCCTTGTTAGAAGAATGAATCCTGGTTTAACAGAGGATTACCTGGTAAAAGTGTTCATTGGGGGCCTCCAAGAGGATCTGGGTTGGGCAGTCAAGAGGTTTAAGCCTTCCACCCTTCAAGAAGCCTATGAATAAGCAAAGCTGAATGAAGCTCTTCATAAATACCCCACACCTCAGGCTTCCAAAACCTGCAATGCAAACAAGGTAACCTCTTCTGTTATATCTAACAAACCTCACTATCTCAACCCATCCACAAACAACAAAACCACAGCAGCTAACCTCAACAAATCAACCACTACTAAACCTGCATATACCCGATGGTCGGGTCGGTCGTGTTAGGCCCAGGTCCAGCTCCAGGATGACGTGCGGGCCGATCGGCTCATTCTCAAGATGTTGAGTTAAAACACAACAGAGCTAGTTGACGTTGGATAAAACACGTCAGATACTCACTATATAAGATGATTATCTTCTCACAATGCAGGTACGTCTCTCATAATTCTGATAACCACTGTTATTAGATAAAAACCTAGCGCAGT
>JAOSBK010000205.1:13732888-13743702 GCA_027568895.1 Erythroxylum shatona | reverse complement strand
GAATGCTAGAAGCATCAATAATACAATCCAGTCATAGCCCCTACGCTTCCCCAGCACTGCTAGTAAAAAAGAAAGATGGCATATGGAGATTTTGTGTAGATTATCGAGGGCTCAATGACATTACCATCAAAGATAAATTTCCTATTCCTATCATAGAAGATTTGATGGATGAGCTACATGGAGCTATGATCTTCTCCAAGATCGACCTAACATCTGGTTATCATCAAATCAGAATGGCCTCCACAGACATTCACAAAACTGCCTTTAGGACTCATCAAGGGCATTGGCATTATGAATTCAAGGTAATGCCCTTTGGTCTCACAAATGCCCCTGCAACTTTTCAGGCATTGATGAACCATGTATTTTCATCTTACCTACGCAAATTTGTTCTTGTTTTCTTTGATGATATCCTAATATATAGTTCAGACCTTGCAACTCATAAGAAACACTTACGAATTGTGTTGCAAATATTGAGACAACAACAACTATTTGCAAAAAAGAGGAAATGTGCTTTTGGTGTAGACAAAGTGGAGTATTTAGGGCACATTATATCAGGGGATGGAGTAGCTACTGATCCCTCAAAGATTCAGGCAATGTTGGATTGGCCAACACCCACTACTGTCAAAGCTCTAAGGGGTTTCCTTGGTCTCACTGGCTACTATAGGAAGTTCATCAGGAATTATGGATGGATTAGTAAACCCCTAACAACCCTACTGAAGAAGGATCAATTTCATTGGGGACAGGAAGCAGAGCAGGCCTTTCAACAATTGAAAGAGGCTATGACATCAGCTCCAGTGCTAGCCCTTCCAAATTTCCAAGAACCATTCATCTTAGAAACGGATGCTAGCAACTGTGGAATTGGAGCAGTCCTCATGCAAGGGAAGAGACCTATTGCTTACTTTAGCAAGGCTCTTTGTCCTAGGAATCAGAACCTATCAGTCTATGAAAAAGAATTACTGGCCATCACTTCAGCTGTAGACAAATGGAGACACTATCTAGAGGCCACATCCTTCATTATTAAAACAGATCATTACGGCCTAAAGTATCTTCTGCAACAAAGGATTCAAACTCAGATGCAGAAGAAGAGTTTAACTAAACTCATGGGACTTGACTACACCATCCATTACAGAAAAGGGCAGGAGAACAAAGCAGCAGATGCTCTGTCCCGCAAGTTTGAATCAGAAGAAGCAGACTTTCATGCCTTAACTACTACTCAACCAGAATGGGTAAAGTAATTAGTGGCAAGCTATGAAGGGGATGCTGAAGCTTAACAGGCTGTATTAGTGGCCCTACGAGACACCCAAGGGATTGTTCCCTACGGCTTCAAAGGAGGAGTTCTAAGGTGCAAAGGAAGATTGTATGTGGGAGCTACAGGTAACCTTAGGGAAACAATATTACAAGAAGTTCACTCATCCTCCACAGGTGGACACTCAGGGTTCAAGGGCACTTATCACAGACTCAAACAACTATTCTACTGGCCAGGTATGAAGAGTAAGCTGAAGGCTTGCATCCAAGCATGTGAAACTTGTCAGAAGTGTAAGCATGAAAATGTCCCCTACCCTGGGTTATTGCAACCTATGCCAGTACCAGAAGGAGCTTGGAGGCAGATATCTATGGATTTTATAGAAGGACTTCCGAATTCTGAAGGGAAGAATGTTATTATGGTGGTGGTAGACACTTATACAAAATATGCACACTTCCTAGCCCTATCTCACCCTTTCATAGCTTCAGATGTGGCAAAATTATACATGCAAGGGGTGTATAAACTACATGGAACCCCTGAGTCAATTATTTCAGATAGGGATAAGGTATTTTCTAGCGTATTCTGGAAGGAATTGTTCAAAAACATGGGTACACGGCTCAAAATGAGCTCATCATATCACCCACAAACAGACGGTCAGACAGAAAGAGTTAATCAGTGTCTGGAGACATACCTAAGGTGTATGACACACCAGCATCCCGAGCAGTGGCACAGATGGCTTCACTAAGCCGAATGGTGGTACAACACCAACTTTCATAACGCCAGTCAAACCACGCCGTTCCAAGCTCTGTATGGGTACCCTCCACCACCACAAGTTGCGGCCTTGGAGTTACCTTCGTCTGTGGAGAGTATTAATTCTTACCTGGATGAGCGTCAACGTGTGCTTTCCTCACTAAAGCTGCAGCTTCTCAGGGCCAAGGATCGGATGAAGGCTCAGGCAGATAAAGGGAGGACTGAAAGAACCTTTGAAGAAGGAGATCTAGTCTATTTAAAGTTGAAACCTTACCGTCAGAGCTCTGTAAATAAATGAAAAAATCAGAAGTTGAGTGCTAAATACTACGGGCCTTACCGGATAAAGAAGAAGGTTGGAGCAATCGCGTATATACTAGATCTACCAACAGGGAGTCGCATTCACCCAGTGATTCACGTATCGTTGCTGAAGAAGGCGCTAGGGTTGGGAACAACACCGTCCAACGAACCAATTGAGGATGGAACAGCACAAACAGTAGACCGACCCGAAGCCATGATTGAGAAGCGGTTCGTCACTCGCCGAAACCCAGATGGCTTGAAGTGGCTCGTGCGGTGGAAGAATCGCGAAGCTGAGGAAGCCACGTGGGAGGATCCTCGATATATCCGAAGCCAATTCCCAGATTTTAACCCTTGAGGTCAAGGGTTCTTTTAAGAGGCATGGAGTGTTATGACACAATATGGATTGGACTTAGGAGACCTACTACAAGGCTAAAGGCCCACTAAAGAATATCAGACCACGTTGCTAGCATAAATTGTTGTCAATGTTTTTCATTTATTTTATTCATAGTATATGGTTACAACAAACTTACATGAGGATATATGTTGCTACAGTTGTCCTATAGGACATAACTGAAAATCAATACAATATTCTCCTATCCTCTATTCGCTCTCCCTCTTCTGCTCAATCTTCTTCTTCGGTTGATCTTCTTCTTCTTCTTCTTTCCCTCCCATTCTGTGCAACCTAAACTCAGCTGGTATACTACAAGCACCTAGTGCTCATTACTATCTTGCAGATATCACTATTGATTATTCTTAGTATCTCAGTGCTTATATCCACAAGCGCATTTTTATAACCTTTTTCTGCTAGTAAGTGTAAATTTTTCTAAAGTTTCTCACTTAAAGCACTCTTTACTCATAAGAAGTGGAGATATAGGGAAATTGGAAATGTGTTCTTTGTTTTTTCACACTTTGTTAGGAAAGATTTGGTACCTTAACATATATACATTTGTAGATACAAGGCAAGAGAGAGTATACAACAAAAAAGATTGATGCATGGCCAAGGAAATAATGTTATCCTTATTAGTCGCAGATCATATTTGTTATGATTGTGCAAAGATCATATATTATTAACCCGCTTAAGCTCATGATGACATGCTATTGTGAGCTTGTCTCATAATAGATACAAGGTAGAAGAAGGCAAGCCTGTAATCATCACATCAGCAGTTTGGTCAACAAAAGAGATATGCTTGATGAAGAGAACTTTGTTGATGACCAAGTCATGAACAAAATTAATTTTGATCATAAAATACTTTGTACGAGCATGAGAAACTAGATAGATAGTAAGATAGGTGGCACTAATGTTATCACACCAAAGAGTTAGTGTAATATGAGACAAGCCTATCTTATTAAGTAGAGAGGTGATATAACATAGTTAGCAGTGGTGAAAGCAATACTATGTCATACAGCTTCAATACTAGATCTTGTAATAGTAAGTTGTTTATTAGCATTTTAAGAGATGAGATTAGGCATAAGTAATATATAATAGCTAATCATAGAGCAACAACATTAGGACAACTAGCATAATCAGTATCACAATAAGCATGTAAGGTAAGAGAGGAGGATTTGGTAAAGGAAATGTCATAAGATGATATAGAGTGAAAATATTGTCGAATCCATTTAACTGTAGTCTAGTGAATGTTGATGATTTGAATATCAGAACGAGTAAAGTAAAGGTATTGGAGGGCTTCAACAATGCTACAATATTCAACAGAATCAAGAAGCGGATGGCCTTAGTTTTTGGATATAGGAAGGGTAAAGGTAATAGGTGTAGTGGTAGGTTTAGATTTATGAAAGCCTGTATTAAGGAGGAGGTCTTTAGTGTATTTAATTTAGGTAAGGAGAAGACCATCAGGTGTGTTAATGACTCTGATGAATGAGCCCTAAATCTTTAATAGACAAAGTTAAGTTGAGATCATAAATAAGAGAGGTAACAAAGGATCATAAAGAACCTATAACTAAGATATCATCCACTTAAACTAAAAGAATGGTTATGTGAGAAGAGGCGATGTGAAGAAACAAAAAGGTTTCAAACTTAGATGAAGCAAAGTTAAGCTCAAGAAAATTCTAATTCAATCAATGGAACCAAGCCCTATTAGCTTGTTTGAGATCATAGAGAGCTTTGTGAAGACGACAAATATACATGGAATGGTGAGGATCCAAAAAATTAGGAGGATAAGACATGAAATTTGGTTCGTGAAGATGATCATAAAGAAAGACATTATTCATATCAAGTTGTCAAACTGACTTATCGTGATGGAAAGCCAGAGTGAGAATAATGCAAATGATAGTGAGTTTTACAACATGGTTAAATATGTTAGTGTGATCAATGCTTAGAGCTTAGTGATATCCCTTGACAAAAATGCGTACTTTATATCATTGATTGAAACCATCACGATTTCTTTTAGTATAAAATAATCATTTATAACCAACTATGTTGACATCAAATGATGGAGGAACAAGAGTACATATGTGGTTATGATAAAGAGTATTGAACTCATCAAGTATGACTTAGCACCAGTGGAAAATTTTGTCGATTTGAATGAAAGGTGCAAGATCAGGAGCACAAGGGGTTGTGGTAAAGGTAGAATAAGTGACATAGTTAGAAAAGATTTGAGGAATACATGTTTAATCATAGGTACGTATGATCATGAGGTGTGATGATAGAGGCAAAAGAATTATAGAGGAAATATAAGGAGTACTGAAGAAAGATGGGTTAAATGGTAAAAGTAAGGATATAAGGGAGGAAGAAGGGGAAGATGAAATAATAGGAGAAGTGGTGTCATAAGGAAACATATTTTAAGCAAATGAACATGAAAGAGGTGTAAAGTTTAGAAGTTATGGGGTTAAAGCAAGGATCTCCTTTGTATTGAGAGTAACAGCCGAGAAAAACACATGGAATAGATTTTGGTGTTAGTTTGTCAAGACAAATAACACTTATACAAGGGAAACGAATGTAACTAAAAACATGAAGATGAGAAATATTTGGTTTATAAAGAAAAAATGTTTCAAAAGGAGACTTATGATGAAGAACATAAGTAGGTAATAAATTAATAAGATACACAAGAATGGAAAAGGCTTCAAACTAGATGGTCTTAAGGGAGAGGCATAAAGAAGAAGAGTAAGTATTGCTTCAGTAATATGACAGATTTTACGTTCACCAAGACCATTTTGTTGAGGTGTACGGGGGAAAAAGATATGATAGTTGATGTGATAAGTAGTGAGATATTGAGCAAAGGCGTCTTTGATGAGTTTAAAAGCTCCATCATACTGAAAGGTTTTGATGGTGGTAGAGAAAAGATTTTCAATGACAATTTTAAAATTTTAAAAATAGGCAAAACATGAGATTTGTAGGCTGAGAAAAATATCTATATATATCGACTAAAGTCATCAACAAAAATGATGAAGTAACGATAGCTGAAAAGATATAATAATGGTGATGGTCCTCAAATGTCACATTGAAAAAGATGCAAAGGTTGTGTAGAAAGATGAGATGATAATAGAAAAGAAAGGCAAATTCTTTGTCCTTGAAGACAAGAAATACAAGGATTTATGATATAAGATTGATAAGCTAAATGATGTAGACTAAGTGCTAACACGTATGGCCAAGGCATTGATGCCACAAATTGAGTGACGTTGGAGTAGATATAAAGGCAACTAGATTTTTGAAGTGCAAAGCAAAATTCATTGTGAAGAGATTATTGTGGATGGAAACTGCGAGAAACAATATCTTGATTTTGATATTCTTTATAATATACTCAAAATGATTAAATCCAATGAGCCAATAGTTATCTTTAACATAATTGGCTACAGATAACAAGTTTGTGGTGAGTTGTGGAATAATTAGAATATTATTAACATGAATTTAATGTGTATGAGTGAAAAATGTTAAAGTACTAGTAGAGAAAATATGGATGATATGAATGTTACCGACAATCACTTGATTTAAACCTTTATATAGAGTGATGTAAGCAATGGCTACTGAATGTGGTAACCACTCTGTGATGTTATTGGACCTGAATTAAGAAGTATCTAGATGAGACTGAAGATTCAAGGCAGAAAAAGGCTATTGTAAAGGCATTTTTATCATGCACATGTCTATATTGATGATTTATAAATTCAAACACCTAAAACAACAGTAAGTTATAATATGCAATGTTACAAATATCATACTAGACTTGTTATTGAATTTGATTCTAGTATAGTACGGTAACTATACTGATCAATATCGAATATCATTTTGGATAATTTTTTAAAATTATAAAATATTTTCTAAATTTTATAAAATTACAAAATAATCTTCCTTCAATCATATCTTAAGAAGCCATAATAATATAAAATTAATATAATAAATACTTATTTATTTTATTAATATTATTTTCTCATATTTCTTATAAATTAAAATAATTTATTTTCAAATATTTTCTTTACTTATTTCAAAATTTATTACAATATTTTTATATGTATATATTAAAAAGTATATATATTATCAATATAAAATATATAAATTTTAAGAAAATTAAATATGATTGTATTAAACTAATATATTTAGTTATGTAGTCTATAATCACTCTGCATAAGTCTAATGACATAAACAAATTTATTTAATACATTCTTATTTGTATTGTTATTATTTATTAAATAAATTATAGATAATTTTATCATATTCTTTTTTATGTATAAGTAATTACTATTTTATATAAGAGAAATTTTAAGCTTTTCAATTTTAGTCTTAAAAATTTTATATTTGTAATTCTGATCAGTATTTGACCAATATTTTGGTTATCGACTGTTACCGATTGGCACTGACTAAAAGAACTAGTACAAGAGTCCAGTACAAAACCTTCTTGTTCGGTATCAACTTTTTTATATGACCGATATTGATTGGTACAAAATGACATTATAATCAATGGTCATATGTCTTCACTTCCATCATATTTCGCATTGGTTGTTGGGCTTAGACCTTAAAAAATTTATTGAAATTGTTTAGATGTTAGGCTTAGCTATTACAAGGATTTGTGGAGGAGTTGGTGGGCTGGTTAGGGTATTGAGGAAGTCAATAGTTATGGGTTATGTTAAAGGAAGATCCTTTAGTAGATGGCACTAGTCATGATTAGTCACCTTAGCATTGTTAACGGAAATTGTAGGAAAAAAATAAAAATTAGAATATTTTAGTGTTATTTTTAAAATAAAATTAGGTAAATTTTTTTAATAATTTATCCCATTTAAATAAATTATTAAAATTCTCAATAATTTAAAAATTATATATTTAAAATTAAGTAATAAGTTTAATTTATTGCATATTAAGGGATATCCTTAAAACGACCAACTTCAGAAACAAGTCGTTTGAATGAATGGTGGTGTATTGAAAAGGGCGGGCCTTTGTTTGTATATGTAACGTGGAAAGCAGCTATGCAGTTGATTCCCTTCTGTTAACTACGAGACACCCCCAAGATCGGCTTCATCGCTAAAAACTACAGTATGCATGGCCCATTAAGATAATGGTATAAGGCGTCTCAACTATGATAGTGGCATAAGGTTATCTTGTGTTGTACCCTTCAAGTGATATAAGCGTTTTGTTTGCACAGACTTGGACGCCATCTCGTGTGGGCTGTAACTAGCTAGAGATGTACAAACCGACAAAAGAGGACTGTTAGATTTATGCCCAAACAAGGTTTGATGAATCCAATGTTGGGACTTGGGAGTGTAGGTTAGATTTCTTCCCAATCTTAGGTTTACCATTAGTTTTGACCCGCAATTTAATGTCGAATCAAAATTCAGTTAGTGGGACTTCATCAATTGACTTCACCTCAAAAATCTTCACACTGTAGCAGTTGATTTTTGGTTTTGGATGTACGTATAATGAGAGTAGTCGTCACTTCTCCGGTCTTGTCAAATTCCAATCTTCTTGATTGAGGTCCTAAAGACAGAATTTGCTTTCCTTTTATACAATGAAATGAAGGCGTTTTAAACTTACTAATTCCTTATCATTCATTTTATAGTTATTCGGATTAAGATAATATCTTGGATGATAATATTTTTAATGATTTATTTTATTTTTATTTTAAATTGTTCTCTATTTATTGTAATTATTTTTATTTTATTAATATCTCTTATGTCTATTTTTATTTTTATTTTATTACTTTATTATTTTAAAATATATGTGTGTATGTGTGTATTTCACCCGCATATATATATTCCGATAATCTACATGAATATATATATGGATCAGAAATACCTTTCTACCAAGTAAATTAAACTCTTATTAGTGAACTTCCCCGTATCTTACACATGAGCGGGACTTTATTTTTAAATGTTTTTAAAATTACTCCCCATAGAATGTTTAATAACTAATACTTGAAGTTTTAGGTTTAAATTTCAAAACTTCACAAAATTTTATGTTAAGGATATAAATTTATATTATTTTATAATTAACTATCCACCCTTTAAATTAAATATATATTTTAATTTTAAGTTGTTAATTAATTAAATTATTTATTAAAAATATATAATTGATGAATTATTGTCTTATTTCCAATGATATAAAAACTGAACCGAACCAGCCAGTTCGATCAGGTTAAGTACGAACTGGACTGATTTCGGTTCGATTTTCACTTTTAATTTCTATGATTGAAATCTGACTGATTAAATAATAAACCGGTCAATTTTCTCTAAACCGTAAAGAACCGGTTTCATGTTCTCCTCCTCCAAGCGACAGCATCATCTTCTTTACTTCTCTCTCTAACTCTGGACCTTCCCTTCAAATGTTGTTTGACCGCGCATGATCTTTCACATTCATAGATTTTTTAACACCTAAGAACTCTTTTTTCAATTCTTTCTCCTTCAATTCTTTGTTTCCCAGTCTCAAAACTAAAATTCTCAACAACACACAATTTTAATAATCCGTCCTTGTTTTAGAAATTCCAAAACTCGAAACCTAACATGCAGTGTTTATAGAGTTTTTATGAACTCGTTCTAGGATTCAATGAAGGGATTAGCTTCATAGCAAGGCAAAAAGTGTGTTTTGAGATTGCCCCTGCCAATATGTTGGTTGATAGCGGGCACAATTCCACCAAAGCCCTCTTTTGGGCCAGATAAGCTTATCTGGGGATGTTCAGACACAGGTCAATTTACGGTGGCTTCTACGTACTCCATGAGCATGGGTCAAGAGGAAGCATCGAATCATGGTGTCTGGACGGCCATCTGGCAATGGAAGGGCCCTCAACGCATCCGTTCCTTCCTTTAGCTTTTAGCGCACGACAGGCTACTCACGAACCAGCATAGAGTTCGTCGCCACTGTACTACAACTGGAGAATGCTATCACTGTAGACTTGAGGAAACCTCGCTGCATGCAATGCGCAACTATGTCAGTGGCAGACGAGTGTAGACAGACTTCCCTCCTCCTATGGTTTCGGCTGACTTTTTCACCCAAACGAATCGGGACTGGCTCTTCCAAAATTTCAACTGCCATCGTCAAGTCTTTGGCCATGATTGGTCGATACCTTTCGGCATTTCCTGTTGATTCCTCTGGCAATGGAGGAACAAATCCATTTTTGATGTCCTCTTTACTTGGCCTTCCTCACCTATTTCCCTTATTTTGTCTTATGCAGGTCGGCTTTGGGACTCAACAAGGTGCCCTCGACCAGTAGTTCCTAAAGGTTACCGACATCGACAGGAGCAACTCATCAGCTGGAAATCACCGCCCATTGGATGGACCAAGCTTAATACTGATGGAGCTTGTCAACGGTCTTCATTAACGACCACCGCAGGAGGAGTTCCACGGGATAGTGCAGGCCACTGGCTCGGAGGGTTCTCCCAAAATATTGGCTAGTGCTCTCCGGTGAATGCGGAACTTTGAGGGGTGTTCACTGGGCTCACACTGGCATGGAATATGTGCCATCGCCGAATTGAGCTCGAGGGCAATTCAAAAGTAGTGTTCGATATTCTGTCCTCCACCGACCGATGACCCAGGATGCTTAATCCTATCGTCCAGGGTATACACAAGTTGTTCAGTAGAAACTGAACTGTTGCTCATCGCCACATTTACCGAGAGAGCAACAGATGCGCCAACTGGCTAGCCAAGTATGCCGGCAATTTCACTATTGATGTCCATCACTTTACTACAACACCCGTTGAGTGTCACTTAATCATTTTAGAGGATCTATTGGGAATTTGTTTTCCCAGACTTAGCGTGTAATATGTTTCGTTTGTTTCCCTTAAAAAAAAAGAAAACAGTCTCTTAGATGCAAACTAAACCAAGAGCAAGTAACATCTCTCATTCTCTCTCCGTCTCTCTGTTTTACTTCTCCAAGATAGAAACATGGTGATACAATAAAACCTCAATAAATTAATAATCTTGATTAAATAATAATTTTCTCCGGTCCCGACTTAGGCCAATGGGATAAAATAATAACCTCGCTAAATGCATAAGATAATAATTTAAAAAAAAATCCTTGAGGCCCACTGAAAATATAAAATAATAATTCATTAAATAAGTATGAAAATTACATATATAATTCATAAAATA
>JAOSBK010000205.1:13704686-13718166 GCA_027568895.1 Erythroxylum shatona | reverse complement strand
GAATTTTCTATGACAATGAATATTTTAAATAGTTTTTCTTGTTATTCGTTATAAAATTGTTACCACCGAGCTTTAAGCCCCCCCCCACCCCCCCCCCCAATTCCTTCCTATCTCCAAGTGATGAGCATGAGATCAAGTGGAAGAGAATCGAGGCATCACTCCAAAATTTGCATCTTTTTATGTTTTAAGGTAGGTTTGTAACCCCAAGGCTTTAGTTGCATTTTGAGCAAATTACTGTTCATGTATCTTTTGTATTTTGGTATTTCGAAATATTGATGTATTGTGGCTAAAAATGCCCACTAAAACTTTATAAAAACTCTTATGTTTTGATGCTAATGAAGTATGTTTTTGTTTTTCCGATAATATGTCAAATTTTTTCATTGCATTTTTCAAGTTTTCAATAAAGGTGAGAATTTGTGTTCTGGATTTGAGGGAAATACTGTATTGATTTAGGCTGAATTGGACAAAGTTTCTTCTTGGAAGTTGTAGATTATTTTTCCAGCTTTTCAATGATCTATAGTATGAAATTTTTGGACATTGGAGTTGAAAGATATGATTATAAGAAGTTTGTGATGTTGCATAGGATGGGCTTTCGGGACACCTACCTTATTTTGAAATTTTGACCTTTATAGAGGCAAAATTTGTTTTTAAGATATTCATAGAAGTTGTAGAACTAGAAGTCTTCTTTAAAATGATCTTTGAATGATCCTAATCCAATAGTTTTAGTGAAAGTTATGTCCATTTTCTAAAACAGGTCTGAAGAAGAAAAGCAGGAGGAGAAAGTCGCAATCGTGACGATTTCGCGGCCGCGTTCCGTGTCGCGATCGTGCTTATGCACGATCGTGACCTGTAGGTCCTTCCCCCTGTCTGAACATCTTTCAATCTTTTGATCATAACTTTGTCGTTCGACCTCCAAATGACCTGATTTTTGAATCATTGGATTCCTAACACATTTTTCCATCTTTCCATAAAAATTTATAGCTTTTGGTATTAATGTGAAGAAGATTGATTAAATCAAAGTAAGGGTATCAGTTAGAAGAGTATGAATTGGATATTTTATTGAACATGCTTTAATGTTTTGAGAATATCATTATCTATAAAGATCTAAATAAGATGATTCTTATTTTTAAACAAGCCAGAGACTTAGAGCTATAACTCCTCTGAAGGGATGGAATTTTAATTCAGACTCTAAGACTTTTAATTTTTTGAAGAAAGTTGAGTATAATGAACTGTTTCAATCTAATAACAATCTGAAAGTGTGTGAGCTATAACTTTTAGATTTTTGCTCCAAATTAAATGATTTTAGTGTCATTAGAAACTTAAGACAATGAGGAACAAATTTTCAAAAGATGAAAAATTGAAATTCCTTTTTGAGGTTTCCCAAAATATGTTCGAAAATAGGTGAAATGAGTTCACTTTTTATGTTCGATTGGTGTGGGCATGCCACCCTTGTGTGGGATGCACTTTCAGATGTCATTTAGGATGTCGGTCACGTGACTCGCAAGGGCAAGGTCCTAACAATAATCTTCTTTCACATCAGGAAGAGTTGCATTGGTTCCAGAAATCAAGAGCGGACTAGTTTAGTATGGGAGACCGAAACACCAGGTTTTTCCATGCTTCTACAATGATCAAATGGAAGAGGAATTGGACTGAGGCACTGTGAGAGTCAAATGGAAATTGGATTTTTGAGCCTAATGAGCTAAGGACGCTAGTTGTAGAGTGGTATAAAACTCTCGACTTAGAGGAGGCAAGAGCTCGCCCCCACTTTCCCCTCCGAGGGTGCTTTCAAAAGCTAACCCTAATTGTTTGGAATTCTATGTGTACAGAGGTGATGACAACAGAGGTAACCCGAGCTTTATTCCAAATGGGTGCACATAAAGCGCCTGGCCCTAATGGTTTTGATGCATACTTCTACCAATCCCAATGGCACCTGGTGAAGCCCAACGTGGTTACTTTAGTGAGGAAGGTGTTTAAGGATCCGTCTCTTATCCAAGGTCTTAATGACACTTTCATTACATTAATTCCAAAAGTTGACAAACCTGAACATGTTACACAGTTTCAGCCAATTAACTTGTGTAATGTTAGCTACAAGTTTATTACAAAGATCATTGTACAGTGTCTCAAAGCAACGCTGCCAATGCTCATTAGCCCGTTTCAAAGTAGCTTCATACCAGGGTGACAGATTTTGGATAATATTGTGGTGGCACAAGAGATAGTGCATTCCATGCGCAGATTGAGGGGCAAAAGGGGCTATATGGCTATTAAAGTGAATCTGGAGAAGGCATACGACCGGTTGAGCTGGAGCTTTATTCAGGATACTCTACATGATGCGGGTTCCCTCTAGCACTAGTAAGGTTAATTATGAACTGTGTTCAAACTGCACAGATGAGGGTGTTATGGCATGGCACGCCTTCACAAGAGTTTCATCCTAATAGAGGCATTAGCTAAGGTAACCCCCTATCTCCTTACCTATTTGTCTTATGTCTAGAAAGGTTATCCCAACTAATTGAGACACGGATGGGAGCTGGGCTTTGGAAACCATTTAAGGTTGGTATGGACCTTTGGTTTCTCACCTGTGTTTTGCAGGTGATATGGTACTCCTTTCAGAAGCATCGGAGAATCACATAAGGGTAATTCTAGATTGTTTTTAGATTTTTTGTGATGCCTCGGGTCAACGCATTATTCCTCCCAAAACTAAACTTTATTTCTCTCCAAATGTCCAACATAATATATGTGGCAACATCGCTAGATTATCAGTCTTTACTTAAACAATATACCTTGGCAAGTAATTGGGGGTCCCATTACTACATAAAAGTATTACAAAAACTACTTATGCACATATATCACAAAAGGTTCATACTCGCCTTTCAGGTTGGCGGGCACAAGCCCTATTTATGGCTGGTAGGTTGACGCTATGTTGTTTGGTGTTAGCCGCCCTCCCACTCTATACAATGCAAACAGTAAAAATCCCTAAAAAACTTCTTACGGAGATTGATCGTCACTGTAATAGGTTCCTCTGGGGTGGCACGGGTGAGAGGCGTCGAATGCATTTGGCCTCTTGGAATTAGGTGTGTTGCCCTAAACTATTCGGGGGCCTTGGGTTAAAGAATTTGGAGGCTATGAATTCTGCCGTTCACATGAAGTTAGGATGGTCCCTCATTAAGGAGCCTACTAAGCTTTACAACCAGGTTCTTTGTGCAAAATATAAGATAGGTAGAGATTTTTGACAAGGTTTGCTTGTTAAACCAGATTCTCCCCCACTGTGGTGTAGCATCTGCGCAAATTTTCTCAAGTTGTTGACAGGTGTTGCATGGTCGGTGGTCAACAAATGACAGGTTCGATTCTGGTATGATGATTAGTTGCACGGCGCTGTTAGCAATTTACTATCTCACACTATTCATGCGGTCCCGGAGGGTCAGTTGGAGAAGAAAGTGTGTGAATATGTAGATCACAATGGGGATTGGTCCTGGGGGAGTTCAGCATGTATCTTCCAAATCACATGATTTTAAGGATTGCTGCCACTTTCCCGCCTCGCGTCACCCAGGAGGACGATAGACTATGCTGGTCATTGGAGCCTAATGGATGTTTCTCAACACGTTTAGCATATCATCTTCTGCAACAACATATGTGGTTGAATCGATCTAGGGCTTGGAAGTTGATATGGGATTGGAAAGGCCCTCCATGTATTCAGACACTACTATGGTTGATTGCGAAATCTCGCCTACTGACCAACAGTAGGCAGTTCCAGTTGTTCCTGACAGATAACCCAGCCTGTCTTGAATGCCTAAATTATGAAGAATCCCCAGATCATGTCCTTCAGAATTGTTGACGAGTGCGTCTAATTTGGAACAGGTTGGTTGAAGTCAGTAGACAACAAGAATTTTACTACAGTGACTTTCACACTTGGTTTGCGCATAATCTATCGACCGATTATGGAACACAACGGGATAGTAATTGGCCTCTGTTATTTAGTGTTGTGCTATGGAAGCTCTGGGAATGGAGGAATGAACGATGGTTTGATCCCGGCTCATCCAAAGTTCATAACATAGGGGAAATTAACTCGTTTGTTTATGAAGTAACTTTGGCCCACCATATACAAAGTCATGTCTCAGTCCCTCTCCCATTTCAGGGGAGAAGCGTACTTGAGATTAGATAGCAAAAACGCTGAGAAGGATAGGTCAACCTCAACACGAATGGTGCCTACAAAGGTAACCCAGGCTCGGCGACAGCTAGAGGGCTTATTAGAGATGTTAGTGGTACTTGGTTGGTGGGGTTTGGTGCAAATTTGGGATTTTGTACATCTTGGCAGGCCAAGTTATGGGCAGTTTATCATAGGTTGACTCTTGCTTACTTTCATGGTTACTCTAGGGTGGATGTGTCTATTGACTCTGCCTTAGTGGTGTCCGTTATTTCGAGTAAGCAAAGCCAGGTGATTAATAATTTAGTGCCAGCTATCAAAGAACTGCTATCCAAAAACTGGAAGGTGAGGGTACATCATGTCTATCGCGAAGGTAACCATTGTACGGATTGGCTAGCGAATTATAGCTATCGACTGTCGTTAGGAATTCACTGGCTTCACACAATTGTGGAAGGAATTTCCCTTTTACTGTTTGCGGACGTAGTAGGTGTCTACCTACCCCGTGCAGCTCAACTGTAGTATTAACTTGGGTTTAGGCCTCGTTTTCTACCAAAAAAAAAGCTAGAATATATCTTCTTAAACCACTTTAAATAATTTAATGCTAGAGATAAATCTTATTAACCCTGAATCAAAAGCGAAGTACAAAATGTTGGAAGGGTTGACTCAAAGGACCAAACATGATAGATGTTTAAGGTTGATTCAAATGATAGATGTTTCTAAATAGGAAAAACTAGGAATTATCGCAGTGAAAATTTGAGATTGTCCTGAAATAAAATTACCCATTATTGTGATAATTTCAAGATACTTTTTTTTTGTACACAAGAGCAATCAAAGACCGTTTTAACTTACAAGGACCTTAGAAAAACTCCTATCATAACTTCCTGTATAAGACGTTGAAGAACCCTAGGAGGATTATCTAGTTTTGTCACCTCAAACGAGCTTTACAATGCCTAGCTAGCTAGATAGTCAACATATATGTTTGTTTCTTGATAAGTATAATGAACCAATATGCATTCCTAATCTCTTCTAAGCAAATCTTAGCACTTCTAAATAACTTGAAAGAGAGCATCAAGTAATTTGAAGGGCTTTAACATTTTATTCATCACCAACTATGATTTGTCAAAAACCATGTTCCTATACCAGTTGAAAGTTAAAATAAATAGCAAATAGTTCCACTTTTGTGATATGTCCCCAACCTAAATGGCTAGTAAACATAAACAACCAAACACTACTTGCATCGCAAAATTGCTCCATTGCCTGGATTTGACATAAAAACTGCATCCACATTTAATATAATAAATCCCATAGGCGGGTAAGATCGGGCGATAAATTTCATTCCCTGGAATGGAAGCTTCATCATATGACAACTTAATTCACCAATGCTAACCACTATTAAATATGAAGCATTGTCAGGCCATGAGAAACCACTTTAAAAAATAATACGATTTTTCCACCGCTATATCTACCAACAAGCAAAGCCGAAAAAGATAGCCCAAGGGACTTGATATGCCCCCACGAAACTCATATTTAATAGATTCTGTCTCAACCAATCATTAAAAGAAAGAGCATTAAACCAGACTAAGTTAACCTCATGTAATAACAAAGACCAAACCTTTTGAGAGGTAGGGCAATCTCATAAAGAATGCAACAAGGTTTCTTTTAAAGAATCATAAAAATGATTTTATGATTTTATGATGGAAATAAGCTAAGTTTGTAAGCAATTGATGACCATGTAAAACTAGCCATAGGAAAAACTTTACATGAGTCAGTACATCAAGCTTCCATATCTTATGCTATTTGGAATCCATATCATTATCAACTGAAAGAAGTTTATAATCAGAAGAAACTGAAATGAAGATGAAATCTAATAGTTTTAATCAATCTCACCCTCTATTAGATGAATAAGGGAAATTTTATATCATGTATAAGAAGGCAAACAACTTAGACAGTCCCAATGCCAACCATACTAAGAGAAATAGTTATAAACTAACTCATTAGAGAGTTCCTAGAAAACTTTAATTCTACATTTTTCAACTACTGTATTTTCCCTTAACCAATGATGATATCAGAATGGGGTTATAGCTCCATCCCCATCAAGGCACATACAATCTTTCCTCGCTAAGCCTTAAGAAACATGTGTACTGGTTGAAATTGAGAAATGACTTGATATTTAACTACTTCAACATCCGAAATCTATTCCTCACTATCATATTTAAGATGCAAGATCTTATTCCGATTATACCGCTCAACTAGGAATGTTTAGAGACATGAATATAAAATAATAAGAGTATTTATTTCAAGACTGATGTTTGTTAAGATGAATTAGATGTAAGATTTAAAGTCATATGGAACCTACAAAATAAAACAAAAAACAAAAATATCGCATTTATATCAAATTTTCACATGTTTATTATATGTTTATAAATAAATATATACACTCACTTTTTATGTGCATAGTAAATCTTGCAAAAAAAAGTCTTCCCCCCTACATAGAAGATGTTTAACAAAACTTTTTTTGTAGTATCAAACCTTCAACTCTTTTACTAAGACTACATACCTACAAGACATCTACAATTTGAATGATCATTGATCAATTGTATAACATTAACATCTAAAAGGCTATAATTGAAATACTCATATTTGTGTTAACGAATTGATAAAGTTGTAGGGGTAATACTCATATTTGTGTTCCTACATTGATAAAAATGTTGATCAATATTAGGGTTAGCGTTTGACCTTAGCGGCCTCATCTTATCATCATAATAGGGGCAATCAATATAGGAAATTTGAATAATTACTAAGGATCATGATAACTATATTATATACTCTATATAATAACAACAACAACAAAATACTAATCTCGTTTTACCATTGAAGAAAAACCAAGAGTGTATCCTTTCAAGTTCTGTTAAACTGTTGAAAAAACAATAAATGACATCTTGAATCCACTAACAATACCTTAACACTCTTTCCATATCAAGTATATAGTAGGTGCAAAAGCAATAAAAGTTACATATATTTTATTTTCACCCATATTTTTCTTTAATACATAAGATGTTTAAACCTAAAAGTAGTTCAATAGCCCATATGAGTATTGTTCAACTTTTAAGTGACAAGTAAAACATGAGTTCCTTACTATAATATACCTTTATGTTCACATATGTCTTTTAAATATGATTCATACATTTAAAAATATCATCAAGGAAACTAACCAAATACGGTAAATTTTTGTTCTTGGCTTGGCCTATATTTATCTGTAAGGTTAGCTAGCATACATCATAATAACTCAGTATATCGCAGGCTAGGGGTGAGCATTCGGGTAATTCGGGCCGAAATTTTACTGTTCGGGCCCGGCCCGAATTACCCGAATTTTTTTTATCTTACCCGGCCCGAACCCGAACTTTTTCTTACCCGAGCTTACCCGACCCGAATTACCCGAAATTTTGTTCGGCTTTACCCGAATTACTCGAAGTTGATTTTTTTTATAATTTTTTTAAAAAAAACCCAAAATTTTGTATTTTTATAACTTAATTCGGGTAATTGGGTCGGCCCGAAGTTTTTTGGAATTACCCGACCCCAGCCCAAAAATAATTCGGGTAATACCCGAATTACCCGAAATTTGAAATTTTTTTACCCGAATTAATTTGGGCCGGGCCGGGTAATCGGGCCGGCCCGAATAATGCTCACCCCTATCGCAGGCCACAACTAGGCATAAATAATTGATATATTAATTGTTTGAACCATTTCAAGTAGATGATTAGTTAGTCAACAATATGTGTGCATTTCATTAATTTCATCTATTAA
Source organism: Erythroxylum shatona (assembly GCA_027568895.1). Classification (NCBI taxonomy): domain Eukaryota; kingdom Viridiplantae; phylum Streptophyta; class Magnoliopsida; order Malpighiales; family Erythroxylaceae; genus Erythroxylum; species Erythroxylum shatona. Next base: position 13,710,224 of record JAOSBK010000205.1, on the reverse strand, counting down.
ACAATAATATGTAATTTTCATTTGGAAGTCCTGTATCATATATATGACCAAAAGATTCAACATAAGTTGTAAAGCAAACCTCTCCCTAAAAATCAATGGGGTGACTGATGAGAGCATCTAAATGACTACAATTTTGATTGATTTCCACATCTCTAATTTGAACTCAGCGAGTATATTAAGCATTCCAAGCAAGCACAATTTAGTTGGCGCAGATAAGAAAGTGAGTGTACTTTATTTCCATGAGTGCCAATGAAAGATATTTTATAGTAAAGTAACTTTTCTTTGTGCAAGTTAATCAATAGTAGACACTAGGCCCTAATTAGATAAATTTCTTGTGATGTATAAGAAAAGGCATAAAAAATAAGAAACTCTCACCATAACTTCACTTCTTTCATACATTTTGGTGCCAAAAAAAGTTGAACCATGTGCATAAGAAGTGAGAAATAGTTCTTTCAAATTGGCCTAGAATCTACTATCATCCCTATATTACTTGAAGTAACAAAAACCGATGGATTGATGGATAAAATTTAGCCATTGATGTAACTAGAAGTAATTGATTATCTAAGTCTTCGATTTTATACGACTATCAAAGCATTGGTTTTGCTTGCTAGTAGTTTAAAGATATAAAAAGCAACATGGTGCTCTAAAAGGCATCAAAGTTTACATTACTAGGCAAAGAAGGGAGCAAGGAGGAGATACATCTGAGCTTACATTTCCAGAATATTACGAGGCAGAGTAGGAAGGTGTAACAATAACAAAGGACAGAGGTGCACAACAATAGAGCAAAAAGGTGTAGCAATAGCGTAGTAGTGATGACAACAAAGACATATCCACGATATAACGTATGAAAATAGTGGTGAGTGAATTTAGGATTTTAGGAAATTTGAGAAATTAGATATTTTAATTCATTAAATAATTAATTTCATACATAAATACGTGTGTGACAAAAAAAAAACTAATATGATATAGCTCGTCAAGTCATTAAGATTAACAAAAAATTTAGCATCAGTTTATTTTATTATAAATTAAAAATTAGATCATTTAATGTCGTTTTTAAATATTTGTGCTCTTATAACAAATTTCAGTAGATTTTTTTAACAATTAATTCATAAAAGAATGCATTTAATAGGTTTGAAATTGGTGGGTATAAATGTAATTTCAGCTGTAATAGTAAGGGGTACATTTGGCATTCGAATATAAAAGTCGGTTAATTCATTGATTGTAAAACTGCCCCCGCCATTCGTCTGGTTCTCTCTCTCGCTCTCTCTTTCATTTCATCTGAATTTCGTAGTCCAGATCCGTGATGCCTGTGAATCTCACTCCCAAAGCCGTGCCAGCGATCATCTCTGGCGACCTGAACCTGAAACCTTTGGTTCAGGTCGTCGACATTAAGCCGATAGGGAGCGCTCAGGAGAGGTACCGTTTTTTGATATCCGATTCCGTCTTCACGCAACACGCGACGCTCGCTACTCAGCTCAATGACCAAGTCAAGACTGGTCGAGTCAAGAAAGGATCGGTTGTTCAGTTGATCGATTATATATGCAGTGAAGTTCAAAAGCGCAAGTGAGTTAAACTGTTTACACTTATCCATTCGCATTTTTCCTATTACTTTTATTCGTTAATTTGAATAGCATTCAATTCTTTTATTAGTGTTATGTTAAATGAATTGTTTTGGAAAATGTGCGTAGATTCTCATTTCTCCTTGAAAATTGAGCTTCCTAGTGACAATGTCACTTACCTTGTCACAGATTATCGTATCTTTGAATATGTTAAGAGTGGATTTCTACATATATGGATGGACACGTGTTATCGTTTGTATGTAGTTATACAAATGCTGTGAAACAAATGAATAAAATTTGCTAGCTGCTTTCTAGAGCAGCTACTATCTGCAGACTTGCTTCTTTGCTTGTTCGTAATTAGTGGGACTGCAGCTAATTAGGTCTGAACTGTTTTTTTTCTCCCCAATAATGATGTAAAACTTATTACTAGTGTTTTGAGGTTTGAGTATATGAACTCATAAAGTTAGAAACAGAGTGAATGGAGGAAAGCTTTTCGGAATGAGTAACAAGCATAATAAATTTGATTTGTGTCTTGACTTTGAAGCATAACTTTTGCACTTCTATCGTTTTTATTCCTTACTTTACAGGATTGTTATTGTGCTGAACTTGGAAACTATAATCCCAGAGTGTGAGATCATTGGAAACCCAAAGATGTTTTCTGAAATTGATGCACATAAAGGATTGCCTAATGACAATTCAGTGCAGTTAACCAGTGTTGGTGTTGAGAAGACGAGGGCCTCAAATTGTGCTAATAATATGCAGAACTCCAATCCTGTTCTGAGTAACCAAAATCACAGCGGTGGTGCACTTGGTATAAGATCTGCTCTTTCAACTCAAAACCGGGCGGCTGGTGTGCAGCATTTTCATGCTCCATTCAGTACCCAAAATAATGGCAATAATACGCAGAGTTTCCAACCTAGTATACAGCCTCCGTACCAGCCACCTCCGGCATATAGAAATAGAGGTCCAATCATGAAGAATGAGGCACCAGCACGAATCATTCCTATAGCAGCTTTGAATCCCTATCAGGGACGGTGGGCTATCAAGGCCAGAGTAACTGCGAAAGGGGATCTCCGTCGCTACAATAATGCCCGGGGAGATGGGAAGGTCTTCTCATTTGACCTTCTTGATTCTGATGGAGGTGAAATAAGAGCAACCTGTTTTAATGCTGTTGTAGACCGCTTCTATGATGCTATTGAGGTCGGTAGGGTGTATATGATTTCAAAGGGCAGCCTAAAACCTGCACAAAAGAATTTTAACCATTTGAAGAATGAATGGGAGATATTTCTTGAAGCAACTTCAACAGTGGATCTTTGCCCTGATGAAGATGGTTCTATTCCTCAACAGCAGTTCTCCTTCAGACCCATCAATGAAATTGAATATGCTGAAAACAACTCTATATTTGATGTTGTTGGTATTGTGACATCTGTGAACCCCTCTGTCCCTATCTTGAGAAAGAATGGTACGGAAACTCAGAGGAGAATTCTGATTATGAAGGATGGTTCTGCCATGAGTGTTGAGCTAACCCTTTGGGGGGATTTCTGCAATAAGGAAGGCCAAAAGTTACAAGAAATGGTTGATTCACGGAATTTTCCAGTTTTGGCTGTCAAATCAGGGAAAGTCAGTGACTTTAATGGGAAGTCGTTGGGGACAATTTCTTCTACTCAGCTCTTTATAAATCCTGATATTCCAGAGGCTCATGGCCTCAAAGACTGGTTTGACCGAGAAGGCCACTCTGCTGTTTTTCTATCCATCTCTAAAGATATTATGCCAGGGGGGTCGAAGAATGAAACGAGGAAAACAGTTTCTCAAATCAAGTATGAAGGTCTTGGAAGATCAGATAAGCCAGATTGGGTCACTGTAAGGGCAACTATAACTTTTATCAAAACGGATTCATTTTGTTACACAGCTTGCCCGTTGATGATTGGAGATAGACGGTGCAACAAAAGAGCGACAAGATCTGGAAACTCAAGATGGCAATGTGATAGGTGCAATCAAGAATTTGATGATTGTGATTACAGATACCTTCTTCAAGTTCAGATTCAAGATCACACGGGACTAACTTGGGTAACGGCTTTCCAAGAGTCTGGGGAAGAGATATTAGGTTTGCCAGCAAAGGAGTTGTACCTGTTGAAATATGAACTACATGATGATACAAGGTTTGCAGATATAATAAGGAGCAGACTCTTTGTGGAGTTTCTTTTCAAGCTTAGGATCAAAGAGGAAATATATGGTGAAGAACAAAGGATGAAAGTTACTGTTGTTAAGGCGGAAAGAGTAAACTACGCTTCAGAAAGCAGATTCCTAGTTGATTTGATTCCCAAATTCATTAGACACTAATTTGAACCCGAAGCTACTGTTATTTGATTCGGTGCTTTTGGTTCGCATATTATTGATACTAAATTCTTTTTCAGTTGAGTTTCAATGGCAGATAAACATTCTTATAACCTGCCAATCTTAGGTGTATTTACATGTATCAATTATGGCAAACTGAACTTGAGATGCAACAATTTGAACTCATTCTTATGTTCATTTGGTGATAGCTAAATCAAATGATAATTGTCTGATAAACGATCTTCTGTTTGGAGAAATCATCCAGGAGCAGGCCCCTTGTCCCATTTAATTATTACATTCCTTTTCAAGTACCACTTAATGTCTGTTATTCGTGATACAATCTTATTATAGAAGAGCTAGATATCGTGCGTTTCGTTACTTGTGGAGCGAATTTCAGAATTCACAGGTCTTAGCAGCTAATGGAACCGCAGAAAACACACATGATGAAGATTATCGCTGGAAATATCAGAAACATACATAGCAAGCGAAAAAGAATTCATAACATTCTCAGAATGTCACACTCCTTAGCTTCGCTTGACGGGATCGAAATTGGCGACTCCGATGACAGCACCGACAAGGGCGACAAGCACAACACCACCAGCAACAATGCTAAGCAAGAAGTTTTTGAGTGACGGCGAGACGCCGGTTCCGGCAGCTTCAGCCACTTCCGGAATCACCATGGATGCTGTGAGAGCACCTGCAGTCAAGCCAGTGACGAACTTATCCTTCAAGGAGGCCTTGACTTGGAGATTCCTATTGGATCTTGATACCCTATTAAGCTCGGAAGACCTCACTGGAAGTGGCTTAAAGAAGGCCTCGGAACTTGGGAAGACCCTCTTTTGGGTTGCAGAAGTTAATGGCATAGCCATTGAAACAGCTGAAGTTGAAGACATTTTCTCTTTCTTTCTCACTTTCTGCCCTTCTTACAACAGTAGATTGTAGGTGTAAGTTCACCGATAATATGAGTTGGATGGCATTGTTATTTGGTTTATGAGAGTGGACGGAGGAGAGAGATAAGGAGAGGTGGAGAATTAAGATATGGACTGGACTTGCGATCTTGAGCACTGTCCTATGTGGCAGCTTCTCCTTTAGTGATTTGAGGATAAGGTTATCTTTGTTAGTCCAATCACCATCAAGTTTCAAGTTTGCTACGCAGGGAAGCAGTGGCATAGGCTTATTTGGTCGTGGCCAATCTGACGTACCCAGAAAGTGAATAGTTGCCTCTGTCTATGTTCAATTGTTCTATTTTGGGTTCTTAACCTAAGGCTCACAAATATCTGGACTCAAGTCATGGGGACCCAACTATATATATATACTTTGGGTACCTCGCTCCCATCCGTCTACGCAGTTCCCCTCCAGTATCATGAGCAGTAACCCTATGTTTGGGGACAGTGGAATAAACAAATAAATCCTGTCTTCGTTACCTGTTTGATTGTTATCTCCAGATTTTTGTCCACCGTCTCCGATGAACAAGAACAAAGATTTCTGTCCCTTTCAAAAAGGGAGGATAGTGTCCCTGTCTCTGCTGTCTCCTCGTTAGATGCATATATCTTTCCACCATATACACCAACACTAAACCCAGTGTATGCGTGATTGGTTTCTTTTGTTTTAAAATTTACCAAAATCACTTTTTTTTTCGTTCTAT
>JAOSBK010000205.1:13694125-13704586 GCA_027568895.1 Erythroxylum shatona | reverse complement strand
ACACATTCTGTCCTCGAGACGGAGACAGTTTTCTCTGTTCTGTCCACCATAACCAAACACCTCACTGTCTCCAATTTCTGTTCCATTCCGTCTCCAAATTTCTGTTCTATTCCGTCTCCAGCAATCAGAGACAGCAACCATACGGAGGTACTAACTAAATTTTACTCAGACATGGACTCCACGATTTGTACTTTTTAAAACATACATATGTACGTTATCTTAATTACCACTGCTCATCCAAAAAGTTTTAAGGATTGACTTTGTTATTAGAGTAACTCCTTCAATCTGGTACCATGTCTACATATTGTAATTCGCCAATCGATTTTCTACATGTCTAGAAGAATAATCTTTTTTGTGAGCTTTTTTTTAGTTGTCGCTCATTAATTTTGAGGCCGTGATTTAGTTTTTTTATTGTTGAAGTTTTTTATTTTTGTTTCTTATTTTTATTCTTGATTTTTTATTTTTGATAAAAATAAAAACATATTTATTTGATATTTGTAATAAAAAACTAAAACCGAAAACCAATTTATTTTTATCATGTTATTTTTTGTTTTAATTAATTTCTTAGTACATCAAATTGTATTCTTAAATTAATTGTCTCGTTATCATTAAAATGATATTATATTCCATTTGAGAATTTGTATCTTCATTCATACTTTTCATAATTTATCTTTCATTTATCTTTATTTTAGCGGAAGACGCTTTTTCATTCAAATGATTCCACCTGTTTCTCCAATACATTTATCAAGATATGGGAAAATTAATACCATTCACAAACAAGCTTAGCATGGACTATACTAAACCAATAATTCTCATTTATCATGTATTATATAATATCAAAAAGAAAAGAGAAAGGCCATGCCGAAAAAATTTGTGTACCATTATTCTCACATTGTGAAGAAAGTTAGATATATAATATTTATAGAAAGTTTGAATTTATTCTCAAACAAAAAGAAGTATCTTTTCAGTGACTTTCAAGATAATAGAAATGACATTCATATAAGCTATTCTGTTCTAATTTCACTTTATTATGTTTTCTTAGGGGGTATTTCTCTAACAAGGATTCTTCATTGATTTTATTATTGGAAATATTTAGGGCTTAACTTAGTCTACTAAAACTTCAACCTCCACTGTTAGGCCAAAATTTTTAGAAACCTGCAAAATATGAAAAGCAACCAGTATGTGATTTAACTTTGGTAAAATGCTAAATCCAATTCTTTGCATGTTCTGTTGGACCCCTAACTTTTCTTGGACATTAGAAATTATAAATTGACATTAAATGAGGAAATATAATGAATGAAATGTATAAATGAACTTATGAGCATTTGATGAAATGAGAGACAATTGGATTTTCTTGTATTTTGCATATGTTTGATAAAAAGATGAGGTATTGTGTACTGTATTTGGATGTGAGAATTTGAGATTGTGGATAAGTGAAGTGTTGTGCAGGTTGAAGAATATGGCTAGTGAAAATTTAGGGAAAATGCTGTCAAAATTTTTACTTATGGGCAGAAACTTGGACTGAGTTTTTGACCCTCTTAGAAATAGAATTTGACTAAAAAGCCTTCTTGAAGATTGTAACTTAGGTTTTGATCTTTTCATTGATGTATATAATATGTTATTTTTTGTTGTGAAAAATGGAAGATATGAAATTTGGAAGTTTGGATGTGGTTTAGGATGACACATGTTTGACATAAAATTTGATTGAAAAATTGATCTAGTTAGAGGTTAAAATTGCCTTTAAGTGCTTCATGAAAGTTGAAGATTTTGTTTTGATCTTTACATTGCTATAAAGTATAGAATTTTTGGACAATGGGATGAGAAGTTATGAATTTTAGAAATTTGTGTTACTGTTCAGGGTGATAGAAATTGAACAGTAACTTTGATTGAAATTTTGACCTATATAGAGGCTGAAATTGCTTTTAAGTTCTTCATGAAAGTTTTAGATTATGTTTTGATCTTTTCATTGATGTAAAGTATGGAATTTTTGGCCTATGGAATGTGAAGTTATGATTTTTACAAGTTGCTATTACTGTTTGGCATGAACATTAGTGGACAGAAACTTTGAGTGGCTTTTGGCTCCCTTAGAGGACAAATTAATTTTTCAGTCCTTCATGAAAGTTGTAGGTTGCTTTTTGATATTTTCATTGATATAAAATATGCCATGTTTGGACCTTGGAGTTGACAGATAGAAATTTGGGATGACAAGAAGGGGCAGTAACTTTGATTGGGTTTTTGACCCCTTTAGAGATGGATTTGATTTTCTAGTTCTTCATGGAAGTTGTAGAGCTTCCTTGGATCTTTCTATTGATACTAAATTTGAAAAATTTGGAGTTCGGGATCAAGAGTTATGATTTTTCAAAATTTGGTAGAAAATCGGGTTTTATTTAGTAGAAAAAAAGGAAATTCGGATCTCGCAAGCGCCCTCGAGAGGGTGAGCGTCTCGCCCTGCAAGCGGCTCGCGATCGCGAGCGCTCGCGCCTGCATGTGACGTCGTTTCGCTCTGCTCCTTCCTCCTTTGCAACGCCATTTTCGTTTGCTTGTTTTCCTCCAATCCGACCCTTTTCAAACTTTTGCTTATAACTTTTTCGTCCGACATCCGATTGGCTTGATTTTTGAAGTGTTGGATTCCTAAGACATTCCTCTATCTTTCCATGGAGAATTGTAAATTTTTGAGATTAAATTGAGGATGATTGATTTAATCAAAGTGAGTTGGAAAATTTTCTGCACATGGTTCAGTATTTTGGTAAATTCTTGGTCTGTGGAGATCCAATTGAACTGATTCTAGTTGCAAAATAAAATAGAGACATGAGGCTACAAGTCATATGAAGGAATTAATTTCAATTTGGCCCTTAAGACTTTCAATTTCTGAATTGAATTTTGATTTAATGTTTATTCTTGGATTAGTAAGAGCTGAAAGGATTTTGGCCATAACTTTTACTCTAGCCATCCAAATAAGGTGATTATTGATTTGGATTAAACTAGAGAAATAGAGCTACAAATGTTCTGAAGGACTCGAGTTTCAATTTAGTCTTTAAGAATATCAATTTTTGGATGGAAGTAAAGTGCTGGAAAATGTTTTAGCATAAGAATAGTCCGAAATGTTTGAGGTGTAACTTTTGGAATAGTGAACCAAATTAAATGATTTTGGTGGCGTTATGAAATTAAGACAATAAGGAACATTTCTCTAGAAGGAAGTTTTAGCAAATTCCTTCAATTTGATGATTTGAAAAATGTCCTAAGTTAAGCATGATTTAATGAATTTTGAGACTTTGATTTATTTTATGATTTTGAGGACTTAATTAACATGTTAATGTGAATAATTAGCATGTTAAATTGAGTAAGAGCATATGGGATAAATTGATTGGATTAAATTGAATTAAAGTGTTAGAAATTAAAGTGTTAGAAATGCATAAGGGCAAAATTGGAAGAGTACTTAAGGTTTTAAGTTATAAGGCATACATGTAAGGGCATTATGGTCATTTGGCATTCATTAAATGAATGAAGAAGGGGCTGTCGTTTTTAATGAAGAGAAGCACGACTTTGAGAGAATGAAAAGAATAAAAGAAGAAGAAAGAAGAGTGAAGCTTTCGGATGGGAGAAGAAGAAAGAAGAAAGGAGGTTAGGGTTTTCGATTTTTATGAGTTTTCAAGAAGAATTTTAAGATGATTCATGAAGGAAAAAGATGGAAGAAGATGAGAGCTCCAAGATGAGCCAAGAAAATCCGAAATTGATGAAGAATTAAGGTAAGAGAAATTTTTACCTTATTAAATTGTGAAGAGATTTTGGTTTAGATATCTTGAGAATGTTATGGGTTTGTGATTTCTAAAGTCAATTTTGGAGATTGCATGGTTTAAATTGCTCAATTTTGGATGGTTATTAATTAGGGTTTATGTCATGAAATAGGGAATTTAAGTGAGGCTTTGGAGAAATTGAAGCTTTGGACAAGTTTCAAGCATGAAAATGAGGTGGGTACCATGTTTATATTTTGATTTATAAGCCAATTATGTGATTTTGAAAAATCAAGAAGAGAAATGTTTTGAAAATTATTATTTTCGAATGATTAAATTCATTGATTTTGAAATGATTTAAGAAATTGCTAATGGATTGTTTTCGAATGATGGATAAATTGCTAAAATTGTTTTGAATGATTTGATAAAAAAATTGATACGATTTTTGTATTAATTGTGTTTAAATGATTTGATAATTGCTATAAGTGTTGCATTCTGTGTTTCGAATGATTGAGGATTGCTATGTGAATTTATGTGAAATTGTGAATGTCAATGTGTCTGATATGACATGATATGAAAATTAAATTTTCGAAATATGCCTTCGGGTAATCCGATTTTCAAGTGTGAAACGTGTTATGTGGGTTTGGTTAAGTCCTATAAGTTGAGCCAAGTGCACTTGTCTTTTTTTATAGGCTTCGCCCGCCTGCCCGCTAGTGGCATTGGAGCTCCGTTACAGACTCCCATAAGTTCACAGCTACACTGGACCGCTATACGGGAAAGTGTAGTACATTATGTTCATGGCTGCACAGGACCGCTATGTAAAAATGTGCAGTACGTTCTGTTTTGGACTGACCCAAACTATTCTGATGTGTTTATGTGTTTTTGATTTTGTTTATAATTGTGGTGCATTCATGTTTTGAATTGTTCATGATATGTGAAAAATTTGAGAATTTTAAGAAATGAGCAATTGGGGTTTTCAACCGTGAAATTATTGAAATTGATTATGAATGATTTGAAAAGTTTGAGAAATAAGCTTTGTGCCAAATTTTCTACTATGAAATTTCTATAAAATGGCAAAAGTTTAGAAAAAAACAATTTTGGCTTATTTTTTATTTATAAACATGTTATCCACGAGCTGTAAAGCTAACCCCCTCCCCCCCCTTTTCATCCCCATCTCCAGGTATCGAGCAGGAGATCGGATGAAAGAAAGTCAAGGCATTTGTTCGATTATGTATATGTTGTGTTTTTAAGTTAATTTGTTGTAAGATTTAGATCTTAGTCATGTTGAGAATTTTGGGACATTTATATCATGTGTATTTTGAAGTTGTATCTTTATATTTGGTTTCGGATTCTGAGATTGATGTTGTATTGTTCATAATGTATTTATTTTGGAATGTAAATAATGAGTTATGAATTTGTGTATTGAATTGAGGTATGATTGTGACTTGGATATGGATGAATATGATTGGATTGTGATATGGATTCCGGACGGGAGGTTCGATGATACTGATTATTGATTGAGAATTATTGAAGTGTTATAGGTATAGGAATGTGTTTTGTTTATGCTGAGATTCCGGACAGGAGGTCCGATGATTGTATGGATTGGTTTGGAATATTGAAGTGCTTTTTGTGTATTGGCTTGATTGTGTATAAATCATGTGTGAGATTTTGTGGCAAAAGAAAAATAAGATGTTTAAAAGATGAATTATGGGATATGTATGAGTGTATAAGAAGAATCTTATGATTTGAGATTTGGATTTGAGGATGAAATTTCCAAAAAGTGAAATTGTTTTGCTTTGAATAAAGATGAATAAAATGAAAAATGAAAGAATGAAAAAGGAAGCAAAAAATTTATACCGATTTGGATTATGGTTTCGTATTGGTTTAGTCTAAGGTTTCCAACGCGATGTCTTTTCTAAAATATTTGTTCACAGATGTCGGAGTTCAGTTTTTGTTCCGCTTTTGATTTGTTTGCTTTCGATTCCGATGCCATTCGATTCGCCTTTGATTCGTTTCTGATTTTCCTTCGTTTTGTGATTCGTATTCGATTCAACTTCGTATTTGTTTCTCTTTGTTTTCCGATTCGTGAGTTCGTCCAATTTGTTATTTTTCGTTTCGTGTTTTCCGTTTTTCCGGTTGGGGTCCGGTTCCGAAATCGGGTCCCAACACTCAGACTATGCATTGATATTAGGACCAAAATTAATAATCTTCAAGTGTAATTATAGAAACCTTCACTTAAGCATTAGACCTAATATATTGAGATGTGACCTACTTGTCACTTGTAAACATTTGTCTCAACTCCTTCTTCATCATAATAAAATACTAAAATGAAATAAAATTAGTTGCAAATCTAGTAATCGTATGATGATACAATTTTCTACTATCAATGAAATCCTTTCTCATCAAATTTATTATCTATGCATGATTATAGATGAACTTAGTCACTTCTTTACTTTATGCACAATTTAATCAATGATAGGAAAATATCTAATATCTCTTATGTTTTCCAACGTTAAGTTAATGTAATATACAGCATAAGAAGTCTAATAAAAAAGAATTATACCTACTCTGTAATCTTTTCTCATTTACTTTATAAGCAAAATCGTTATCAATAATAAACTGAACCACTACAAGAATATCCATTGATAAAGGTGTAGGGAAATTATCCTCATAATTTTGCCAATGAAATATAACTACAGAATTGTGAAGGCCGTCGTAAAAATAGGTGGCAATGGTTGGTGACAAAATAAGCATTAGGGTGTACAGACGGAATAAATGTTTATCAGTAAATTACCGAAAGAAAGTACATTCTGTTGGTAAAAATTAAAGTTAAACATCATCGTTGGGTCTTTAGCCTCAACATTTTTAATAAAAAGAAAATGAAATCATTTGCTTTAACACCAAACAATGTCATTTTTGTTTGATTTTAAACCCACCCAAAGATCTCCCTTCCCTCTCCCCTGCGTTGTTTTTTCCTTGTTTTCTTCTTTGTCACTGCTGGTCTTCTCTCTTCCACTGTCCAGTGTTTGTCGTCCATGCTTTGCTCTCGTCCATCTTCCATCATCTTCAATTAATTCGAGGTTAGTCATCCATCTAGTAGCTTTTGGGTTTATTTTTTATGTTATAAATTTTATTACTAAATGATTATATGAACACCGATTAGTTCATTTTTTTGTGAGTATTCTGCATTTTTTTAATTGTGGCTGATTCATTATTTGTTTAAACATGTTTATGTTAGTGAATAATAGAAAAATATAGTGGTTTTGTTGTTAGGTAAAGATGAATTCGAGTTACATATGAATTGTTTGATGAAATGTCTCTTATGGATATCATATCTTGTTTTTCTAAAAATGAGAAATGTCTCTTAGGGATATTGGTGAGGCTTGAAACAAATGTCAAGGAAGTTTATTCATAGTTAAAATAATTGACAACTTTAAATATTACTTAAAAAGTTGGGATAATAACTATTATTTTGTATTACTTAAAAACAACTATCAAGGGCTTTTTTTTGTTTTGATGAAGTCATGGTATTGTTTGTACTTAATTGTGGTATTTACATGTTAAAGTAAAGGTGATACATGTTTTCACACATCTATGGCATTTTGATGAGTTATCTTTTTCCATCTATTTTTATACAAAATATTTAATGAATTTTTCCTCTTTAGTGTGATAGAAACTCACCCACCTTTGCCCCTCTTAGTGCTTAATATTATTGATCTCTTATGTTCTAGCTTTCTTATCCTATGCATTTTCAAATACCCACCATTTTCTATTAAATGTTCAATGTTTTTCCTTTAAATGTTCCCCATCTATTTTTTCTTAAAATACGTGCTATTTGATTATGATGGTTAAGCAAAAGGATGGATTAAATTCTTTAGAATGGAAGAATTATGCTATAATAAAATAGATTTAGAAGTTTTATTAATTAAGTCCATAAAAATTTAGGCTTGAATAATAAAGGTGCCATTAGCTTTTTTCCATGAAACAAAACTAGAACATGTCATTTAATGGGTTTGTAGTGAAGTATGGGTTTTTGATCCTTATACCAAACTAAAGTTGTTCCATCTAAGGATAAACTATGATCAAATGATCTCCTTGAGGTAAATACTAAAATATAATAGAAATGTATTTTAGGATAAATCCATCTATTCTCCCACCGGGTCCATAAATAGGAAAATCATATATGTTATTGTTTGTTACTTGCACCATGTCATCACATATTCCATTATAAGGAGATTTAAAAAGAATAACATGGTTATACCTTATGATCTATTATATCTAAAGCATATTATGGTGAAAGCATCATGAAACCTTAGATTTTTCTTTACAGTATACTTAAAAGAATATGGAAAAACAATGAATATAAACTCTTTTCTAGGACATCTAGTAACTAAGTTATCATAGAAGTTTGATTGTATATGACAAAGTCACGAATTTGACATTTGGTTCTTTTACACTTAATATAGACTTTAAGGTGATAAAAGTGGTCATGGTGAGAAAACTCATTGATGAATATATGTTAACTTAGAGCATATGATACCTAATTGAGATTATAGATGCTCATACACACTAAAAACTAATCAAACTTATATAGGACAAGATCGAGGTACAAATTAAGGTCAATATGTGATATTGAGGAAACTAAAAAATGCTTTGATATCATTGTAAATCATCTGGACCAATTAAAGGAGCAAGTTTCTCATTATCTTATTGATAAGAAGACTTCCAAAATACCACCATATCTTACACCTAATTATGTGGTCATGGTATTCTCGAGATATTATGTTGATGCTATTTATACTTAATTATGGTATAAACATATTAAAGTAAAGTCGATACTTATTAGTATAGTGTAATGAAAAATTAAAATAAAGACAATACTCATTTATATATTATGATGAAATTTCTCATATAGATTTGTAGTATAATTTCTATAGAGTCATTATAAGTTATGATGGTATTCTTTGTACTCAATTATGGTATTAATATATTAAAGTAAAGGTGGTACTTATTTCTTTGTACTCAATTGTCTTATTTTCTGATTTGCCTGCATTAATATATTAAAAATATAACAAAACTATTGAACAAGTGTATTATATTAAATACAAAATATTTTTTTTTGCAGGCCCTATTTTTTGTTGAAGTGCGTCACTCATCCTTCTTCTTTATAGTCTGTAGTTGTCTGTCTATCCAAGTAAATCATCCAACTAATGTCTACCTTATGTGATACTTTAATAATACGATTTTGATGCATTTGGGTTTTGTGTGAATGCAAAGGAGGTCTTGATTTTATGTTGTTGTTTAGAATATTCTTATAATCATTGATGAGTTTTTATGTTCTTCTTTAATAGTCTAAGTATTTAGGTTTGAGTTTTGTTTGAATCATTGATGAGTAGATGTATGAATTACATAAGTATTTACTGTATGTAGAATGAGTTTGAGATGAAAGGGTGATCCAATGCATAATAAACCCCTAAGACGATATATTGGCTGAAAACCTGTGATGCAGCTCTCATGAGACTTATCAGTGAAAAATTTCACGAGCTTAAGAGTCACAACAAGAACTTACTTTCTCGATTCATATGATGTAACAATACTGCGTTCCTTAACGTTTCTTTTAATTCGAGCTTAGTGTACGAACTTGAATCAAGAAATAAAAAAAGTAGTAAGTTTTATAGTTATGAAAAAGTCACAATGATTTAAGATATAATAAACCCCTAGGATGGTATATAGGCTAGAAATCTATGATGTAGCTCCCATAAGGCTTATCGTTGAAAAATTCTTCGAGCCTAGGAGTTACAGCGAGAACTTGCTTTCTCAATTTATATAGTGTAACAATGCCATGTACCTTAGTGTTTCATTTAATTCAAACTTAGTGTATGAACTTGAATTAAAAAATTAGAGAAGTAGTAAGTTGTATAGTTACGGAAAATTCACAGTGATTTAAGGTATAATAAACCCCTAAGATGGTATATAGACTGGAAATCCATAATGCAGCTCACATGAGACTTATCGGTGAAAAATTTCATGAGCCTAGGAGTCACAGCGAGAACTTGCTTTCTCGATTCATATGGTGCAACAATGCCATGTATCTTAGTGTTTCTATTAATTCGAACTCAATGTACGAACTTGAAAAAAAAATTAAAGAAGTAGTAAGTTGTATAGTTACGGAAAATTCACAATGATTTGAGGTATATTAGGATGATATATAGGCTGAAAATCTATGATGTAGCGCCCATGAGGCTTATCGGTGAAAAATTTCAAGAGCCTAAAAGTTACAGTGAGAACTTACTTTCTCGATTCATATAGTGTAACAATGCCACGTACCTTAGGAGGTTTTTGTTTCTATTTTTATTTTTGGTTTTCTGCTTTTGTTTTCAAATTCAGTAAAAAATCTTGTTTGTTTGAATTGTTAGTTTTTGTTTTTGGATTTGGCTTCTTATTTTAAAAAATTATGAGAACTATAAAAAGTGGTTTTTGTTTTTTTCATAATCTGATTTACAATCATTTAAATATATATTATTTAATTAATTATTTTAATAAAAATTATGAATAATTTAATTCAACATTATATTTATATATTTAATAAATTTTAATTTATTATCAATAAAATTATGAATTATTTAACTTTATAATTAAATCATATATAATTTAATTTAAAATATATAAATATTCAAATAAAATTTGATTTAATAATTAAAATATATTTCAAATAAATATTAATTTATAA
>JAOSBK010000205.1:13647575-13672060 GCA_027568895.1 Erythroxylum shatona | reverse complement strand
TCACACTGAACTAAAAAGTGTGTAGTAAAGTGTTTTGCCAAAATCCTAAGTGGGAGCTTAGGTAGAGGACGTAGGTCGTAGCACCAAACCTCTATAAAAACAGTGTTTGTCTTTCTTCCCTACTCTCTTCATTTAATTTGATTAATTGTTCATGAGTATTAACTCTTTGTTTTTTTGTAGAACTTTGCGAAAAAGTTTCAACGATCTATTCAACCCCCCCTTCTAGATCGTCTTCAGATAACATTTACGTAGGAATTACAATAATGAATCCGATTCATTCCAAAATTTTATTATATTTTGAGTTAAAATATTAATACCTTCAATAATTCTCAATTTTAAAATTTGAATTTGAATTTTTGATTAAATTAAAAAATTTCCCTCTCTCATTTTATTTGTAAGAAAGTTCGTAAAATCTTCCATAAAAAATTTTATGCCAAATGTTTCATTTCATTCTTTTTCTAATATTCAAAAAAGACAAAAACTACGAGAAATGAGCACGACAATAACATAATTAAGATGTCAATAGAATGATCAATGGACCAATTTTTAAAAAATATTTTTTAAATTAGAAGTATAAAATAATATTTTTTTAATTAATCTAAGTCTAGGTTGTCCAACTCATAAATCGGCTTATTGAAAATACTTACTCATTGTCATCCATAAACATGATTAAATCATAATCTACTCTGTAAAGATTAGGCATGGCAACTCTGAGCCTAGCCGGGCCTAAAGTCAATGACTAGGTCCAATAATTAGATCATAATCTACTATGTAAAGATTACGAATGACAACTTTATACCCAAGCTGGCACAAAATCAATGGATCAGGCTCAAGTTAATTAGACATTAGGCTTGAACTATCTGTGCTTAGCCTGACTTAAGGCCCAACCTTCATAAACAAAATGCTATCATTTTATATTTTTAATTTATAAAAAAATTGAGGCGGACTAAGTTGAGCTTAGGAACATGCCAAGCTGTCAGGCCCGATAAGGCCTCGAACCAGGCCCTAATAGTAAGGGCTCGGGCTTAGGCAAGTCTAATCCCAACTTAGTATTTTAGCTTTGAAACATGTCTCCTGTTTCTCTCACCTATATTCATAGATGTGCTAAATGGACTGGTGTTTCCAAAATGAGAACTTGCTCAACCTGAAAAAGTTTCAACAAAATAGAAGAGTCACATTTCAAGTTGTACACCGCTAAATCAAGCGAATTTTTGGTAAAGAGTAGAAATGGGTGTGTTTTTTGAAAAAAAGGATATAAAAAGTTAGCTACCAGATATCCTAGAAATTAAAACATAATATACTTAACATGTCATATTAGTTAACGAAATTGTTATTTATAATAGGGACTAATGTTGGTCTAAATTTGATAAAAAGTAGTTTATATATTAAAATAGTTTTAAAAAATATTTTTTTTGTCGATCAATAATATATTGTTTTAAAAAACAAAACATACCATAAAAGAAAAATAAAAAATAAAATCTTTATAGAAGTACAACTGAATTCAAAATATTATCTTCATTTGTTGTGAAGGTTAAGCATATTGAATATTTTTTAAGTATATATTTTAATTTTACAAGACAATAATTTTTTTTAAAAATCATACATTGGATTCAACATTTCATCTGTGCTGAAAGCCCCAAAACTTAACCAGAAGGTGGAGACAAAGTGACAATCATCGTTAGATGTTTCTCTATCACTAAGAACTTATATAGCTCAGGATTTCAAGCCAAGAATTTGAGTTAGAAGTTGGAGTTGAGTTCCTACAAGTTAGTTATTTCTTGAAAGAAGAAATGAAACTTATTCCAGGGTCATAAAAATTCCAAGTTATTAGTAAAGTTAAAGCTTTTTAAATAGTAGGCAATAAATGATACTGCAAACATTGAGTTATTATAGCAAATATATATGGATGAATCTATAATCGATAACTGATGGCGAACATAACACTGAGTTTGAATCAAGTGAATAGGATGAAGCAAATCGGAGCAATAGTGAGAAACGAAGGTAGGTATAGAGAGATTGATGATGAATGATAAGAGAGAGAATTGGAAGGGCTATAATAAGGAGAGATTAATCAATAAAACAATTTCTTTGTTTATTTAACACAAGAATAGTTGCAGACATGATACTCCTTTAAGTTATAAACAAAATGAAAATTAACATTCCAATTTTAGATTGATTTTTAACTATGGTGATTCTGATGTAGGTATGTAATTGAACTAATAATGTTGAGGAACTAAGAGGGTATTCTTAGAAAGTTTGAGAATTGAATGTTTATGTTGTAGTTATTTTGATGGTTGGATGAGTTTAATGATTTGTAGAATCCATGGCTTGTTGGGCGCAGTGGGTGTGTTTTGTGAAAAGGAAAAATAATATGAGCAAAATAGACACAGAATATTTAATGTGGTTTACCCTTAATTTTGGGCTACGTCTACGGACAAAACTCAGAATAATTCTTCCACTATTACAAATAGTAGGTATACAGAGATAAAAACCAAAATAGTAGCTCACAAGGTGTTTCCCAACCTAAAAATACTGACCTCACTATTTTATTACTCACTAACCCTTTAGGAATATATTTCCTAACTTCAGAGCATTTGCTCTAGTTTTCCTCTGTGTTTTTCTGTTGTTTTTGTATGAAGTAGGGAGTGCCTTATATAGGCACTCCACTGTATGAGACAGCTACCTTTGCAGCTATCTTCTTCCATTTATTCAACTAAAGTGGAATGCGGCACTAATTTCGGTGCCGCAATTTTGGAACATAGAATCCCTCCATGTGAGAGGGACCCATACCAAACAAATCTCCCCCTCTCGATTACGTAGAGGACTTTTATCATGCCTGCTACTGATCGACAATATTCGAACTTGCCTCTTGGTAGAATCATGGTTAACATGTCTGATCCATTTTCATCAGTATGGATCTTTTCTAACTGTAATTGCTTCGTCTCCATCACATCTCTAATCCAGTCATATCTCACATCAATGTGTTTTGATTGTGAGTGAAAAGAGGCATTCTTACCAAGGTGAATAGCGCTCTAACTGCCATAAAATAACTGATACTATTTTTGCTTGATACCAAGTTCATTAAACAACTTCTTCATCCATAGCAACTCCTTACAGACTTCCATTGCTGCAATAAACTCCGTTTCAATTGTAGAAAGTGCAACACATTTCTGTAACTTTGACTGTCATGCCACATTTCCCCTGTAAAAGTAATCAAGTAACTTGATGTAGACTTTCTTGAGTCAACATCTACAGCCATATCTGCATCTATGTAACTAGCTAACACAAGTTTTTCTCATCCAAAACATAAGCATATTTTGGATGACCCTCAAAGATACCTGAGAATCCACTTGACTGTAGCCCAATGTTCCTTTTCAGGATTTGAAAGGGAACGACTTACAACTCTAACTGCATGAGCAATATCTGGCCATATACAAACTATAGCATACATCAAACTTCCAACTGCTGAAGCATGTGGAATTCTAAACATTTCTTCCTTCTCTTCATCTGCAGAAGGGCACTCTCTGGAACTCAATTTAAAGTTATTAACAAGAGGACAACTAACTGCTTTAACTTTGTCCAGCTTGAATCTTTGAAGCACTTTATTAATGTACTTCTCTTGTGACAACCATAGTTTCTTGGTGCTTTTGTATCTGATAATCTACATGCCAAGAATTTGGTTTGCTGATCCCAAGTCTTCCATGTCAAAAGACTTATCCAGCTGTTTCTTCATATTGTTGATTCTAGAAACATTCTTACCAACAATCAATATATCATCCACATAGAGCAATAAAATAATGAAATCATCATTAGAGAATTTCTTCACAAATACACAGTGATCTGAAGTAGTCTTCTTGTAGCTTTGCTCCCATATAACAAACTCGAACTTCTTATACCACTATCTTGGTGCCTATTTCAGACCACATATAGACTCTTCTTTAGTCTACAAACATAGTATTCTTTCCCCTTTTTTACAAAAACCTCTGCTTGCTCCATGTATATCTCTTTTTCTAAATCCCCATGTAGAAAGGCAATTTTGACATCCGTTTGTTCAACCTCCAGATTAAAACTTGCAGCTAGCCCTAACACTATACGTATGGATGTCATTTTCACTACCGGTGAAAATATCTCGTCAAAGTCAACACCCTTCTTTTGGCTAAATCCTTTGATTACTAATCTTGCTTTGAATAGAGGATGGTCGTTGTGTTTTTCAGGCTTAATTCTGACCACCCATTTATTGTTCAATGCTCTTTTGCCTTCTGGCAACTTCACCAACTCGAATGTTTTATTCTCATGCAAGCATTTCGTCTCATCTTGCATGGATTCTTTCCATTTCTTCTTATGTTCATCATTCATGGCTTCATCAAAGCTTTCTGGTTCTCCTCTATCAGTCAGTATTACTTACTGATTAACTGAATATCTAGTAGATGGTTGACTATTTCTACTAGATCTTCGTAACGGGACTGGAGAATCTTCAGGTGCTAGTGGTTGAATTTGAACACCATCATCATCCTCTGGTTCAACTTCATTGGGGGCATCTATATTATCAGCTTTAGTTGATCATTCTGCACTTCATCTCTAACCACTATTGGAGGATTCAATCGGAAGCTTGTTGAGTCATCATCGGAGCTTGGAACTTCCTTCTCCGCCTTGTTGATATCTTCAATAGTTTGATCTTCAATAAACATAGCATCACGACTCTTGATAAATCTTTTATGCACCAGATCATAAAATCTATAGCCAAATTGATCTTGACCATAGCCAATGAATACGCACTGTCGTGTCTTGACATCAAGCTTTTTCCTTTCATCTTTAGGAATATGGACAAAGGCTTTACAACTAAAGACCCACAAATGATCATAGGAAACATCCTTTCCTGACCACACCTTTTCTGGAACTTCATACTGTAGAGGAACACATAATAAAGGATTTAATGCATACACAACTGCAAGTAAAGCTTTACCCAAAATGCCTTAGGCAACTTTGAATATCAAAGTAGATATTTGACTATTTCCATTAAAGTCCTGTTCATTCTCTCAGCTACGCCATTCAATTATGGTATTTTTGGTGGTGTCATTTGATGTCGAATGCCATGCTCTTTACAGTAAGAATCAAATAATCTGATATACTCTCCACCATTGTCTATCCGAATGCACTTCGGCTTCTTCCCAGTTTGTCTCTCAACTGAGGCATAAAATTGTTTGAACACATCTAACACTTAATCTTTAGTCTTCAGAGTATAGGCCCACATTTTCCTGGAATGATCATCTATAAAAGTCACAAAATATTGTGCGTTACCGAGTGATTTTGGCAATGGTCTACACAAATCTGATTGATTCAGATCTAGAACATTCTTCATTCTGGATGGAGGAGAACTCTAGAAAGAAATCATGTTTTGTTTCCCTGCTAGACAATCTGCACATTTCTTCTGATGTATCTGATTTAGAACAAATATCACATTCCTTTTTACAAGTTGAGTCATCCCTTTCTCACCAATGTGGCCTAGTCTTTTATGCCACAAATCAACTATATTATCATTCTCCACTGTATTGACAACATCACTGGAGAGCTTTGCCTGCATCACATACAGTTTTGAGTGCTTCTGACCTCTGGCTACTACTAAGGAGCCCTTAGTAAGCTTCCATTTTTCATTTCCAAAAGTATTTCGGAAACCTTCATCATCTAGCCTGTTTATAGAAATCAAATTCAGACACATATAAGGAATGTACCTGACATCTTTCAGCAACAGTCTTGAACTATTCACTGTCTCTAAAGAAACATCTCCTTTGCCAACAACATTTGACAGCTTTCCATTTGCCATCTTAAAAACGCCATAATTCCCAGGTGTGTAGGATGAGAAAAATTATTTGTGAGATGTAATATGAACAGTAGCTCCACTGTCAACTATCCAACTTGTTTCTTGTGACACCAAGCTGACTATCTCTGTATCAATAACAAGGTTGAATACATCAATAATGTTACTTTGTTCATCATCACTGCTTTCTTCTTTCTTCACATCTTTGCCTTTTTCCTTCTTCAACTTTTGACAAAATTTCATGATGTGGCCGTTCTTCTTGCAGTAATGGCATTTCACATTTGCATATCTGCTTGATTTTCCTCTACTCTTGTCTCTGGACTTTGAACCTCTGGATTGATTCCTTCCTCTATTTTCTGTAAGTAGAACATCTGAATGTGATGAAGAGGCTGCAGACTGTGATTTACGTCTCATCTCTTCATTTAGTATACTGCTTTTAATGGACTCCATATTTAATATGTCGTTTGGTGCAATATTTGTCAAAGACGTCTTCAAAGTCTCCAAAAACTCTGGTAATGAAGTTAGCACCATTAAAGCAATCTCCTCGTCGTCAAACTTTATGCCCATCTTTGATAACTGATCAACCATCCCTTTCATATTGTTTAAATGATCAGCTACAGAAGTACCCTCCTGGTATTTTACCTGCATCAATTTTGCCAGATAAAATAATTTGTTGTTGCCGATCTTTGAAGCATACAGCTGGTCCAGCTTATTCCACAGCGTTCTTGCATGAGTCTCGTTACAAATGTGATTGTACACATTATCATCAACAAATTGTCGAATATAACCACATACTCGTTCATCCTCAAACTCCCAATCTTTGTTGGACATCTCCTCTAGTTTAGTTGTCGAAAATACTGATAAATGCATCTTTGTAATCATCAAGAGATCCTTCATCTTAGTTCGCCATATGTGGTAGTTAATACCGTTTAAATTGATCATTTTGCTTGTCTTCCCCTCCATTTGCCAAATTAAGACAAATTTGAGAAAACAGACCTCAAAGGTGAAACCAAGACGTCAAAATTTGGCAGAAAAAATATCTTCTAAATTTTTACCACGGGATTGAAATAGTATCGTCGGACCCCACTGGAATAGTGTTGCAGGACTCAATAAATAGTAACTTGTAAATAGTACTACAAATAGTGCCACGGGACCCAGTTACTATTGCTACACAGTGCGTCACCTTGGAAATTTATTAAAACAACGTAAGAGTACTATTCATCACCTTTGCCGTTTTACGTCAACTTTTTGAACAGATTACGCCAAAAAATTCGTTGTAATTTTGTCTTCCTGGTGACGTGCTTCTTTTCAAAAATACCTTAACACATCTCTAATACTACTTGTTGGGTGCAGCGGGTGTATTTTGTGAAAAGGAAAAATAAAATAAGCAAATGGACACATAATATTTAACGTGGTTCACCCTTAACTTTGGGCTACGTCAACGGACAAAACTCAGAATAATTCTTCCACTATTACAAATAGTAGGTATACAAAGATTAAACCAAAATAGCGGCTCACAAGGTGTTTCTCAACCTAAAAATTTTAACCTCACTATTTTGTCACTCACCAACCCTTTAGGAATACATTTCCTAACTTCAGAGCATTTGATTTGCTTTGATTTTCCTTCTGTATTTGTTGTATATTTTTCTGAAGCAGGGAGTGCCTTATATAGGCACTCCACCGTGTAAGATAGCTGCCTTGCAACTGTCTTCTTACATTTTTTTCAACTAATGTGGCACCGAAATCGGTGCCGTAATTGTTAATTCAAATATGGCATCCCTCCATGTGAAGAGGGACCCATTTCCAATAGTTTTCGCATCTGTTGTTTGTCGAAGAATCTAGAAAATAAATAAGGTCGAAACTGTTATGATTTGTGGTGAATAAACAAAGTGTTCTGGGTTTTGTTTGAGTCTTGGAGAAGGCTCGATGGTTCTGGAGAAATCCAGAAAACCCAGATCTGGAAAAACAAGAAGGCAAAAGCAGGGTTGTGCATGGATGTTGTGATTTCTGGCTGAACTACAGATTGACAAGTGTCTCTTCGCTAGAGTTATCATCGGTGCTGGTCGCTGGTGATGGATTGTTGTGAACCAATGGCAAAACATCACTGGTGAAGGGTAGTAATCGCCCATTAATAGACGACGCCAGTGGTGATTCGTTACTATTTTCGAATGGCATTTAACGCCTATAAATAAGCCACCACTAGAGACCAATCAACGGCAGGGAGTAGTGGTGACATTGTGGTCCGGTTGCGTGAGACGTTCGTAGAGAAGAAGATGATGACGATGCAACAAATCTAAGAAAAAAAACCAGATCTGGAAAACGAAAGGGTGATAGGGAGGTCACGTGTCTAAGCAGAGTGAAATCCTCTGTTCCCACTATCCAAGACCAACCCTATGCTATTCAAACATGGCCACAAATTTTATTGGGACCTACTGAAATTTGTGGCCATGTTTGAATGGCACAGAGTTGGCTTTGGATAGAGGGAACAGAGGAATTGATCCCTGTCTAAGCCGGGTATAGATCTTCTGTACCCCTTATTCTGACACAGGTTACAGGTACAGAAGATCTGCCCCCGTCTAAGCCAGCGGATCAAATCTTTTGTACCCATAATCCTGTACCAACTTTTTTCCATACGATCCTATCTAGACAAATTTGTGGGACCCAGAAAAATGTATAGATGAGATAATATGAAACAAAATTGGTACAGAGTTATAGGTACGGAGGATTTTGTCTCCAAAGCTAGACGCCACTGGTGTGTGTGATGCACACATCAGTTAATAGCCAGGTTTCAACATGCTCCTCATTGACGCACCAGATAGTTTCTATTTTTATTTAAAATTGTATTTTAATCCTAATTTTAATTATATTAATTTAATAGAGATTAAACTAGTTTAAATTCCCAATAAATTTTGAAAAATTTCAAATTGTTTGAAAAAGTTTATTTTATTAGGATCATCCCTTAGAATTTAGTTTAATTTTTTAAGAGTTGAATTATTAAATTAAATTAATTATCAATTAAATTCCAAAATTAAGGTAATTATTTTTCTTAATTTGATTAAGATTAATAATTATATTGATTCTTAATTCATTTTAGGAAATTGGTTTCTAAAATTATAATTAATTATTTTCAATTTGATTGAAATTATTAATTAGATTCCTGTAAATTAAGAAAAATGTTTTCTTAAGTAATTAGGAAAGTTGTTTCTTAATTAAATTATTTATTTCAATATGATTGAGATAAATTGAATTTATGGCTCTATTTGTTTAGAGATTATTTAATTTATTTAAAGATTGTTTCTTTACTTATAAATAATAGGTTTCTTGATTTATTATAAAGGAAATTTTTCTTGATTAAATTTTGAAAAGTGTTTTCATTTATTAATTAAGAAAATTGTGTTTTTAAAATATTTTTGAAAATAGTTTTCTAATTTATTAAAGAAATATTTTTTAATTAATTAAGAAATCAAACTCTAAATAAATAATACAAAGGATTTTCTTAATTAAATTTAAAAGTGTTTTGTTTAATTTAAAGTAGTTCTTTTTAATATTAGAAAATAGTTTTCTAATTAAAGAAAAATAATTTATAATGAAATTAGAAATAGTTTTCTAATTGGATTAGAAAGTGCTACTTATATAATTTTTAAAATGGAGGCTTTGTAAATCATAATAAGTAGAATAATTTATTGAAAATTGTTTTCAATTAAATTTTATTAAAGGAATCAAGATAATTGGAAATAATTTCCAATTGGATTTGAAAATTGTTTTCAAATCAAATTAATTTTCTATTTGGAATATGAATTTAATTCATTTAGGAATTAATATGTTTAATCTAATTTAACTTTTCAAGGAGTTGGAAATATTATTTTAGATTGTGAAAATCAACAACTAGAATCAAACGAAACTTGATATTTTATGCATATAATTTGATTTTGAGTGCATAAGATGCATACTTTATTTATATGTTTGATATATATATTGTATGCATGTTTAAATTATATGTTTTGTATGTGTGATATTTTATATCCAATTTTATGTTTGATGAGATAAATAAAATTGAATCCCTTGTTAAAAATTAAGTACATGTTGAGAACATAATTGTTATCTTCTATTGTTATAAAAATAAACCAGAGTTTTGTTTATAGTTGACTTATTGAGTAAACTCAAGGTTGCTTTAACTCGAACATATTTAGTCTTAGAACAGTGGGTTCTACTTAACCAAATTTGTGTGATTTAGATGAGCAAATTCATGATCACATAAATTTAGAGACAGGGTTAGGAATAACATATACGATATGTTTTGACAAGAGTTGTCAGCTAATGAATCTAGGAGTTATATAAGATGTGATTGATAAAGTTGTTATCTACCTAATTTAAGTTTAGTTGGTTTGTTAAGCAAACTCAAGATTAACTATATTTGAATGGGATCTTAGCCAATAGAAAGATTAGAGTAATCTATCCAAATAGTAGTGAGAGCTATTATTTCGAATAAAATAGTGGGAGTAGCCAAATGCATGATTAAAATCCTAATCTTATTTGGTAGTCATGGTATATAATTGATTACTTGATTTCTTACATTTATTTTGTTATGAGTGAAACTTACCTTGTTTAGTATAGCTAGTGCCAAGTTAGTGAACCAAATTTCTTGGACATAGGTTATGTTTGAGAGGAGTTCTCAAAGTTAGATAGAAAATTGTGTGCCCATTATACAATTTTGCTATAATCCCTATTGAGGATATGGCGACAAAGTTGTAGAGATATGTCAAAATCATATAGATGATAAAATGTATTGATATTTTAAGTTAACTAATTTCTCGTAAAATTTGACGACAACATGTAAGATTTATGTTAACACCATGATAACAAAATGCAAGGGTTGCATGGAGTAGGGCCCAAAAGTTATAGTACCTTGTTGAAATTATTTCACATAATTTAGCCCACTATAAGCATAATTTTGGACTATAATTAAAGGTTTTGCTATAGAATGATAATAGCTATCATTAGAAGAAAATGTTTGCATTATTTTTCTTGCCTATATGTGATATGATAGAGATCATATGAATTTCTAGTTCATGCTTATTTGTATTTGATACTGAATTTTGATTCATCACTATTGTAATGTTCAAAGCATGGTAAGAAATAGATTATTAAGTAAAAGTAGTTGATCCAAGTTTATACAAATACTTTGTATATGATGGATCAAAGGAGACTTATGCTTAATATAAATGGCAAGAATAAAAGTTGGATAACCGAGTTCTTTTGTGCCATATTGGTTAGACCAATATAACGAGAATCATAAAGTTACATATAAGGATATATGTATCTTTTTGATTATGAATCGTATGAAACTTGTCAAGTTGAAGAATAACCAAATCAACTTTAGGTGAAAGGATGATGATGGTATTGAATTATTAAATTTATACATATGATGTATTGGATGGAATAACAATTCATAAAAGGATGACACTTATATTTCATTAGATTACTAATGACTTTATATGATATAGTCATATGTATTAAATGAAATAATGATTTAAAATTTTGAAAGGTTTGAACTATTTAAATCTAAGTAGAAATTAAGCATTGAGAATGCTGAAGCACTTTGATGAGATCATTGTGGTGAGTTTTGAATTTTTGGTTATCTATAAGGAATGAGATTCTTGGGTGGATACCTTCACAACTAAATTCATATGAGTATAGATTTGTGTAGGGAGTACAATACAATATGAGATATTATATGATACAATATTATTTCTTTTATAGTAATGCCCAGTACAATGACTTACTTTCTATAGTTCCAATTGAATCAATTAGCATGATGCCATATTAGATATGAAATGAATCAAAGTTAATGATTTAGAGTTGTGATGCTTAGTTGAAGCATATATTATCCATTAAGTTTAGAACTAAAATGGGTAATAGAAGGTGATCAGATATCCAAAAGTTGGATATAATCTTGCAAACATGTTATACAAATTGTTTGTTTCAATGTATATTCATACAAATTGTTTGTTTCAACGTATACTTATAGGAGAATGGTTCTCAAGATAAGTAGTGGGAGTAAGATGAAATTTGAAAAGTTCAAATCTTATGACAATACATATAATTGGAACTAATGTCTTTAATGATACAGTTGATGTATAGTTGAAAGGCTATGAGATATTGAAAGATTCACTTTAATGATGAATTCAAAGAGTTTGTTTTAGAGATGATTGTGAATTTATCATGTCTACAAGAAGGTTAGTGGAAGTACATTTTTCACTTTAGTGGGAGTATGTGGAGACATACTGCTCACAGATAACAACAATTTTAACTTTTAATTGTTGAAAATATCATTGTCTAAGAATAACTTTTATTAGAAAAGAAAAGATAACAACTTAATTCTAGGAATTAGATCTATAAAGATAGATTGGACGTTGTTCACCTATTCTAAGTCCAAGTGCATAAATAATGTACTAAAGATGTTTAGCATTTGAGATATCAAATACTTATGAAGTATTTAAGATAGCTATTATTCTATGAATGAGTTAATATTTAGTTCAAGATGATAAGGATATAGCTTTAAAAGTAAATCCTAATTAAGGTTTATTTACTTAGAATAATATCATTCAAGATTGGAAAGTTCCAATGTAGCAATGGTTGCTAATTAAGCCATAATACATTTTCATTTAGTGAAAATGAATAATTGGATCAATAAGTTCATTACTAAACTTAACTTAGTTCGTTGCATTGTTCAAGATAGTAATGAACTATTGAACATCAGAGTTATTGGGCATACAAAGGAGCTAAAGTCTCATCAAAGATATAAGATTGTATTTAAGCAAATTTTCTTAATTTTGGTGATAATTAAGATGAAAGTTGTAAGATTTAAGCAAATGCTCACTATGGAGAATATGTAGAATTCTCTCATTAAACCACTATCTCGACAGTACAATAATCATCATATAGTGATATGGTATGAGGTACTTAAACAATTGGCTTAGTGTAAATGGCCTATAGCCAATCGCTTTGGTTGTAGTTTAATGACAATTATTTAAAGGAATTCTTTATCTTGTACATGTTTAGATGTATATGTCCATGAGATAATTGTACATTGCAAATGAAATTATAATTATGAGATTCGTATTGCATTTATGTATTATTTCTAAATTGTTCCTGGTCATTGTTCTGTTAAGATTGAACATTAATAGAATATAAAAAAACTAGCACATGTTATGCTTCTTCTTATGAAAAAAGTAGTCGATCTCATAGGCTAAAGTATAGAGATACTTAAACAAATATATGGGTTCTTGTTAGAGAATAAATTCACTAAACAAACTCGATATGAAAAATCCATTTGGAACATTACTTGTATGTTTATGAAATTCTCATTGTGATGATTATATAAGTGATCATTTAACCTGAGGTCACCAAAGTTATCTTATATAGCGATTGCTATGTTTTGATACTACTTATGACCTATGTAATCATGAATTGTTTAATTAGTAGTTATTGGATGTAGCATGAAGTATATTGAGGTAGTTGAGTGATTAAGATAGGATGCATCATCCTAAAGTAATTAGGGAGAATGTTTCATTGTTCTTGATTAGTATTGATTTGGAAAATCCTTGGCCAAGGTAGAATGACGTTTTATAAATAGTTTATAAATGTCATTAATTGAATCGATAGCTAATGGCGGAGAACTAATATGGTTTAACTCAAAATAGAGTAAACATTTACTCTATGCTCTATGTCTAATCGAATAATTGTATGATGAAATGATTGAATTATTCGAAAAAATCATGCACAGAAAGGTTAGTCAAAACCACTTTGATATTCCTAAATATTTGGGTGATCATAACACATTCTAGACGTCAATCTTGATCTATAATTATAACTTGTTTAATTAAAGAATTAAAGATAAATTAAGCTCTCTTTAATCTATTCTTTATATGAGACCCATTAGGTTCCCAAATACGTTGACAATGATTATAAATTGTAATTATAATTCATAATTAGAATTTGATAAATTAAAAATTGTCAACATTTTTGGGAACCTAATGGGTCTCATATAAAGAATAGATTGAAGAGAGCAAAATTAATTTAATCAAGTTGGACTTGATTGTAAAGTTTGAGAAGCTTTATAATTAAATATAAGATATTTAATGAATAAGGATTAATATGAGATATTGAATTTAATTTGACCATAATTGGTATTTAATTATAATTATTTATAATTCTAATTAAAGTTTAATTGAAATTAAAATTTAATTTCAATTAAATTACTAAAATATCCTAAACCTATTATACCAGCACTTCTTGCTTAACCCTCTTTGTAAGAGTTACAGAGTTCTTTCAATCTATTCCGTGGATACCGTTAGAGGTTAGACACTTATGCAGCTACGATGGTTGAGACAAATCAGTTTTGGAAATGATTTGAGGGATACAACAAGATAAAGATCAAGTTTCGAAATAAGATACAAATTAAGTTTCCTCTTTATTATGATTTGTGTTAATCATTTTATAGAATCAAAGAAATCTTGATTTTTAAAAAATCAAAGGTTACAAAAAAGTTTTGTAAATATTCCGCTGCAGTCGGGATCAAATTCTGACCCGATTTTCCAACAATATTCAATTTCATACTGTGTAGCCTAGTTGGGATAAGAATATACTTTTTCAAGGTGAGCCCAAATCACACTAGTAGTATTAAACATTCTCAAATTCAAAGCAATTTCTATTTCAACAAAATTTGAAATATAAATAATAAATTTAGTATTATTTAAATTTAAAATCTAAATAATAGTTTTAGTATTATTTGTGTTTCATTTAGCCTTTTTTATTATCAATTAGTTCACACAATAACCTATCTAGAATTTTAGACAATTCTTTTCTTTATATAAAAATTTGAAATTAAGATTTTCAAAGAGGATGATTCTTCCCATTAAACTTGACAAATATGGAGTCGAATTTTTCATATTCCATGGAATTACAAGAGACATAAATTGCTCTAAAAAATTATTGAATGTTGAAGACAAAGTTTGTTGATACCAAATAACGTACAATGCAAACAAGAAATTGATTGCAATAGTTGAAGAGTCAAAACAAAATCATATTCAAAGCAAAAGAGAACTTTGATTTATTATTGGTTTGGTACCATATAATCATAAGAAAGACAAATTTTGAGATAAAAAAAATGTTGATTTGAAAATTATTTCAATTGTATGCATTGTCCTCTCTCTCTCTAATTACAATAGAAGACACTTTTAGCGACAAAAAAATCATCACTAATAATGGTTAGCAACGATTTACATTCGTCACAAAAAACATCGCAAAATTCTCGTAGCAGAAAACTATAAGCGATGATTTTCAAAAATTGTTTTAAATATTTTTTGCTGTGTTTTATTTTCGTAGTGAAAAATTATAGGCAACGTTTAGCCAAATCGACACCAATAACTTTTTGGTACACTTTGTTTTCGTAGCTAAAAGTTATTAGCTAAAATTTTCAAAACATAGCCAAATTGTTTTTGCTACTTTTATAAAATATAATCAATTTTTTAGTGTATATTATAACTAAATATTATACCATGTTAATTATAATTATTGGTGACATTTTTAAATCATATTATTGTATGTAATATTTAGATTTTTATTGTATAATTTATTATACAAAATATAATAAAATAATTGAAAATTAGAAACACTGTATATAAAATAAATTATTGTTAAATTGATATGTACAAGATGTTAATTATAATTTCAAAAATACTTATATACAACATAAAAATACAAATATTAATGACTAAGACTCATCTTTATCTTCACCATTTACATAATTTGAGCTAGCAAAGATGACGAATGACAAACGACAAAGATCTAACTAACATAATGATAACTCATTAGAAGTTGACATAATAAGTTTTAATTCAAACAAACAATGAAATTGAGTATGCTAAGAATAAGAAGCATAAACCCAATATAAAAGTCATTATGTACATATGTGAATAAAGCCTAAAGAAATTAGGTAATGTTGTCTTTATATAGGCTATATATTTTAAAGTTGATATTAAAGATACTTATAATTCCATAGTTAAAGCTACAAGCAATTGTACAAGTAAGAAATTTTTGCTCTAAAGAAAAGTGGAACAAAAGATAAAAATAATCACGTAAGTTATTAGGACTCAAGTAATGAGGTATGGATGTGAGTCAAACACAACTTACGTGAAACTTTGAAACAACTTTTGGGAGTTAGGGAAAATGCCTCCTAGAGTTCAATGGCAATAACATCTCATTCTAATATGGTAACTAGCATGAAATTTTTAATTGGAAGAAAATGCATAAATTAGAAATCACAATACAAAAATAATCTCTAACGGAACTTTCATCGAACACTTAATAAGCATTACTCAAAAATATCTTCCTAATCCATATTCAACTTCCATCAACCTATTTTGGGCACATTACCCTTCTCACCATCTTCATTATTATGAAAACACACATTCACCATCAAGAAAAGGACAACCCAAACGAATTGAACACAAAGTTCAGCAAAAAACAACACCCAAATATAACATTATCGCCATTAGAAGAAAAACTAGAGTGCAAAGGATGGAATACATACCTCAACCAACAACGATGAAGATGGTAGGTGATGGAAGAAGATGACAACAATGGCAGACACAGAGAGAACGCAAAACACAGAGGAAGAAGACAACATAAGAAAAAGAACAAAGATGGAGCTAGTTTTCATTTAGAACGATGTCGTTTTCATTTAATTTTTAAAAATGTTCAAACATTTGACGACGATTTCAGAAAACATTGTCAATTGTTCATTGATTGGCGACAATTTTCAATAATCATGGCAAACGTACATAGCCTTTAATGATGAATGTAAGCAATCTTTAATATTAACTTTTGGCAACACCAAAAGTTCAACTTTTGGTTACAATTAGGGGAATGTTGCCAAATGTTTGCGACGAAATCTTCAAATCGTCGCTAAATGTTCGACATTTGACCATGAAATCTTCAAGCCGTGGCAAAATGTTGCTCCTTTTGCAACGATTGGTAAAAGTTGAACTTTTAGCGAAGAATTTGGAAATGGCCAAAAATTGACTTTTAACAATGATTTAAAAATCATCACAAAAAAGTGTAGCTAAAAGTTAATTATGTTCTACTGTCTATATATATATAACATAAGAAACTATATGAAAAAGTTAAAAAAACTAGGAAAGTTACATGATTGTAAAGATTATTACAGCTCATTGCAAGAGGTTTGGGACTATTAACAAATACCCTATTATCAATAGTGGAACATTACTTGATAAATTCTCAGTTGCTTATAACCAAATCTCGATGAATACCTATATTTAGTCCATATCTTCTCGACGAAGAGTGGAACATAGAACATATACAAGGAACTTATGGGCATATGAATTTTCTGAACACACATGTTCGAGTAGAAAAGAGCAAAGTTGAAATATCTAACTAATAAGGGGCCTACAAAAATCAGAACTAATGACATTTAAGATTGCTAAAAATAAAACAGTTAAATATTTGAATTTAAATTAATGCAAAAGTTAGAATTCAAACTAATCATTTTACTTTTATCCCTTTTGATTTTAGCTGTACAGGGTTGATTATAAGTTAACCCCACGCGACCAAAAAGACGTCTAAAAGGCACCTTTTTCTGCAGCCCTGGGTGTCTCAGTGTGTTTCACTGACCCGACTCTCAAAGACAAAAACTAATTGCTGTGCACACGAGCGCACGTGGGCCAACAACTTCACACGCTTTTTTTCTGTCCTGTAAAGAGGGCGGGCAGGTGTTCACGTGCGCTTCTGTCCAGGATATGCATGTCAACTTAATACAAAGTATATTGATTTTTTAATTCTTCTCTACGGGTTTGTTTGGCATCTGGCGCCTGGGCCCGTACAATTCCTTTGTTTAATGATTACTCTCTGTTTTCTTAATTATATCTAATCATGAGATTGGGATGGTTTGATGTTTGATTAGACGATAAACGGTTCGTTTTCGTACAATAATTCCCCCCGTTAAACTAATCATTCCTTCATTTTCGGCAATTATTTTTACATCAATTTGCAATTCGATACATATATTTCGCCATTCGGATATAACCAGTCTCCGTGATTTTCTTTGGATAACAAGTTTATGGTAATATTCCACTTAATGTAAGTTGAAATTGAAGATACTTACAATTTTGACACTTTGAAATATATTCTCACTCTCCTCCTAGATATTATTAGGTGGGAAAGTCATTCTCCACGGTGGGAATGACAAACAACATTTATTCCTTAATTTTTAGATGTTTGGTAGAATTACAAAATTGTCCTAAACATATTGTCATAATATTATAAGTTATTATCAAAAATTATAAAGACATGATCAAGATTCTTATCAGAATATTGTCGTAAAAATTATCTTTTACATTAATTAATTTATTTATTATTGATACTTCTATTCTTATCATAAAAGTCATTTTTAATTATTTAAAAATCAATAATTTTATAAATTATTGAAATTTTTTATTAAAAACTAAATGTTTCAATTAACTATATACAAAATAAATTATATAATAACTAAATAAGAGTAAAAAAACTTTCATTATCCTTTTTTTATATTTAATACCAAATATTGACATAAGTATTAACTTTGTTTAATAATGTAGCCAACAAGAATAACTAGTAACTTCATTCCTATTCTTATTCTTATTTTTCATTCTCATTTTTATTTTTTATTCTAATTCCTTCGGTTACCAAGCGAAACCTTAATGTAATCCCCATTTATTTGTTATAACAATTAATTACTTAACTCTCATCTATTTTTCCCTTTCATTCTTTGACTTCATGCTATTGAAGAAATTATTTTCCACTAGAAAGGTCTTGAAAAGAAAATTTAGATATGTTGGTGAAAGATTTTATGTTAAAATTATATATTTTTATCTTCCTAATCAATGTGAGATAATAAATAACTCAAAATTTTAGTACATGTAATTATTTAGTAAATTAATAAAAATTGTTATAAAAATTTTAACAATCAAAAAATAAAAAATAAAATGAGGACACACTAACGATTAGTTTAGTTTTAAAAATAATTTAATAAACAAGTAAAAGATAGTTTTATAATTTTTATTTTAATTATACAATTATATTTTTATGTCTTCAATAAAATTTCCTCTTGTTATATGTTTTAAAGAGCTCAGAATTCTAACGATTCAAAGAAGCACAAAAGGTTATACTTATCTACATTTCTTTGATTTTTCCCCTCAAAATCAAATAAAAATGACTTTAAATTATTATTATAAAAAATTGAGACAAACATACCAAATGCAAGTTCATAAAATAACCATGAAATTAAAAAAAAAAAGCACTTTAATATTGAATAATCAAAGAGTGCCAAATTTGGTTTTGCATGTTATAATGCCGTATTATAAAATTTTCAAGTATTTGTAATTTTGTAGTACTATAATTTAGTTAAAGGTATTCAAATTCATGTTTGGTAAATATGTATCATTTGGCCTTCTCTACTTAATGTCTATCGTATTAAACATTTCAATTTCAATTATTAAGGAGTTGTTTTGTTTTATTTCTTTCTTCTTCTTGTGATTTTTGTTTTTGACTTAAAGATAAATTAATTTTATGAATTAATTAAGTAAATAATATTATTTTAATATCTCATATAATATTTATTAGTAAAAAATTTATTATATTTTCTTACAATAAATAATTTATTAAGTAAAAATTTATTTATAAATTAATATTTCATTTTTAGCGTATATTTTAATTACTAAAATATTTGAAATTTATGCGTTTTAAGATGTTACTAAATTTAAAGTATATATATTACATTTAAAAATATTTTATTTTTAAAAATTAAAATAAATTATATTGATTATAATTCTTATTATTAATTAATGTTAAATAATAAAATATATAGTTGATAAATCAGATTATGATAAAAAAACAAAAGTTGGAATTAAAAACCAATCATTGTAGTTTTCATAAGTTATAAAAACTGAAAAATCAAATAAAAATAAAAACTCAATAAATGTTGAATTAAAAAAGAAAAAAATAGAAAATAAAGTGGGAAGAAATAAGGCTTAGGTGACTATTGTTTATGATGCATTAAGTAAAGTTGTCGAGTTGTCTTTATCATGTCTTGTACATAGATATACTTACCATAAATTATCCTATCTATCAAAGTTCATGCAAAAAGGTATAATCGAAGTAGTGAAAGAGATAAAATACAACTTCGTGCATATTAGCTGACTTGAATCCGCCTCCATTGCTTTAT
This sequence comes from Erythroxylum shatona, assembly GCA_027568895.1. NCBI lineage: Eukaryota > Viridiplantae > Streptophyta > Magnoliopsida > Malpighiales > Erythroxylaceae > Erythroxylum > Erythroxylum shatona. The sequence goes on along the minus strand of JAOSBK010000205.1, from coordinate 13,651,964 downwards.
GATTCAAAGCTCAAAAGTACTTAAAAACTTGATATGCTCAACCTAACAGCTATGTTTCGCTATCATTAGCCTCGATGAGAATGTTTGTGGATGAGAGCAAAATCAAACAGGAAGTTTCCCAAGAAAATTATATTTAAAGCCCAAATCAGCCCTGAGAATTAAAAAAGAAGAAGATAGATATGGTATAATGCAATGTACTCGTTCAAGAGACAGCCTAATTCTCGTATGTGATCTAAATTAAAGCTAACCCTACACAAACACAAGTGCATAAGTACAGCGTATGCCTACTGTAACCAGAAGTTGAGAACCGAAGTGACCAAACTCCCGCCTTCGTGTTCAAGACAAATATGGAGGTCTGGATAATTGAAGCTGGTCAGAGGTAATTATTGATAGAGTTGCACCAACACATACCTTTGATACAAATTTATATATGTCTATATGGCATAGGTCACAGCCGTGTGTTTGGTTGTTGAGAAACAGGCGAACCATTTTCTCTCTGGCAATGCACATAGTGGGATTTGTTTGCTTCTGACTTGTACATTTGTTATCTCGAGTTCCTAACATAATTGAGATTTGTATCATTCCTAATATTCTTTCTTTGTTCCTTGAAAAACCTTCTGCTGTATACAAAAAACGTAATTCTCAAGAGAGTTCAAAATCGTGTAACTGGCAAGAGAAAAGAAAAAAAGAACATAACAAATCGCTGAGATAAGCTTTTTGAGTGACTAGCAAGTAGTAGCATTCTTGTATCCTTCCCAAGTGATGATGGACATCTTGAGCTTTAGCCAAAGCCCTTATGTGTTATTTTTAAAAGATTCTTCTCTTCTTTTGGGGTAAGAGTCATTAAGAGATGGCATTTAAGTCAAACCATGGAGGCCACTCACTGGTGGCCCATATTTTCCTAGAGGAATATGTACGCAAGAGCTTTTTAAATTTATTCTCTCCTTTTGGTGAAAAAAGGTTAGTTTGGATGTCTACAGCTAATGGTATTTGATCCTGCCACAGTTTGACTTGTGAGATTCCTTATTTGTGACCCTACTTGTCTTTGTGTATATCCCATTACTCAAGCCACATTATTCTGGTCTCTCAGACATTGAGATCACTGGTGGGTTGGCATTCTCTTCTGGTTTTTCTTTTGGTCTTATCTTTGTACAGTATTTCCATGGTTAAACCCTAGAAAATATCGTGACGGTACGTATATCAGTAAACTACATCTTGAAGCTTCAACTGTTCGCTTTGAGTGGTGTGAATTATTAAGGATATTTGACTGCTTTGAAATGAAATATACCAAAATAACAGTTCAGCGTCCACATTGGAACTGTTTTAGCATTGGTTTCTTTTTTTTTAGACTGTTTGTATAGTGTACTTGCAAGAAAATTCAACTGAAGTAGTAGAAAAAATTGGCCTTTAACAGGATTTTCTTCAATATAAAGCTGATAGAGTTGGCGGCTTACTTCATTGCTTGAGGCAAAACACTGGGTTGTGCTTGCTTGATGAGAAAGGTTGGATCTTGACAGAATGACCGCGGTTGTTGGCACCGATTCTTGGTAGCATTTGATTATGATATGTTCAAAAAGCGAAAGGGAAAAGAGAGAAGAAAAATCATTAGGAAGGAACGAAAGGGACAGAGGCTATTACTAAATTACTAGTTACTACAAATGGGAAAGAACAGAAATAGAGAAACTGCAGTCCCTCGATTGCAACAATGACATTTCTTTTTATACGTAATGTATATTTCAATGTTAATGGCTTCATAGTGAAGACCAATTTGCTTGACAAGTTGAGGCCATGTGCTAAGGCAGTGAAAAGCAAGAACATCAGTTCTCGTGGAAAGAAGATTTCTGTATGCTTTTTTCATTTTCACTTTTTGTATTTGCTTTAACAACACATAATGTGAATAGCGTAACAAGTTCGCTCTGCTAACTGTTTCCGCCAGTCCTTTCTGTTCACACTGATTATGAACTCGAATTCACAATAATTAAATATTTAACAATTTTAAAGGATTAATTTGGAATGATATGGGTTAACGGCTAAACCTACTCGAGAGACGAAAATTGAAGTGAAAAACTTATTCACTAAACCAATCCCCCAAACCCAATAATTACACTGACAGTTCCTATCTTGTTACAGCAGCAAAAGAACTACAGAATGAAGCCATTAGCAATGGCTTGATTTGTTTTCAAATTAGTAGTTTCATAAACAGGGAGCTCCTCTCTGTATCTTCCAATCCCATTAAGATGATCAAGCTCAAAAAGATCAGAACTTGAACAGCTCTCTGCCTCGCTGTCATTATCTTCATCTTCTTCAACATAAACGGAAGAAAGGCCCCTGAAATCCAATTTCCTGACGTTCCTGTCCTGATAACTTCTCAGATAATCAGCTCCTTTATCAACATCTTCCTTTAGAGAACAAGTTTTAATAACTGTTTGAGGCATTGGCATCAAATCAGGATCATCTTCGTAAATACACTTGTGACCGCAAGGTCTAGAGTCCTGATCAACAATGACGCTCACAGGATAAAATCTAACTGATCTTTTTGTAGCATTATGGCCGGATTTCGCTCTTGGAGGAGGCGTTTTATTCAGACAAGACCTTGAGAAAGATGTAACAGAGGAACATGCAGACTTGGACTTACGTTCAAATCTCACATCTTCAATGCCTCCAATGGAGCACACTTTCACTTTCTTTGCACTGCTTGAACTGAACAAAGAATTGAGAAAATTTGCAATGCGACCACCTGGTGAAATTGGCTGCTTTACTTTCTTCAACTCGTCATAAAATTTCAAAGCTTTCAGTTTCGTCTTTGTAAAGCCTCCTTCACACTTGGGCTGTCGTTGGTTGTCCGATGGCGGATTGCTTCTTTGTGGGGTGAAAGTGGGCAATCTTCTCGAATTGCCTTTGGAACTTGAATCAGTTTCGGAGGACGAGAACACACCTCCTGCATAGCTAGAATCTGAAGAGCTCGACGCTGAACTGTAGTGATTAGAGCGACGAGTGCCATGCCTTTCCATCCAGCTATCAATCACCATACCTCGTCGAAGATTAGATAAATCTTTCTCCACCTCAAAACGCGAATCACGCCGGCTCTGCTTCTTGAGCATGGCTCTTTCTCTGAACTGCTCACCCAACACTTGCTCCCCACCGTTAGATTCATCAATAGAACGGTAAATAGCGTCAAGAAGGGAAGAAGAGAAAGATGGGGTTCTTCTTCTCTGAGGGAATTCATGTTCCCTAGGAGATTTCTTCCCCTTATTCATGTCTATGCACAAAAGCTAGAGGGTTGGAAGCACAAGTTTATAAAGATGGAAAAACAGGAAGTGTAAGGACACAGGAGGCTTAGTTAAAAGCTTTAGTGTCCGCCAAGACCAAGTCAAAAGCTGCAAAGACCCATTAATAGAATGAGAAAACAGAGTGTGGCCATGCCATGTGAAGAAGAGATAGAAAGAGGGAAGAGGGTTGCAGAGAAGTTTGTGGTATTGTTTAAGTTGTATATCACAAAGTTTGTGTACGGCCAGCTTTTGGGAATAGAATTATATATATATACACACGCAAGTATTGAGGTACGAGCTAGACAACGCAGAAACCGGAACAGAACAGAACACGCTTTGGACTTGGAAAATGGATATGACTAAGAACAAAGAAGTTGAGCATATGTCTGCGTATAAAGGTTTAAAGAGGAAGCCCCGCGCGTGCGAGTTAAAAATGTACGACTCTTTCTTTGTCTTTCCAACTCCAAAGTAAGATATTCCAATCCTAGGTGGCTGGTTGGTCACTTCTCTTTTTTCATTTTCTCTTTGATAATTATATATATTTATTTTTAACAATAACTATTTCCACTTGTTCCATTGTGAAAATTGGATTAGTTATTAATTACTATCGTGGGTCCATCCCCATTTTAGAGCAAATATGAGTGGTAAACTTAGTTGCTCTCGTAAATTGTAAGGAAGGATAAACAGGCGAAGTTAGTTAAAAAACTGTTCAATTGATGATTTTTTAGAGACAATCCTATGTTAAGTTGAACATGCTTATGACCTTAGGCCATCTCCAACCAAGGCATCAAAATATCAAATTTGGTGTTTTGGTGCAAAAAATTCACTCCAAGGAAGACACCAAATCTTTACACCAAAATGGTGCAATGAATAGTAATGTGTTACTATTCATTGCACCATTTTGGTGTAAAGATTTGGTGTTTTCCTTGGAGTGAATTTTTTGCACCAAAAGTTATAAAAAGACAACTTTGTCCATTTTCTTTTTAACATATTTCTTTTATGTATTTTTTTCACAAATTGATTTATTTATATAATTTTCTAAGTAATTAAATTTAAAATATATATTACTTTACATAAAATATATCATTACAAAGTATATATTAAAGAATATATTATTTTA
>JAOSBK010000205.1:13633735-13644704 GCA_027568895.1 Erythroxylum shatona | reverse complement strand
TTCTAAATCATGATTCATATGTGTATACAAATATTATGCATGTGAATGAAATGCACCTCGTAAATTCTTAAATGAAACAACTTCTGTGACTCAATCTAACAGTTTAATCTCTTAACAATTTTAGAAGGCAGGATATTACAATATATCCTAGGAAATCAATCTATTTGAGTTGTGGAAGAAGCTGAAGAGTCTTTATAAGACGAAGAATGCCCATAATAAGGGGCTTTTGAATTTGAAATTGAAGGTTAAAAAATAATGTTTAAGTACCTTAGTGATTTTCAGGATATTATCAACAAGTTGACCACCATGAACATCATTTTTTATGATGAGCTCTAACCTTTGTTCTTGTTGAGTTCTTTATTAGACAGCTAGTAGACCTTAGTTATGACCATCAGTAACTTTGCTTTGGACATTATGCTTTCTTTGGATGTGATAAAAAAGAGCATATTCAATGAAGAGATTAGAACAAAGGAGATAAGTGTTGATAATGTGTACGCTCTTGTAGTAGAAAGCAGAGGAAGAAGCAAAACAGAGGTCCCAAATAGAGTGGCAAGTCTAAGAATCGAACAAAGTCCAGAGATGAAAAAGACACCAAGACATGCCACTACTGCATCAGACCTGGTTATATAAAGAAGTTCTGCTATAAGTGAAAGAGAAATTAGAAGAAGTAAGATCACTAAAAAGATGGAGATGACAAAATTAGTACAACAATAACTTTAAGTATAGATGATGAGATGCCATTGATCTGTGCAACTAGTAAGTCTCTCTATATTAGTGACTTAAGTGTTAAGTGTCTTATTGCTACAAGAGTAGTGACTTTGTGAGTGTCAAGATAGGTAACCAAAATTTTTCTAACATCATTGGTATGGATGACATATGGGTTTCAGACTAATGTTAGGTGTATACTAACTTTGGAAAATGTATGACACATCCCTGATATGCGCCTCAATTTTCTATATAATAATGTACTTAATAAGGGTATTAACACACATTTGGCATGGCAAGTGGAAGTTATCTAGGGATTAATAATAGTTGTTTATGACAAGTTATGTTGCATACTAACAAGACACATTTGAAGGTGTGTGGTGAAGAATTATATATCATTAAAGAAAACACTTCTCCAAACTTGTGGCGTTGTAGGTTAGGATAAGTTAATGAAAAAGGCAAAAGTTTGAGATGTTTTAGAAATTTCATATCATAGTGGAAAGGGAGACAGGGAGAAAACTAAAGTTTCTCCAAACTAATAATAAAGGAGAGTACACGTCCAAGGAGTTTAAGGATTATTGTGATAGATATTGAATAATATATGAGAAGACAAAACCTGATACTCTACAACATAATGGTGTTGTAGATAGATAAAAAAACTATTATAGAAATGCTTCAATTTATACTCAAAATGTCCAAACTATCGAAGATATTTTAGGGTAAGGCAGTCAGAATTGATGTTTACTTAATCAACCAAGCATCATCGATTCCTTTAGGTCTCGATATTCTTGAAAGAGTATAGCTAGGGAAAGACCCATCTTATTCACATATGAGGGTATTCATATGCAAATTCTTCAAACATATGTCAAAAGAACAAAGAGTAAAACTTGATTCGAAGGTTACTCCTTCCATATTTGTCAAGTATGGTGACAAATAGTTTGGATTCAGATTCTATATCCCAGAAAAATAGAAGGTTTATAGAAGCAAATACATAGTCTTTTATGAGCATGAGAAAGGTGAAGATCTCATTAAAGGAGGTTAGACTATTTCTAATAGTTCGTTTTATGATGCTATTGATGTTCCTTCTGTCTCTACTTTTGTTGATCAACCTATAAGTGAAGAGGGCAAAGAACATTTGCAAACACATATTGTTAATGATCATGTGATGAAGATGAGCTGTAAGAGCCACATCTTGAAAATGATATGGATGAGGCCTATGAGAATCATAAGCTAAGGGTGTGACTTGGTCCAATGTTCGAAGATATTCAACTTCAAAGGTCAACTAAAAAGAAAAGGCCTTCTACAAGGTATCCTAGTTTAGGATATCTCATGGTCACTATTGAGGGGAAACCAAAAAATATTCAAGAAGTAGGGTCACATAAAGATAAAGACACTTAGCTTGAGGCAATGCAAAAGGAGATAAATTCTTTGAAGAAGAATAAGATCTATAAGCTAGTGAAACTTCCCAAAGGCAAAAAGGCATTGAAGAATGAATATGTGTTTAAGACAAAGAAAGATGGTGACAAGCTGATGAACCATAACATAAAACTAGTGGTGAAGGGATACAACCAGAAGAAAGATATTAACTTCGATGAGATTTTTTCACTAGTAGTAAAGATGACCTTGACTCGGATTATATTAAGACCAACTTCCCTATTGGATCTTAAAATTTAACAACTTGATGTAAAAATAGCTTTCTTGCATAAAAGCTTGGATTAGAAGATATACATAAAGTAGTTGGAAGGATTTAAAGTTCAAAATAAAGAGGACTTAGTCTAGAAGTTGAAGAAGAGCCTTTATGGGCTCAAACATGCACTAAGGTAGTAGTACCATAAGTTTGATTCATTTATGATTGGTAATAGTTATAAGCAAACATTATTCAACCTTTGGGTGTATTTCAGGAAATTTATCAGTGGTAACTTCATTTTTCTCCTTCTTTATATAGATGATAAGTTGATAGTGGGACAAGATATTCGTAAGTTAAACAAGATTTATCCAAGTACTTTGATGTGAAAGATTTGGGTCTTGCAGAACAAATTTCAGGCATGAAAATCAATTTTGACAAGAAAGTTGGAAATTTATGGTTGTCACAAGAGAAGTATATTGAATGGGTGCTAGAAAGATTCAATATGAAGTATGTCAAGCTAGTTAACACGTCGCTAGCAACTTATTTCAAGTTGAGAAAGCATGCTTGTCCTTTTACAAAAAAGGATAAAGACATTATGTATTTTATTCCTTTCTCCTCTATCATTCATTCTTTGATGCAAGTCATGGTATACACATGGCCAGATATCACATAAACTATTAGGTTAATAAGTAGGTACTTGTCTAATTCAGGAAAGGTTCACTAGGAAGTGATGATATGGATTCTTGGATACTTGTGGGGCACTCCCACATGGATTTTGGGCTTTGGTGGTGGTGAGCTAATTCTAGAAGGATATACAGATGTAGACATAATTAGAGATCTCGATAATATGAAATCCACTTCAAGCTATTTGTTCACATTTATAGTCTTGCCAGTTTAAGCTATAGAAGTGTATAACTTTATCTACAATTGAAGCATTGTAAATGTAGAAGTAGAAAATAAGATGTTTTGGTTAAAGTGATTCCTTCAAGAATTAGATCTAAAGAAAGATGAGTATATGATATTTTGTGATAGTCAATGTGTCACAGATTTGAGCAATAATTCTATTTATTATTTTGCACCAAGCATATTGATGTCAAGCATTAGTGGTTGTGAACTGTGGTTGGGAGTAACTATTGGAGGTATGTAAATATAGTGCCCTAGAAAACAAGTGTATTTACTTATAACTTAATTTTCTTCCAGTTACTTTTATAATAAAAATATTTATTATTAATTAAACAAAAGAGTTTGGTTTTTATGTGCACTATATATCTAGTCATAAGGTACTGAGATTATTTTGTAAGTAATATACATATACATAGAAATGTATGAAAAACATGTATATTATGGGAATCTAAAATAATGGATTTAAAGTTGAATAATGGATTTAAAGTTGAATAATCAAGTTGGTTGCTTAATTGTGGTTTAAACTATAGTGTTGTGATTTATCTCTGTGCAAGTAAAAGAGTTTACTTCAAGGGAATGATGAGTTTCATATCATGGTAGTAGTTAACTATCGATAATAGCACTATTAAATGAATTTGGAATCAAGTATATTTTAAAGAGTAAAGTGGGTTGTTACTTTAATCTTAAAACATGCAACTTAAGCATTCGTTTATTATGGACCACAATCTTGATGAATGGTGAACTCATATATGTTTCATTATAATTCTCGATATAATCGGAATGGATTTTTACAGAGTATCAATCCAGTGTTTGCATGTTGGAATTATTAATTGAAACATGTATCAGGGAGCATTTGATCAAATAAAGAGTTTATAGTGATATCATCACTTCTAGATGTTTTGTAGAAATTGGTGATTAAACTAGCGCCAGTAGTTTGATGGACTAACTACCCCTCAAGTCTTAACATCAAGATGAGATCTTGTGTGTTAATCACCATATAGAGTAAAATGGGAGATCTAGAAGGAAAAACCAACATAAGGGTAAAATGATAATTTTACCCCTTATTGTATGGATGGCTATAATATGGTTCATATTAGAGTTTGCAATTGGACATCTTATTTGAAACATATGTTCTCATAATATTTAGTAATTCAAGAGTTCAACTAATTGTCTTTAATGGAATGACATTTAGTTAATAAGCTGGAATTAATTCTAATGAGATTAAATTAATTCTGGGCTTATTGGAGCTTGAATTATATAAGTCCAATTAGATTCCCCATTTAGCTTTTAGGAAGGTTATCAAACAAAGTAAGAAATACAAATAGAGGTTTTAAAGCCTATGATTGAATGTTGGGCTTACTTTAATTAATTATTAATTAGAAGCCCATATGAACATTTAGAAATGGGCTAGACTTTGGTTTAATTTGATTAATTAAATTAAAACAAAGTTGTTAAAGATAAAAGGAGGTGAATTTTCTGTTTTAATGGGCTAAATGTGTAGCTGCACATTTAACATTGGTTTGTTATATTTAAGATAGTTTTTAACATGCTTTATCTTCATTAAATGGAGTAATGGTCTTATCATTAAATGGTTTAATGATTGTCCTTTAATGATAGCTTGTAACCAATTAGCATTCATTGGATTAAAGAAGAAAGAGGTGCATTTGATAGACCTCCTTCCTTCTTTCATCACCATAAATCGAAAATGAGGTGCAATTTTTAGGTTATTGGTCTTTTTATATAGCCATCTTAAAACAAATGAGAAGAGTTTCATTTATTAGCTTCTTTATGACTGATTAAGGAAGGAGGTGATGCGTTGGTTGCATTTCACTTCTTCTTTTGAGACAATAATTGAACTTGAGAGAAGAAAGACAAGGTGTTCTTGAATTTTTATCTCTCTGTCTCCTATCTTGCACGTGATAGCCAAAAAATTGCATGTGAGGTGTCTCATCTTTGTCTTCATTCTACTAAGGAAAAATTTGTCCAAGTGTTTCTTCTCCTTTCACACCAAAGAATCTTGTTAACCTAGTTGTCCAAAGAGAACAAGTTGTAGATTAGATTGGTTAAGGATACAATAATGAGAAGAGGATACATCACTTTGGAGTGGATACATTGCCGAGGATAGAATAGTATAGCGAGGAGTTAAAGATGTAACGAAGGAGTAGGCAAAAAAATTGTATCTTGTTTTATGTAAATTATTTTCCTTATACTGTATCATGTATGGCTTGGCATGTTGTTTTGGTGATATTGTTTCCACTGTAATTTTGATTTCTAAAAAGTTTTGAAATCTACTATTTCATCCAAATATATCATGCTTATGTTTTTGATCCAACAATGAAATCCAATTCAAGATCAGCCAAAGAATAAAAAGTTTACGAAAGATTAATATTGTAATTGGTAGTTATTGATCTAATATGGATTTGCTTAGTTAGTTCTTGTATGGTTGAATGCCCAGTTAGTTCTCACTCTACTGTACATGTTTATGCTTTTCTTAAGTTAATAAATTTTATTCATTTCGAAAAAAAAGGTTATTTGACCTAATTGAGAAAAGAGGAAATTCAACTGCCTAATGAATACTTATCTAACAAACATTGTGTTCAAAATTTGAAGCATTATATAAAGGTCAAAGGGTTAGTATATTCAATTTTAAGTCTTAAAACTATAAGGATTGAAAAGTGGTTCAAAGAAAATCTAGATTTAAATGACAGAGGAAAAAAAAAAAGAGAGAGCCCTTAGTTATCAAATATCTTGCTAACTAACTAAATTAAGTAATACCTAGTTATCATCATGATGCTTGAATATATGATCTATAATACAAATTAAATGTCTTTAAACTACATTCCCTAGACATTTGTAATTGAGGTTAAATGAAAAATGAAGGAAATGGTAAATCCCTTGTACAGGAGAGAAGAAAATGAACCTGTTCATGTAGGATGGGATGATAAGAAGTGGCAGTGTCGTCTTATTCATTAAATATGAGTGGGACCTAAACATGTTGGGCATTTTAAAGTTCTTTATATAACTCTACATTAAAGGAAACCATTGTAAATGCAAAATAACATGTTTTAACTTTTTAATCTTTGGTCCTTTAAACCTATTTTATGCCTAATTACACTTATTATACTTATACTTTCATTTAGGATGCAAATAGAGGTGATAAACATAAATGATTTGGACAATTCTAAATAGTTTCACATTTCATCATAATGTAGGCATAGTTTTATCATCCAAGCTTTGAGTGAGATGACTGAAGTTTTTTTAGGAAGTGACAGAGAGCTCTAAATATTTAAAATGATTTAATTCTTTAGCGAAACTAGTTAATTCAAAGTCAAAAATCAAGTTTAAAGGACTAAGTGTATGCTCTATACTAAAGAGTTGATGATAAAGACATGGCTTGGCATATAGGCTAATGGGAGGCCATGTGGTTGAGAAAGATCTAAAAAGTTATATAGTTTGAGATATTCCTGTGGCCTCAGACGTGTATATATTCCCTGAAAAGGATAAAAAATCTACAGTCTCAGACATAGGTGTGTCTAAGCCTATTTTCATTACTATAATTTGGTCAAAAAGCATTTAATCCCTAATTCATGCCCCTATCTCAACCTATATCTTTCCTTAGATAAAAATATAGAGATTTAAAATATACGATACAAATGTATCCCAAAGTATGCTCACTTTACAAATAATGATGTATCAACTAAGCTAAAACCCTAGTTTTAAGGGGTTTTGGATATTAAGTTTTTCTAGTGTTTATAGGATCATTCATATTTAATTTTCTCTCTTTTTTTCTCATTCATGGCCTTGCATGGTTAATCTTCTACATTGTTCAAAGGAAATTGATAACTTAGTGATGTATTAAATTGTCATATTTGATTTGTTTTAATAGTTCAATTTATATGTTAAGTATTGATTATTTTCCTATGTTTATCTTTATGATCTTTTCACTTAATTGTTAGAGTGCATACTAGTTCATTATTTTATTAAATACATTATTATATTATAAAATAAATTTATTATTATTTAATCCCTCCAAAGAACAATGGCGAATTAGTTTATAAGTATTGTAAAACTTCAAGAAATTATATGTTAGTTATCCCTATCATCAAATAAGTGAATAACTTCTTATTCAATAATATGGTGAGGGCCTTCTATCTGTTGATAAGAGTATAATTGATGTTGTTAGTAAAGGCAAATGAGTGGACGAAAATTTTTAAGCTACTAGGAATTTGATTGTAAACATTGTAGCCAATTTTTAACAATTTGACACGAGCTCACGAGCTGAAATAATAGATTTTACACCTTACCTATCTTATTTGCCAATTGAAGATTAGGAATATGCATATAACAAATTTTTGAAGAATTTGTTTAGTGATGCATATATATGTCAAAATGCTTCATGGGGAGTCTACTTAGCACACAAATATAACAAACATAATTTAAACTATAGGAAACCATAAACTCATATTGTAAAATTGATCAAGTTTTTAACAATACAAGCACTCATGTCACTTGGTACAATAAGCCCTTATAAGCTAGATATAAGACCCGTTTTTAGAAAATAAGATGCAAGATAAAAGTATTCAACTTCAGAAATAAGATTCAAAATCTATTGTTTAGAGTTTGTGAAATCATATGGGTTAATGACATCAATAATCAGGCTAACTCCTTAAAAGACAAGCTTATAAAAGTCCTAATATAGAAATAAATCATCATCTTTCTTACTACTATTTCAATAAGTGACAATTTTAGTTACATATATAATAGGATCTATAAGTTAAGGAACACAAAATTTAGTTTTGACTTTTATACATAGCTCTGACTCATACATTATGTTATACAATCATCTAAGATTATTGATTCAACTTATCCTTTTAAACTATTCAAATTCTTATACCAGCCATAAATATTTCATATATTTAGGCCTCTTTGAACAATTGACCTAAAATGAAAATAGCTTGAGTTATTGTTTTATCTATGTAATATAACATAGTTGTACATAACTATGTAGAAAAAAATTTGTTGTTGTTAAAATAGAGTAAAAACTAGCATGTTGATGCATATTACATGGATAAACAATAGAAGATTAATAGGAATGACCATTTTGGTTTCTAAGACACTAGTAGATTCTTATATTAATAGGCACCTATAAAACAAGTTTGCAATACATAAGAATGTTTTTTATTACTGAATTATTAAATGTGCAGATATTGATTTTTAATAATCCTCAACAAATTATAGTGGAATATAAATTTCAATATCGTGTTAAGTTATAAACAATGAGGCCACAATCAAGAAACTTTTTTTGTAAATTATTTTAATTTTCTATTCCAAAAAGCCACAAAATAAGTATATGTAGTTTAGAGGGTAGAAGAAATCATATCCAAAATTTTAAAGTTATAAGAAGTTGTGCCATATGTCAATTAATCGATTATCTATTAGCATACAATGCTAGTTAATAAACATTGACTTATGTCAACTTTGCAGCATTAAATACGAGAGCAACTAGCTTTAATTCAATGAATGTAGTTTAATAAATCATAATAATGTTTAGAGTTGCATAAAAATTAGTTATTTTGATTCAATTTAAATCACAATAATATCAAAGTAATTAATCAACAAATCATGCCTTGAAAAATTTAGGAAAACTGCAGATAGAGTTCCCTAGTGGAGGCTAAGGTGGTTCAATTATGATCATTCTTATTGTTTTATAGGACCAAAGTTAAATAAAAGAAGGGCCCTAATGAATTGACAATATACAAATATGTAAATTTTAAAAGCATATTTTTATTATTAAAATTTAATATTTATACTTAGGTGACTTAAGTTGTAAGTCTACATATTTAACAAAATAATAAATAATTATAATAATAGCTAACATCTTACAAATATAGACAATAATAAAATCATTAAAAATAGATGTAGCAACAACAATAGTAGCAATAGTAACCGAACAACAATATCAGATTGCAAAGCACCAAGAGAATTGTACTAACAAGCATATAGATGATCATAAAAAACAATTTCTTTGCACACTTCTAGATGCAAAATTACTAACAATAGTATCAAGATCAATATATTATTGTTAATATTAATAAAATATTAAAATAATATTTTATTAATATATTATGTTAAAATAAAAATCAATAAAAATATATTTTATTATTATATTAATAAAATATATCATTTTTAATAAAGATGCTAGCATATATCTCTAACAAATTGATCTCAAAATTTCTATTTTTTAGGTCTAAGGTGTATGCGTGTATATCTATCATCCTTTAACTTATATAATTGTACACATTAGAAATAAATGTAAATAAAAGAGAAATATATGAAGAATTTGGTCTTTTCTTTTCCTTAACATGACTGAAATAGAATCATTAGTCTGCTTAATTCATAGTTAGGGCCAAAATCTTCTTTACCTCTATTTAATAAATCTTGAAATTTAGAATAAGAAACTCATCTATAAACTTTTTCTTTTCAGTTTTTACAAGGTAAAGTCCCAAGAAACCTTTTGGCTTTTATAAATATCTTGAATCAAATTTATTGTCTTTTCAATTTTTACCCTTTTTAATAAATAGATTTATTAAGTTTTAAATTTTTTAACTTTTTAATAAATAAAATTTTAATTTTCAACTCTTTTAATAAATGACCCTCATAAATCTAGACCCTAGACAAGTGCGCTTCTTACCTTTGCCCAAGTCCAGCACTAGGTTTAGTGACAACTTTCAGCATCTTTTATCCTATGATTGCTATCAAGAAAAGACTATGCCATGGACAAATTAAAAGAAGCCTGGACAAGTTATCTCTATAAGCCTTATAACTAGTCTTTAGAAACTCAAGATGAAATCCTGGAGAATTATAACTATGCTACAGCTTTTTAAAACTTTGCTTGGAATAAATGTAGAGTTCAATAGTTGGCAGTAACTAGGCATGATTCATCTCATAAACTGAGCATGTAAGGTACACACATAAGGGGACACTACCTTATTAAAACTAGTGCTTAGTTATGTAACATATGTCATATAAGTTGTAAAAAATATTAGAGTTTTTCATAATACATAGCTCAATATTCACTACATGAAAGTTTGGAATTAACGACGTAAAATTAGCAACATAATCTAAATAGTTACAAATTACCAACAGAATTTCTGTTGGGAAGATTGTAAAAAAAAGTCTGTTTAGCAGCAGATGAAATGTCGATCGCTAAATAGAGAGGGAAACCAATTTGTGATTGAATTTTGCAATGGTAAAGGTGCACGACAGTAAATAGTACAAGAAAATAAGGAATTTACGATGGTTTTTACTTGTTTGTTGAAAAAGTTGAGGGAAAATATAATTTAGCGATGAAAAAATACCGTCGGCAATTAAGGCAGGACTGTGTGGTAGAATGGTGAAGTTTTGACACTTTCGACTAAGTGTTAGTGAAGGAAAATTCCATCACTAAATCTCCAAACCAATACGCCGTCATCTTGTTGTATATGAATGTTATTAACTTAACCAAAATGATGTCAATAGGTTAAACACCAAATGACGTCGTTTTGGTTAAGTTAAAACACATCCGAGCATATCTTCGCCCTCCACCATCGGCTCTGCTTCGTCTTTCTTCTTCTCCTCTGTTTTGTGATTTCTTCTTCGGCACATTGTTATGCATTGTCATTGGCATTGTAATCAGTTGCTGGTGCATCACAAGCTCAGTTTCTTCTCCCGCCATTTGCAAACTCTGAGAGGTAT
>JAOSBK010000205.1:13614816-13626263 GCA_027568895.1 Erythroxylum shatona | reverse complement strand
AAAGCCCTCAGAAAATCCTCCCACTTCAGTAGGCAAGGCCTGGTGGTACTGCCCGGGACAGTCTTCCACCACTGATAAGCTGAGCCCTGCAGGAGAGACACTGCATAATCAAACCTCTCTAGCCATCCCTCTGCCTCAGCAGGGTCTGTGCTGCCATAAAAGTCCACAGCCCCCTGCTTGCGCAGCCTATCATACCTCCTCTCCCGTCTCTCGAGAACTCTAGGAGGCAACTCCTCAAATCGAAGCACCAAAGACTCCCTACTGGTGGTTTGTGATAATCCTTCCATAGGCGTGATATTGGTGGTTTGTGAGAAATTGTCATTTGCTAACCAAACAACTTAATTTATTCAAGTTTTCTTCCCTAATTTTGGTTTCCACTAAACAAAATAACATAAGCTTTTCCTTTAGAACAAAATCCCTTACCACATTAAGCTTAGAATGGTTGTTTACTCATCTTACATTCCAAACTATCATGATCATATGAGGTTTCTTTTCCCTTTGGAGCCTTTCTTACTGCTCCTGTTGCTTTTTTGAGAGATTATTTGTTCAAAATATTCTTCTTAAGTAGCTCCTCTCTATTGATCTTCTAGCTATTAAGTTTGCTCATTTAGTTGGATTTCCTTGTCTCTATGACAAAGATTTATCCCACTAATTTCCTTTTCACTTTCCCACTGGTTCTGTGATAGCTTATTTGAGGCACTCAAAGGTTATTGTTGAATTTCCACCTGTTGATTTGAATCTAGAAAATTATCAACTTAGATACTCTCACTTTTTGTAGGTGGTTTACTTTTAGCCTGAACTAACCTACGTAGGCTTTCATAATTATCTAATACATGTTTAGCTTCCTCCAACTCTTTGTTATCTACAAAATTTAGCTTCTCCAATCTCGTCACCTCCTAATAATCTCCTCTAGTGAAAACTCTCCCTGTTGGTTTCTATTCTTTGCCTTGTGCTTTTAGGGAAGGTTTTCATTAATAAGTAACCAATACCTTGTCTTCTCTGAGAGAATGTCCATCGTCCAATCTTAAGATAGGAATGTTGTCTTTCATTTCCATAAAAATATCCATACTTACACATAATCGTGCAAATCCAATTTGTTTTCTGAAAGTTTGTTTTCATCCATACAGATTGGTTTTCTCAAGTAACTAGTTAGCATACTCAAACCATTAGTTATCTAATATTCAAAAGGAATATTATGGATATTCACCCATAGAGGCATGTTTTTCAATCTAATTTTCTCTAATTTCATGCCCGATTACCAATTTTGAAGAAATAAAGGAAGTTAAGAGATGTGCCAAGGGTTTTTTTCAATTATTTTTAAGCTTCCGATTTAAAGGAGAAGGTAAAGATTAAATTATCTTCCTTAGTTAGCATAACTTCCATTAGTCCTCTACCTTTCCAATTTCTCTAGGTCCAAGCTTGTATCATAGGAAACTCTGGCCTTTTATCCATAAAAAATTCAATAAGTGCAGCGTCCTATCTCCTTGCTCCTTCCTACAAAATGTCTAGACGTGGAAGCACCATTACCTTTCCTTCAATCTCAACTACAGATAGTAGATGAAAGAAGAGTCAAAATTGTCACCCACAACCTACTTCTAAGTCTTTCTAGCCCTTTTATTTTGTTGATGCACACTGTCAAATGAAACAAAAGCTTTAGGAGGTGGAATGGCAGAGGCTGGGGGTAGGATAGTTTGATTTGTAGAGTGACATGGGGAAGAAGAGTGAGGTGCAAATGGTGTTGCAAGTTGAGAAGGGGATGAAGGGGAAGAAGAGGGAGATGGGTTGTTTAAGGGTAGAGGTGGAAAGTCTGTCTCCATTATACTTTATAATGAACTCTATTGATGTTTTATTTTTTAAGGAAAAGCACTGTCATCAAAGGAAGAACAATGCTGGGAAGAACGAGGGAAAGTTGGGTGAAAAAGAAGGAGCTCGAAATGGAGGAATGGTGAGGAAGCTGAAATGGAAGCAGAACTAGGATTAGGTTAGGTTTTCTGCATGGTTCCTATATGCTTGATTTGTGATGGTAATGATAAGTATTAGTAAAGGAGTTGTTGGTGGTTTAATGAGGAAGGTGATGGTGGGGCTGGCAGTGGAGGGCTCAGTCACTGGTGGTCCATTAGTGTGGAAAGCTTGCTAAGCAGTTTACTGGTCTTTATCACTAACAAAACAACTGGTACAGATGGTCGAGACAGTTGGTTTGCTATCAGTGTTAAGTCAAGTATGCATAGAGTTGGTAATATTGGTCACTTCAATCCAAAATTAAAGGATTAAATTTGAATTGATTGAGATTCAAATTAATGAAATTAGTTTTAAATTCTCTTCAAAAGTTTAAAAAATTCAAATTTTTATTATCAAATTAATATTTTTTTAATATAAGTAATCAAAACAATGTCATTTTATTTATAAACTTTTAGTATAGTATAGTTAAAAAGAAATTTGATCCAGTTGAACCCTAAAGCTTAAGCTCAACCAAAAAACGTGAAAGGCTGAATAACTTTGACTTTTGTAGTAACTTTTTATACATTTAAAGAGGAGACAGGTGAATGAAGACTACTACAAAAGTGTTGTTTTAAAAAACATACTAGGGTATTACCCCGCAAAAAAAAAAAACATACTAGGGTATCAATTTAATACTAGTTCAGGTAGGCCTAATTTAGGGAGACCGAAACGTTCTATTTGGATCTAGCAGTTCAATGTATTATTTCACAAATAATTGGACTTATTAATCCATGGTAAATTGTGGCCCAGATCTTGTGTTGATGGTTATAAAGACCTTAAGCCCGTTTTGGTTCAATTCAGTAAGAATACACAAGTAAAAGTTTAAACTGGGCTTCTGGTTGTTACATTGGAGTCCTACTGAACCAGCAGAAACATACAGGTGAAGGCCTTCCATTTGCTACTTCTTACTTTTAGGGCCTGGCTACATTCATTCTTGCACCCATACAATTTAAAATATTAAACCATTATCTTATTAACTAAATCTGAATATGGATAACATTTAGAGCAATAATGCTAACACTTTTACTCTTATTACTTTAATATTATTATTTCCATTTCAGTCATCTTATTTTAATAATGTAGGTAACGAAGTTTATATTAGAGAAAAAAGAGACATTCGAATAAAAATTGAAAGCATAAATAATTGGTGCTGGCTAGCAATACAAGAAGTAAACTAGCACTTGCCTTTCGTCAAAGTTTGAATTCCTTATAACAAGAAGAATATTATATTTGCAAATGCTGCTCCCTCTTCTTTCACTTTCATGCTTCCTTTTATAATTCATACAATTGCCACAATTTCTTTCCTTCAGCAGTCTTTAGCACAGTGATTTAGTAAATATGCTCCCTTCATCTTCATAGGTTTGAATTCCCTTGTAAAAGTGAAAGGAGAACTACATTAGCACTTACCAGAAACCGCTAGCATCCCTAAAATGCATTATGATTGAAATTGTTTATGCTTTGTTGGCAAGAAATATCACTGCATACAACTGATAGAGTCATGTAAAAGCTTGAGGTTAAGGGAAGCACTAATCAATTCCATGCGGAAACTTCAATACGAGAGCATAAATTCTTTCATTGACATCAATGTGGGGCCAGACGACCCACATCCACATGACTCTAAAAGTACACAATGGTCGCTCGCTCGCTCTTTAGGCTTCACCCTTGACCCACCCATCAATTGAAAGTGAACTCTTATATAGGTTATGTTCATGATCTCCATCTTCTGATGGGAAACTTCACAAGTGAGTAACAGTTAAAGGGATCTTGTACGCATCTTCCTCAAAATCTAGCTGTGCCTGTGGCACCTGATCATATATATGTATATTTATGCAAGTGGGAATCTATTAAGACGGAAGTGACGAAAGAGAGAAGACCAAAACCCCTCAATTTAAAGACGCAGAAGCTGATACTCCTTTTGCTTTGTTACAAGTATTGCTCGTGTATCCTGGCTCGGTTCTCCTCCCACCAGAGTCTTGCATGCATCTCCCCAAATTTTTCTCGGCTGCAACACGATGCACACCCAATAAGAAAGATATACAGCTGCAGTTAAAACTAACCAACAAACTTGGAGCTGAATAACTCGTTGGCTCTTGCTGAGAAATGATTTTTATTTTCCAAAAATTGAAAAAATGAATTTTGTCTCAACAATAATGGACTGTGCAGAAAACACATGAGATCTTTATCCATAATAAATGTTTTTCCACAAGTCAGTCTCAGATAGTTTATTCATTCTGTGCCTAAAATTGCCAAATTAAAGGTACCTGAATCTGACACGTCTTAGCTCCCTTTTGCCACCTGGCAAGGCTCTGATAGTGATGTAAACCCCTGGTTCATCCTGTTCAACCCACTCAGTTTCCATGTCACTGGCATTGCTGATGGAAAGCTCCCCAGAACGATCTGCCTCTCTTGATGAGCTGCTTCTTATAGAAGCATCCATTGAAGATGTTTCTGTCTTGGCCCCACTAATGCTGGACAGTTTTGGCGTGGAGGTGAGACCCGAGTCATAATAATTACGGGCCTGCATTGGGTGGTGGTCAAGTGAATCAGAGGATGAATAGCCAACTACCATTCCTGTTGGACGGTATAAGTTGCGAGGCAACCGCTCTCTGGTCAGTGGTGGTGTTACTGGGCTGCCTTCCGCAGATTCCATCTTTGAGCTCTGAACAAGTTTTGAAATGCAACATTATTAGATGAGTATTGGGCATAATTGTGCCCAACGTGGTACCCAGAATACCACCATTTGACACAAGGTGTGGGCATTCATCATTTGACTTCAACAGTAGTTAGAGATATAGTTGCTCAACAGAGCCATAAATAGCTTTCAATTAGTTGCTTATACAACCAACCGCTACAAGTGGTAATGAAAGTACCATAGAGGGTATATAATCTTGTTTCTGTCTGGTAGTTAAGGAGGAAGTTACCTCGTCTTCAGATCTTGGAGGCGTTGGAAGAGGAAAAGCTTGACGGTTAAACCTCTGCACATTATAGAGCTCCATGACCTTGTCATAGTTGTCTGCCCACCACCTTTGGGCTTGCCACTTGTTAAACTTATCTCGACTAATCAAAGAAAATGAAACCTTATTCAGGCCCTAATTTTTATAGAAATTATGTGTGTGGAAAAAAGTGAAGATAACGTAAAGAATGTGGCGCCCCTAAATGATATTAGCATTAGGAAATAAGAAAATGCTACACAGCTACTACGTGGTGATTAAACAAAAACATTGTGCAAGTACAAAACGTCAGAGAAACCTGACAACAAAAGTCTTGGTGAGTACACTACTACGTATTTAAGCCCTGCCGAGTGGATTCTTCTATGGTTCAGGCCGTAAGCCTAGATAAAGTGATCATGTTTTCTACACCAACCAAGCTCAATTAATTATTTCAGGCCATTAATCTGGACACAAAAACGCTTCTTGAAAAATGGGATTTAACAACGTTACTTTAAGAGCATTGACAACGTAAACTATCTTTAGATGCATAGTATATATATGATATATCAGGTGACAAAATTATTGAAGGTGCGTGTCTAATCAGTCAAAACTATGAGTATTCAACCATCATTACACAAGCAACAAGACGTTTTAAAGTGGATTCAGACTAAACTGTTCTGGGTAATAAAGTTAACAAAGTAAGAATTGATCAACCCACAAGAAGAGTTTGGGATTGCATAGTGAGTCAAAGATCTGGGGTAGTGGGTGAACTAGCTGGTGGAGCGGTGATGAAAACATCTCGTCATTGACCCCTGTAAAACAAGTAAAATCTCAATGGCTTCTCCATGGGGATGATCTTTGGTTGTTAGTTGGTAGCCAACAAAAGGGATTGTGTGAGTGCGACGTTTTGTTTTGTCGTTCATACAGTTTGGCGATCATGAATGACAACTAAATGACAAAGAAATGTAAACGGAAGGTGACAAAAAGGCCACGGAGAATTAAATCAGGCGAACTGTTTTGAGGGAAAATTGGGCAAAGCAGAGTTGCTCTCCCGACAGCATGACAAAGTCTCGGTGAAAAGGAAACCCAACACAATCACATAATGTAGGCTCCACTCCCACTACTACTCCTTTTGGACTTTTCTTTGATAAATTTTGTTTTCTCAACTTGGTGTGGTTTTCACTGTTCTTCTGAGTCCCCACTCCGTTAGACCGTCCAAGTCCAAGGTAGTATTTGAGTACATAACTCGTCACTCATCCAAACGAAACTCATGTAAAGCCGAAAGGCATAAAGAGAACTCAGTCATGTTAACAATAACTCAACAACCAATCAATCAATTACGTGTCTCATGCGCTTCCGTAAAATCCAACTCACCGGAAATAAGTGTAATTCAATCAGAACCGTTAAATTGGTAGTAAGTACAGAGCTCGTAGAGTTGGTACCTGAATCGTATTCGTTTGAGATCATTCCCGCCCCGTGGAAGCGAAACGAAAGTGATAAGAACGCCGGGCTCCACCTGAGCAACCCACTCTTTAGGCTCGCTCTCTTCGACAAACACAACCGAAGGATTCACGCGACGGCCGCTTCCGTTCACCGAGTTCGGCGTTCCCTCGCCGCTCGAGCTCGATATTCCCTTCAATCTTGCTTCCATCTCCTTTCCCCATGTTCTCGGCGTCGTGGAGCTGGAGCTCCCCGTCCGGAGTAGCGACCACCGGAAACGGTCGGTCTCGACGTCGAGCTCCGTGGAACTGTTGTTATTCTTCAGCCGGCATTGAGTCACCGGCACCGTGCAGGAGTTGCAGTGGCGGTAGGCGCCGGAAGCCTTCATTGCCATGTCCCTGAGCTGTAAACGCGAAGCAGAAAAGGATAATTAGACTTGCAGTTACGACAAAGGAGGAACAGGGTTTTGGAGCTTGGGAATTCACCTGAGAGGTGAGAGACTTCACAGCTTGTTGATGTTTGGCATTTGTGTCAGCTGAGTCTTCCGATTGACTCAGTGAGTCATCGCCGGGTTGTTTGGAACGAGCTATACACGTCAGCATTTCAGATTCTGAGAAGAGAAGAGAACGAGTCCCAGTCACGACATTTTAAACGGCACTATGAAACCATAATTCCCCGTACAAAACAAATCGAAGAACGACAAGAAACAAATATGGAAGATGTTTCGTATATATATATAAGAAGTAAAAAAAGGAATCAGGAACCCAATAAATTGTCCGTACATTTTCAGAATCAGAATTCCAGAAGGCGTGAGTGTCAGTGTCAAATGCGGTGATAACGAGGAGCCTCTGCTAGTGTCCAGTGCCCCATGCAGTGATTTGAAACAACCCAATCAGCGATTCTCTGTCAGAGACAGATAAGAATTCCCAAAAGAAAGTTTAAAAAAAGGAGAATCGGAATTAAGAAGAACTTCAGATGGAATTTAATGGCGGATGCGAAGAGAGAGAGAGAGACAATGGGTTTGTTTTGTGGGGTCTGATTGGTATAATGGGGAAAAGTAGCAGGGAAGTAAGAAACAGCAGCAGAAGCAAAATGAGTGTTCGTTTCTGTGCTTTGCTCAACTTTACCTGCAACCGGCAGTCCACCGGTTTATCCGTACAATCGAAATAGACTGGTACTGTGTTTGGCACTTGGGATGCCTAATAGAAGTAAATGAAGCAGCATGCGGCAGTGGCGAAGAAGATTATGTAATTTATTGGAATTTTTATGGCGCTAAGCCCACTGGTTTATGTAGGCCCAATAGCCTCATGACAATCACGAACGTGCACGTTGGTAAAAGTAACATATAACATGTCATATGAAAAAAACTATGCAATTAGGGCTACATTTGTAAGACATTTTTGTCCTTATGGGCAATTTTGTCTATGTCTCATAAAGTTTGACTAATATTAATTGCAATTTTGGTTTTTAAATAAATTATCGGTTAAGTTGCATCATTTGATCCAGATAAAGATAATAAAGTAGCCCAATAAATAATCTAAATTAATAGATCGAAATTCGGGTGAAAAACGAGTCCCGATAAGTGTGGACCGAGTCTATATCAATCTTGTGATGGGGAAGCTCGATATGGAAGCTATATAAAGGTTAAGGTCTCCTGCAGTTACTAAAAAGTTCATTCACGAGCATAAGGATTCCTGACCCGTTAAGGAAGCTCGTGATTTGAGGAAATTGTAGAAAGGCCTAGCCCGTAAGTCGGTGATCACTTTCCACTAAAGGTCCCGAGAGATTTGGAGACGTTTGAAGCTTGAAATTGGCATCAAAATCAGAGATGGAACTGAAATCCAGGTATTCTGCATTACCTTCGTTTTTAATCCTTTCATGTAGATCCGGGATACGTAACAAGGCTCCCACTACGTATTACATGTAGTATCAGAGCGGTTACGTGATCGGATTGTCGGAAATGAAGGTTTTTCAGTTTTTCATCTCATTTGGTTTTCCTTAGTTTTTGATTCATTTTTCAGTTTTTTTACATATATAATTACGTAAAAGTGGTATACCTAAGGTTAGCTACGAAAAATGGGTTGAAAACGGGCCGAACGGAGCAAAAAATGGACTCCCAGATGCCAAAAATTGCCTTTGGTGTCGGACGAGTGGAAGACCGTCAGGCGCGTGTGGCGTGGGAGAGCTGCATACGATCAGTGTGTGTGGCGCACACGCCAATCGTGCGCCGACATGCGACTCCAGCGAACGGGAGACGAGTGTCGCGCGTGCACTACACGCTCGACCTGCGGCTCGCACATCAACTCGCATGGAACTGCAGGGGCGTGTCGCGGACGCACCCATCTGGACTGTCCACGCAGTGGACACGTGGCGAGGACAATGAGCGACACGTGTTGACGCGTGCACTGCACGCGTCGCACAATGTCCGCGCGTCTGCGAGTGGTGGCGCATGCGACTTACGCGCCAGACGCTTGTGACGAGCGTCTAACAGCGCGCGTGCTTCGGCACGCGCACTAATGTTAGCACACATGACGTCAGTCGTACGGGCTCCTGTTGACGTCAACTACAGTGATTAAAAAAATTCCAAAAATTTCAGATTTTCCGTAAAGCTACCCCAAAGTGTTTTGGGTCAATTTCTAGGTCCGGAAAATTTATAAAGTAAACTTTTTCATTTTTCTGGATTTGTTACATTAGTGATAAATTAAAGTTTAACTCTAGAAAAAGAAATTAAGGTATTTTGAATCCGATTTCGATTGAATTTTCATACTTCGGACTTTGCATGAGGGAGATACATGAGGTCTCGTGTCTCGAGTCTCATTTTCAGTGTTTGGGATTGCATGATAATCAATCGGAATCAGGAATTGAGACATTCTGAAGCCATTTTTGAGTGAATTTTCGTGCAATGAACTTGCCATAAGGGAGATACATGAGGTTGTCGTGTCTTAGGACGTAGATTTAGTATCCGATGACGCACGATAGTCACTCTACTGAGATTTTTCTTTTACAAAAGTCTCGAATGAAGTTTTCAGAGAATGTCTTCAGCATGTGTGTGTGACAATGAGACTGTGCATTTTGATTTTTGCATTTATTGATGTTGCATTATCACATACAGTATGCCCATAAAGAATGTAAGGATAACATAAAGATGTATCTCTTGTGTTTGCGAACTTTTTGAGCGTTGATGAGTATGTAGTCACCAAAGTGGCCTTTCAAGTCAGTATTTTGAATTGTTCTGTTTGCATGTTGGGGGATGTCTCTGATTTTATGTTTGGTTATTCTGCCCAAAGGTGGTAGTGTCATGGAGTTGATGGTTTGTACTCTGATCGCTTTTATGTGTGGAAGTCTAATTGCATATATTATGTATTCGGCCCAAAGATGTTTTATAATATGTGTGATCAAATTTTTAGGAAAGATACTATTTAATGGCTTTAGTATCGCTGTTGTCTTACATTTGTGTTGATTTAAAGATTATCATTTTGAAGTAACCTTTTTAGTCAACTAAATCAGTGTCACCATTGAAACCCTTCTTGGTTTCAATATAAAGAATTGGACGGAGGATGTTTTGAAGGTTATGAAGATAGTTGTGGTTGATATGGCCATATGGACAGGTAAGCCATCTCCATTTACATCCATGAGTTCGACAGCTTATAAAGCAGCCTATGAAGCTTAGGATCGGTCTAACAGATTATATCTGACAACCATTAAGAAATCCATAACTAACCATCTGCAAAGTGGACTTCCGAACATGGACATAGCGAAGGAGTTTCTTGATAATGTGTCCCAAAGGTACACAGTCTCATCTGGTGTTGAGACAAGTGCCTTGATGAAAGTATTATTCTCCATGAAGTATACAGGGGAAAAGGGAAGTAATGGAATACTTATCGAGAATAATTTATTTTCACAATAGGTGAAGATATTGAAACTTCAATGCTTTGATATCCCATTGTGTTGCTGAGGTAGAAAAACTCAAGTTTTGTTACTCCTATAATCCTCTAAGCAGCTTAAAGGAAGATAAAGATGAAGCCCGTTAAGTTCAAAGGTAGAAAGTTCAAATCTTCTCTACATGCTAACGTTGGTCAAACCAGTTCTGGTAAAGGTCCCTAGGACATAAAAAATCAGTAGTATGAGGTTTAAAGGGAAGACTGTGACCATCAGGTTATTCTTTGGCTTGTCAATTATGAATCTAATTTGCGATAGTCGTATTAAGTATAAGTGAATATTTAGTGGAACATCTTATCAAAGTTCTTCCATAATGCCGCAGTTCATATCCAAGATAAAGCCAAATAAAGGGAAAAAGGAACTGATAGTTCACGACAATAAAGAGGTGGAAGTAATATCTATAGGGGGTGTATATACTAAACTTTATAGTAAGGTTCATTTGGTTTTTACATGAAACATTTTATATGCGATCTTTTGATCAATAAGGACATTGAAGGTTGATGTTTTACATTTAATACTTCTGTTATACATATGCTATTTAATGCAAAACATAAAGATGCAATTTTCTTATCCTATGGTTTGTATAGAATGTGTCTTACCTCGAATTAGATATATACTTCTTCGTATCAAGCTAAACAAGGTATGAAGGACTTGATGAATGAGAAGTCATATATGGTGTGTGATGTGGTTCCGCAAGTTCACGGGTCTCAAGTAGTATAAAAAAATGTCGTCCCACAGGGAGTAATTGTGTAAGTACTAGGCTTGGATCACTCAATTAATTGGACTACCGATTGTGTAAGAAAAGGGAATTAAAATAAGAAATTTAACTAAAAAAATAACAAAATTAAAGCTAAAGAAAATTTGCAAATATTTCTAGGGGTTTTTCCGGATGGAATGTGGTAAGTTTCAAGGATGGTTCCACTTTTAGCATTTTCTATGGACTTTATCTGGATTAATTTATTAGGCAAAATTTGGTTGATAGAAGGTTGAGCCTAGAGTTTCTTAGATCCTTTTTCAAGGTGTCAAAGGAGTGTTACGTAATAATCCTACTCTACTATCGTAGCCTAGCAATCAAGCATAACCCATTAAGATCTTTGCTAACCTGGTTTTCTCTCATAAATTCAGTTTATGTCTAAATCT
>JAOSBK010000205.1:13593125-13604449 GCA_027568895.1 Erythroxylum shatona | reverse complement strand
TCTTTTTATCTAATCAGTTATGGTGCAAGTGATGGATACCCTTCTCAACATGGTATTACTAAGGATGCTCAGGTTTATATTTCTCTTAGCCCCATTTCTTCAATTTCTTATATTCTCTATTAAAATGGTTCTAAATTTTCACTTGTATTGGTCTATTTATTTTCATAGGCTACATTGGATCATCTTTCTGAGAGGACTGATATTGATACATCTAGAATAGTTATTTTTGGGAGATCACTTGGGGGTGCAGTTGGGGCCTAGCTTACTAAAAATAATCCACATAACGTAATGCTCAAACTAATTTGTTCACGGAGAGTGTTTGGCGTTAATGTACTGAGTTGTAAATGTTAGCTTTTCCCACTGTTTCAGGTTTGGGTTGGTTCCTTGGATATATAATAATGTTTCTTCTATAGTTACTTTAACTTCATTTCTGATTTGTCATGTTGTTTTGGAATGTTGTCTCTTTAAAGCCGTCTTGTGGATACCCTGTCTAGTTTGAGAAGGAAAAGAAGAGGTAGTATGTTAATAGGTCTGATGACCCTCTGAATTTGCAAAATTAACTACAGAAGCCTTCTACATAGACTTTTACCCATTCTATTGATCAAATAAATGTGTGTGATTCAGTTGGATTTGGTTTGACAAGGACAATTATTGTCAACTTTTCCTTGTAATCTCATGAATTTAGAATGAAACCAGAACACCAACAGTACAACAATCATGGATAATGGTCACATTATATTGTGCCGTAACGGAAGATCTATCCGAAAATTGAGAAAAATGTTGAGAGGGTGATTTTTGATTGTTATGTTTGCTTAATTTATTAACTCTATAAACTTTTGCAACTATGATCGCCACCATTGTTTATTGTAGATGAGCCATTTTGGATCTGATAACTTTATTTCCATCTTCTGATTATTTTTGCTGTTTACTTTGTACTTTGATGCCATACACTAGTGGAAAAGTTGGAGGTAGCATCCTTGATCATGTTCTATGAGATAAAGTTATATAATTTGGTTTAGCCCTGTGTAGCAAAGATCAGGAATATTGTTTATGTTGATTATTCAAGCGAGCATATGGATTGACCAATTGCAAATAAATATCTGGTTTGACAATTACTATGAGGAAATTGTGAAATAGAAATTATAAAGTAATATAATACCAGAATTATAGAATTGATTTCTATTAGCAATATGCATTGTTGTGACTTTTTCCTGTTGGTGTGGTTTTCAACCCATTACTAGTACCTTCATGCCAACTCTTCCGATTAATTAAGATATAGGCCAAAACTAACGCATCAAGTTAAGTTAGGTTTTGCCTTTCATTTTCTCCTATACGATGCTTTTTTATGGCAGTGCAACATCAAACTAAAGGGGCGGTTGGTTAGTATGGGAAAATGGTAATAAGAATGAGAATGAATATAGTGAAAAATAGAAATTGATATTATCATTATAATTATGATGGTTGGTTAAGAGCAAGAAATGATTATTATTATTATTGATAATGGTTGGTTTGTAAAAAAATATTGTAATTAATTAATTACAATATGTTAATTAATTATATTATAACTAATTAATTATTTATTTTTAGTTAATTATAATGTAATTAATTAATTAATTAAAATATTTTATTAATAAATAAATTATATTTTAATTAATTATATTGCAATTAATTAATTAATAACAATATTTTAATTAATTATATGTTAAATAATTATATTTTAATTAATTAATTACAATATTTTAATTAATAAATAATTATATTTTACTTAGTTATATTTTAATTAATAATATATTTTAAATAATTAATTAATTTCATTATTTTAATTAATGAATGAATTATATTTTAATTAATTATAATATAATATAATTAATTATATTATATTAATGAATTAATTACAATATTTTAATTAATGAATGAATTATATTTTAATTATTTATATTGTGATTAATTATATTATTTTAATTAATTATATTATAATTAGTTATATTTTAATTTATTAAATATATTTTAATTAATTAATTAATTGCATTTTAATTAATTAATTGTATTTAATTAATTAGTATTAAAAATATTTTTAAAAAAAGAATCACTACTAAGGAATGAATTTCATTCCTTTACTAAATGGAGGGTATGGAGAATTTTCCAAAAGTTGGATATCAAATTATTACTCCTATAATGATAGTCAACAACTAACCACTCATTTTTTATTCCATACTTGTTAACCCTTTCTTAAACCCATCAACCAAACACCTCCTAAATGTTTGAGCACGTTCATTGATGCATATATTAACTACCAATCAGGGCACCTTGACTTTGGTGATACAGTATTTAAGAAACATTGTTAAAACATCACTATGGTACTTACAAAATTCTCCTACATCAGTTTTATTCTTATTAATTATGATACAAATGAGAAAATAACCTTTTCTCCTGTTATATTATGCACGTAATCCTTGCCTGTCTTAGGATATTTGGATCTGTATTTTGGTTTGTCATCCTTGAAATGTAACTTTAATTTGTAGTTTTGTTTTTGATGCGAGCAGTAGGGTGTAAGTACCATGCTTGTATCTTACTCCCTACTTCCAGTATAAGGTCCTTAATTGTATAGTCATGCTTAGCTTTTCTGGTGGAGCATCAACTTTACTCTTATTTATACTGTAGGTTGCTGCATTAATACTTGAAAATACATTTACGTCAATACTAGACATGGCTGGAGTTCTACTTCCCTTCCTGAAATGGTTTATTGGAAGAACTGGTTCAAACGGGCCTAAACTTCTTAATTTTCTTGTGCGCTCTCCATGGACCACGATTGATGTCATTGGTGAGGTAAAGTGAAAGTTTATCTCTTATTATATTTCATGCCTATTCTCGATTGCATTATACTTGTGACTCCAGGAATCATGCATTTGTAGTCATACCCATCTGACCAATATACAATAAGATTTCTGCCAGTAATAGATAACTAACAGTTTTATGTAAGATAATAGTGACCACTTATACAACATGATTTGCTGTTATTTCGTGCCATTTACATGACATGGGATTCTAACAGGTTTTGTAGCTACTTTGAAGACAGTCCACACAATTTTGACATGGTAAATACAGTTAGTGACCAAATGGTTCTTATACTGCAGGTTAAGCAGCCGATTCTTTTTCTCTCAGGTTTGCAAGATGAAATGGTTCCGCCATTTCATATGCAAATGCTCTATGCTAAGGCTGCTGCACATAATAAGGAATGTAAATTTGTGGAGTTTCCGACTGGTATGCATATGGACACTTGGTTAGCTGGAGGTGATCGTTATTGGCAAACAATTCAACAGTTTCTCCAAAAACATGTTCCTGAGAGAAATGGAGAATGAGTCCTTACATGATGAAAAAGGTTGTTCTTCTTACACAACACTTCTAAGAATCAGGAAATTTGATCATGGATAGCCAACATTTTCAGTTTGCTGTTCCTCGCTTTTGCACTTGACTTATAAAACCAAGCCTCTCTGTTAGCAATTTTCAATTCCATACCTTTAGTCATGTTCATTTTTATCGAAATCTTGCTACTAGAACAAGAAGAGTTAAAAGAAGGCTATATCATTTAAACTTAGGTCGTTCTTATAAAGTCGAACTGCACCCTAATTACTCATTTTTCTCCTTTTCGTAATATTCTTCTGCTTTCAGATCCT
This sequence comes from Erythroxylum shatona, assembly GCA_027568895.1. Classification (NCBI taxonomy): domain Eukaryota; kingdom Viridiplantae; phylum Streptophyta; class Magnoliopsida; order Malpighiales; family Erythroxylaceae; genus Erythroxylum; species Erythroxylum shatona. Next base: position 13,600,775 of record JAOSBK010000205.1, on the reverse strand, counting down.
GAGAAGAGCTGACGTCTTGCATGCAGAAACTTGAGATGTTATTAACTGACTCTCCACAGGAACTCAAAGAAGTATTATAATCTTTTTTTGTGAAGTTGCAGGAGTGAAAACTTCTCTAAATCGAGTTGCTGCTTGATGAATGCGGCAAGTTTTTGTTGGTTTACAAGCTTTAGGCGATGCAAGTACAACAGTGACTTTTTGGTATACCACATAATTCTTTGATAAACAGCTCGTTGGTTATTCAATTTTGACCTTACTGACTGTACTGAAATAAGGATTGAACTTCATATAGTTGCAGTAGGCACTCCTATCTTCATATATGTCGGTGGAGAATTACTATCACATCCCGAATCGTAAAAGAATCCTGTTAGTATTAGTTTATGTACTATATTCCGTTTCAACGATCTCCTTGAATAAAATTCTCGATACCAATTTATGGACATTTTAAATGATTATTTAGGAGCCCTTTTTTATGTAATTTTATATATGTATAAATTTCAAAGATAATGTATAGAAATGGATAACATATAAAAACGAAACGGATCCATAACGGAAAGAATGTTGACCGTATTAAAGAGTCGGGAACGAGTCCAGCGTTCGAGGTGGGAATCTGGAATTGAGGAGAAATTATTCCACAATTTGGCCAAATTTGCAGTTGTCTTGGCAAATAAAGCACCAGTTGTACACCACCATTATCGTAAATCTTTCTTTAAAGCTTGATGCTTTATTCCTTTCCAAAGCCAACCACAAGGGGACACTTGTTTACTCTCGAAAGTTTCTACTTGAAAACTCGCCCAATAATATGTTATAGAAAGTGAACTCCGCTCAACTTGGTTTGAAGATACGTTCGGTAGTAACAATTCTAAGTTGGAATCATCTCCTTTAGTTAGGAATAAACCTTCGTATTATTAGACTTTGTTGACATTGTTGTTGTTTAAGAGTAGAGATAATATTTGGGCTTAGGTCGGGCAGTGGCGGATCTACAACGGGGCACTTGCCCCCACTACCCTCAACAAATTCTTTATAAAAAAGTTATTATTTTAAGTTTTGCCTCCATTAAAAAAATAAAATTTTACTTCTATTAAAATTTTGCCTCCCTTTTAAAAAATAAAATTTTACTTCTATTAAAATTTTGCCCAAATTAAAAATAAAATTTTGTCTTTAATAAAGTTTTGCCTCCACTCAAAAAAATTTCTAGATCCGCCCCTGAGGTCGGGCCTGATCTAATCTTGGATTTTTTTTTTAAATGTTAGTTTAAGCTTGAGCTCAAATCTCAAAGCCTAATAATTATAAAAAAATAATATCATTTTGCAAAAATCTACATCATTTTCCAATCTCTAATTTAAAAAAATTAGGTCGCCCAAGTCAAGTAGGCCTTTAGACTGCCTTTGCTAGTTTGAGCTTAAACTTAGACCTAGGTAGAAGCTGACAGTCTAGACTCGAGTCTAGACAAGCCCAGACTCGAGTATAGACAAGCCCAAACCGACTCATTATCATCTCTATTTAGGAGGAAAATTAGTAAGAAAAGATTGTTAATTTCTAATGATAGTGACAACAAAAGTAGTGAATATTCAAAAATCAGATTTTATTTTTATTTATTATAAAGTTAAATAAATAATTATAAAATGGCGTTTCTATTGTAGTAAGGGGAGGAATGCATCTCTCTTTTAAACACATATGTAGAAATTTTAGGTCACAAATGAATGGCAACTATTTTTATACTGATGCATTAGTAATTGACATTAAAGGAAATGATATAGTTTTAGTGTTTAATAGTTATCAATATTGGATGATATTTTTGTATAACTATTGAAAAAGAACTATGAAATTCTAGTGGCAAAGTCATGAGATGGAACTTAATAGTGATAATAATAAATAATTAGTAGAAATTCCAAAAAAGAAAGTGAAGAGTATGCTAATAGCCAATGATGTGGTGTGGTCACGTTTCGGTGATTCAAGAAGATAAAGATGAAGAATAGTTGACAAGATTTAAGAGTGCAAGTTGGTATATTTTAGTAGAAGTAAAGAACAATAACCTACTAGAGGAATGCAATGAAAAAATTGAGAACACTTTTAAAAAGCTATAAGGATATTTTTGGTCAACTAAAGGGACTGCCACCAAAAAGGTTCCATAACCCTAAGATTCCTTTAAAGAAGGTATTAGAGGCTATTAATCTTAGGCTTTAGAATTACGAGTTTACAAAAAGAAGTTATAGAAGAATTAATGGAGAAAGTGCTCTAATAAGGAATCATACGATATAATAGAAGTCCATTGTTGGCCCATGTCATATTGATTAAGAAGACGGATGAATCATAGTATTTTCTTGTTTACTACAAATCATTGAACTAAACACCATTAAAGATAAAATTCTAATTCCTTTAGTGGAGGAATTATTTGCTAAATTACATGGTGCATGATATTTTTTAAACTAGATTTATGAGTGGGGTATCACCAAATTAAGGTCTATGATAATGATGATGATGTCTAAAACAATTTTTAAAATCTATGAAGGCCATTATGAACTTTTAGCAATGCTTTATGAATTGACAAATGCTCTAACAATTTTACTAATTTTGATGAATCACATATTAAAGACTTATCTGAGGAAGTTATTGTACTTGTCTTTTTTTATGACATACTAGTGTATAGTCATACAATTAAGTAGCATTTGGAGCAGTTACAACAAATGCTATAAACTTTGAGGTCTCATCAGTTGTACATTAAAATGTCCAAGTGTTCTTTTCAAACTTTCTAGGTGGAGTAATTGGGATATATAATCAACTAAAAAGGTGTATCAATAGATCCTCACAAAATATAATGTGTACGATTAGCCTAGATCAAAGACAATCAAACAACTTTGAGAGTTATAAGGTTCGTGTGGTTATTATAGAAGATTTTTTAAAAGGCTATAGCTAGATGAGTAAGCTTTTGACAAACCTATTAAAGAAGAATGCATTTGTATGGATTTATGAGGCAATAATCACATTTGTGGCACTAAAGAATGCTCTGACTTCAGATCTAGTATTGGCTTTACTAGATGTCAATAAACCATTTGTATTTAGATGTGTGTGGAGAAGGATTTGAAATTATAATTCTAAGAAGGCTATTTAGTAGCCTATATGGTATAAAATGCCTCCAACTTGTTACAAGCATTAATGATGGCCATAAAAAAATGATCATATTATCTAATACGAAGGCATTTTGTGATTCAAATTAACTACTATAGTCCAAAGTATTTTTTAGATCAAAAAATCACTTCTCCTTTTTAGCAAAGTTGGCTTCCTATGTTGATTAGGATTGATTATACTATAAGAAGGGAAATGATAATTATGCAACTAATTCATTATCATATGTGTCAAATTCTAGGCTATTTACCGTGTTAGTATTTTGATGCAAACAAATTTACTTTAGAGATAAAGGATAGTTGGAGGGGTGAATGAATCCATTTAAAGGATAATAACTTAACTTTAGTAAAAAGAATACAAAGGCACATCCTATACTTGAAGCAATAAGGCCATAGGGTGGAAAGGACATTTGGTGATAGGTAACCCAATGATATTATGAACCGAGCTAAAATATTTGTTTATGCATCAGCTCATGGAGGTCATTCAAGTTGGTTAGGTATATACAAAAAGTTAATAATATATTCTTTTAGTGTAAATTGCAAAGGGATGTACGTGAATATGTCAGAAAATGTGAAATCTATCAGAAGAACAAGTATGAGGCTTCTCCTATATTACTTCAGCAATTACTCATTCCAAGTCAATTATGGTTGGACAACATTATGAATTTCTTCAAAGTATTGCCTCAATTTGAAGGATATTCAATGATATTTTGTGGTAGATTAATTAAGTGAGTATGCTCATTTTATTCCTTTATCCCATTCATATACAACTGTGAAGGTAGCTCAAGCATTTATAGAAAGAATTTTCAAACTATATGGAATGTCCCAAACAATTATAATGATAGTGATGTTATATTCATTGGCTTTTTTTAGAAGGAATTATTTATATTCTAAAGGGTAGCATTGTAATTCTCTACTGCTTACCACCTACAAATTGATGGCCATAGAGAGTTCCTCAATCACTCTTTAGAAATGTACCTTAGATGTATGACATTGAAGCTCCCAAGTTAATGGAATAAGTAGTATCCCTTTAGAATAATGATATAATACTACCTTCCTTTTTGCTATAACCATTAGACCATTTAAAGTTGATATAAATATTCACCTCTATTATACTTTCCATAATTAACTAGTGGTTCTAATACTTTATTGATTGATCAAGTGTAAAAAGATAAGGAAACTATTACATAGATATTGAAATTTCATCACCAAAGTGCTCAAAATCGTATAAAGTAATTATGTGGATTGCCATAGGACTGAGAGGGAAGTTCAACTTAATGTGCAATATCGATCTTCTTAGAAATTAGCATTGCTATTTATCAGTCCTTTAAAGATTGTCCAATATATTAGTCCAATATCTTATCAATTTGAATTACCATTGAACAATCAAATTCTTCATACTTCCTATGTCTCTCAGTTGAAGAAACGAATATTAGATAGTGCTCAAGTATTATCCTTAGTATCCCCCTCTGCATACTCTCCTTTATAAGTACTAGTTACATTATTAGACCATTGGTTGATAAATCGCTATGATAAACCTATTGTTCATATTTTGGTCGAAATGATCATTGACAAAATCTAAGGACATTTCATGGAAATATCTCTATGATATTTAATAAAGATTCCCCAATTTCAACTTGATGGATAAGGTTGTTGAGGGGGGGTTGATATTATGCGGGAAAATGTGGAGTGAGTTAAGCACTAATAAAGATGTTTACCATCCGGATTTAAGAATATGAAGAAGACATTATCATTTAATCAAGGATAGAGAAACATTGATATAAAAATGAAGCAAGAGACATTAGTATATGCTAAAGAGAGATACACATTCAATATTGTATAGCTAGGTAATGAGAGTAAAGCACATACAATTTTGTGAAAGGAAGATAGCCTATAGTTAAAACAATCATTAGATAAAAACATTGTAAGAGAGGAGGTCACCTCTCTCTATTCTCCCTCTCTATTATCTTCTTCTTGATTCTTGGTCTTTAATTATAAAAAAGGAACAAATTTGTAACATTAAGATTTTAGATTTTTAAAGTTAGTCATAAATTTAATTGTCTTAGAATCAACGGTTTTAGCTAGTGCATCCTTGTTAATTGTTGTAGCAATAGGATCGAGCATGCTCATAATGATCTCTTCTAGTGTTACCATTACATATTGTATCAGTGCATCTTCTAAGCTTCTCTTTGTCAACACATATGGAACATAAAGTAGGTCAAATGCCTCTATTTGAAACAAGCATGTAGAATAAGGTTCATAATATGCAGCAACAACCCTAAAGATTGCCTCATAATACCATGGGATGTATAATATACTAGTACAAGAGAACTGACATGCTCTTCCTCACTAATGCTAATCACATCAATTTCCCTTCTAGTTGATACATATTCTTCATAATCATCTATGTCATGCAAATCATAACACTTGGATTGGTGTTATGACTACGGAAGATATTGACAAAATGTTTTCGTGTATGAAAGAGAAGTTGAAATAGCTGAAACATAGTAGTAGTGTTAGCTTTAAAGTTGATAGTTATTTTCTTCAGTTATAGAGTAGGCTATCTTGTAATTTAATTCAATATGGAGATTGAGTATGTGATAAAAATAACTGATTCCAGCTAATTTATATAAACAAAATGATCCTGAATAAAAAAATATAGAGTGAGATTGGTTTTCTACATAGTATTAGAGCAAAAAGGAGTTTAATCACTTTTACATCATAGCTGTTTTCTTCTTTAATTCAACATCAATGGCTGAGGATAGATTTCATTAAATTTTAGATTCAAAAGAAAGGAGCAAATAATGATGGAAATCCAATGCAACTTCAAGGATCTTATCATCCAGGAATGATTCTGGTCACTACTAAATGGAAACAATTATTTATCATGAAGCAAAGCCATGAAAATAGTGTTGGGAGCTAAACTAAAGCTTGGTATTATCAATGGAACATGTGAGAAGTCACATAATGAATCACTAGATTTTGAGCATTGGTGTAGAGTGGATTGCATGGTGACTTATGGATCTTGAATTCAATTTTAAAGAATATTGTTGAAGCGTTCTTATATATAACTTTTGCAAAGGAATTATGGGAAAACTAGAGGAAACATATAGAGAATGAAATGGTCCATTGCTATACTAGATTCAAAGAATGATAAGTTCAATATCTCAAGGAAATTAATTTGTAGATAAATATGTCACAAAACTGAAGAAATTGTGGGATGAACTAACATGCTTAACACCACTTCCTCAATGTAAATGTGGACTAGGGAAACAAATTGCAGAACTTGAATATAAAAACAAGTTAATGCAGTTTCTGAGAGGATTGAATGATATTTATGATGGTGTGAGAAACCAAATTTTGATTATGGATCCATTGCCTAGTGTAAAAATAGCATATTCAATGGTGTTGAAAGTTGAGAAACAGAAAAAAGTAAGCATAAGTTTTATAGATGCAGTAGAGAATGCAATGATGATCCGATCACAAGGAAACAAAAAGGAAGAAATAAATGCAGGAAAATCAACTATAAATAGAGAAGAATCAATTGATAAGTTGAAGTTACATTGTGATTATTGTAATATGGATAGACATACAAAAGAAACTTGTTTCAACATTTATAGATATCCAAAGTGGTTTAAGGAATTAAAAGAAAAGAAGAACAAAGAAGGAAAGAAGTCATATGTGAATTTGGTCAACGAAGCAAATGAGGTAAGTGGAGCAATTTCAGAAGGAGACTAGAAATCAAATGATACAACAAGACATTGATAAGTTAAAGGAAAAGGAAAAGGAAAAGTGGGAGCTGAAAAACATGCAGTGAATTTCTCACATTTTGATGATTATGTACGTATGACTCGTAATCATATTCTCAGTTCACTTGAGTTAACTGAGTTTGGTTTTTAGATAATTAACACAAAAGCCTCAAACCACATATGTGTAAACTTAAAATTGATGAAAACTTCTCTCATGAATGATTTTACACCTATTCATTTACCAAATGGATCTATTAAGCTTGGTCATCACATAGGTGATGTTTAGCTAAATGAAAGATTAACCTTGAATGTTTACTTACATATTCCTTCTTTCAAATTCAATCTTTTATCTATCAATAAACTCACCATGACAGCTTATGTGAAGTTTAACTTCTAACTATTTTCTGCATAATACAAGACATAATGTCTGATGAAGTGCTTGAACTAGGGAAAGTGATAGAACGATTTATATTCTATACTCTAGCTCCTATCATCTTGAAACCATAAAACAACACACCTCAAAATTGTATCTGAGTCTCTATGTTAACTTTGTAAATACCATTGATCCTTGGTATCAACTATTAGGACATCCATATATGAATATAATCAAGCATTTGAATGGAATAAAGGATCTTTTTACTGAAAGGAAATATCTATTTGAAGTTTCTCATTTGTCTAAGCAAAGTAGACAACCTTTTCTGTAACATCCCACCCCCGTCAGGAAGGGTTAAATAGTAAATTTGTCATAAGATGGGTTTGATAGGGATTAATTAGTA
>JAOSBK010000205.1:13568473-13579526 GCA_027568895.1 Erythroxylum shatona | reverse complement strand
AAGCCAATACTAGGGCCAGTTGGACCAGCAGGAGGCTAGGCCTCCCTTACAGATGTGTTTTCCATGCTCTAACGCACCAGATCCCATCAGAATTCTGAGGTTAAATATGTTAGGGAAAGAGAAGTATCGGGATGGGTAACCTCCTGGGAAGGCCTTGTGAAAAGCAAAACCGTGAGGGCTTGGCTGGACCAAGGCCCAAAGTAGACAATATTTGTGAGCGAGTGATCTGGGCTGTTACAGGTGGTATCAAAGCCGGTACCTGAATCGTTGTACCGGCTAGGCTAGGCCCCAAAAAAGGACTGGGCCCTAAGGGGGTGGAGAATGTGAGATCTCACGTCGGTTGGAGAGGGGAACGAAGTACGCCTTATAAGGGTACAGATACTTCTTCCTTACATACACGTTTTCCATGCCCTAAAACACCAGATCTCATCAGAACTCCGAGGTTAAATGTGCTAGAGCAAGAGTAGTACCAGAATGGGTGACCTCCTGGGAAGTTCTCAGGAAAAGCAAAATCATGAGGGCTTGGCTAAGCCAAGGCCCAAAGCGGACAATATCTGTAAGCGGGTGATCTAGGATGTTACAAACCCAGTAGCCCAACAATGAATAATATATTCGATATAGTGCATAATTGGGCATACTTCAAGCTATCAACTACATTAGAATAAGGACCATTATTCATAGTCTATCTTTCTATATCATTCTTTGGACATTGTACCAAATATAATCTCTTACCATGAGAGATGGGTGTTGCAATATGTTTACAATCAGTCATTTTAAACCTTTGCATTACTCAATCAATGTATGCACTCTATGAGAGACATAACAAATTTTGAGATTTATCTTAATGAATCTGAATACTTAGGGCAAAAATGCTTCACTAAGATCTTTCATGTCAAAATGTCTAGCCAAAGGCTGCTTATCCTCCTGCAGCATGGTCATGTCATTTGATGCAAGTAAGATATCATCCATATACAAAAGTAGAAAAATAACATTGCTCCTCCTTACCTTAAAATAAAATCATCTTTCAACTTTATTTTCAACAAAGTCAAATAAGGTAACAATCTCATCAAAATTAGGCAACACTATCTAGAAGTTTGCTTCAGACCATATATGGATTTTCTCAATTTACAGACCATTTCAACTTTATCTTGTTCTAAAAATCTTTCAGGTTGTTCCATATAGACCTCTGCATAAAGGTTTATATTCAAGAAAGTAGTTTTGACATCTATCTGATATAGCTCCATATCATAATGATCTACTATTACCATAATCACTCTAAATGCATCCTTAAAGGATACAAGAGAAAAGGTAACATAAATTAAATTCCTTCTCTTTGAGTGAATCTTTTAGCAACCAACTAAGCTTTGAACTGCTCAACTGTATCCTAAGAGTCCTTTTTATCTTATATATCCATTTACAACTGACAAGTTTACAATTATGAGGAAAATACACAAGCTCTCATACGTTATTATGTTTTATGGATTGCATCTCCTCCTTCATTACATCCTACCACAATTTTTCATGAGATCCAAAAATAGATTTTGTAAAAGTTACTAGATCCACTGCATGTCTAATATTATAGTCTTGTTCACCCAAATAGACTATATAATCAGATGATATGTCGTGTCTTCTCACTCTAGTAGATTTACTTAATTGAATTTGTTCAGTATGTACATGTAGCTCAAGAACCTTAGTTTGTACAAGTATAGGTTCTTGTTCATATATTGATATGGTACTGAGTCCTAGATCTTTTAGTTCTAATTATATGACTAATGGATATGAAATAATTGTAGTATCCACCCTTCTATCATTTAAAGGATAAGAATAGTTAGCCTCATCAAAATGAGATGGACTAGTCTCATCATAGATATTATACTTGAGAAACTTATTTGTTTGTGATTCTACTATTCTAGATCCTCTATCTCTATAGTCAAATATATATCCTTTAAAGTGGTCAGGATATCCAATAAAGTAACTATGATTGGAATGAGAATACAATTTTTTCATAAGGATTATATCAATGTACCTCAGTAGGGTAGCCTTATATACGAAGATGAGTGATACTAGGCTTCCACCCCTTCTAACTTTTAAAACGAATCACCGAAACTTATTTTCTTGGGAATATATTATGTATATACAAGATAGTCTTTATGTCTCCATCGCAAAGGTAATCAGGTAAATTATTCTTATTCTACATTAACCTCATTATGTCCTTTAAGGTGTGATTTTGCCTTTTGATTATCCTATTTTTCTCAGAACTACCTAACATAATGAATTGAGTCATTATTCTATATGATTCTAAATATTTAACAAACAGACCTTTTTCTTATCTTAAAACTACATGTCTACCATACTATTCACCTCCACGATTAGATATGACAAACTTAATTGACTTTTCCAAATGGTCCTTAACTTCAATCTTAAAGATATAAAATTTATTAAAAAATTCTAGACTTTTTTTAAGTAAGAAAACATATCCATAATAGGAATAATCATTGAAAAATGTTATAAAATATCTTAAATTACATGATGTAGTTGTATAGGGTCCACATATACTATATATTTAAGTTCTAATAAGCCAGAAGCACGAGTTGACCCGTTTTTCTTTATTTTACTTAACTTACCCCTATAGCAATTAACACATGTTTCTTGTTGGGCCTCGTTTCTGGAACCTAACTCTTGTGAAAAATCATAAGACTTAAGCGTGCGTATTATCTTGTAGGGTTGTTTCAATGAAACCTCCTTAGCCAACATCGGTTCATCTTTATTCTCTAATACCATGAGTGTTGGGCCCCAATTCTGAACTATTCTTATATTTAGGTAGTATTCTACTGCTCATTAAGTGTTGGGACTCCGCCTTCGTAAGTTACATGCCCAACTTCCTAAGTGACATCTGAACGCGCATCTCATAAGAGTGATGTGCCCACACCAGTCAAACATAAAAAATAAACTCATTTCTTCTATTTCAGAATAGATTTTGGGAAACCTCCAATTGGAATTACAAACTGACCTCTTTATAAAATTTGTTTCCCATTGTCTTAAGTTTCTAATGACATAAAAATCATTCAATTTGGTTCAGAAATCTAAAAATTGTACCCCAAACATTTTCGGACTGTTATTAAACTGAAGCTATACACTACACTCAATTTCCATCTAATAATTGAAAGTCTTATAGACTAAATTAAAATCTAATTTCTTCAGAGAATTTGTAGATCTATGTCTCTAGTTTATTTGAAAATAAGAATCATCTCATTTGGAACTGTATAGATCAAGATATCATCCAAATACCAAAGTATATTTAGTAAAGTATCCAGTTCATGCTCTTCCAACTGATAACCTTACTTTGATTCAATCAATCTTTTTCAAATCAATAGCAAAAACTATATAGTTTTATGGAGAGATAAAGAAATGTGTTAGAAATCCAATGATTCAAAAATTAGGTCATTTAGAGGTTGGATGACAAAATTATGGTCAAAAGAGTGAAACATATTTAGGATTGGGGGTGGGTGGGCGAAGATCTGCAGGTCGCGGGCGCGACAGGCGCACAAGTCCGTGCGATCACGACTTCTCCCTTTCTGTGTTTCTTCTTCTGACCTGTATTGGTAAAAAGGGCATAACTTTTACTAGAAATATCGACTTAAGGTCATTTAAAGACCGTTTCAAAGAGGACTTCTAAACCTACAACTTCCATGAAGACTTCAAAAAGATATTTTGCCTCCAAAGGGTTAAAATTTCAAATCAATGCAACTATCCCAAATGTCCATCCTATGCAGCATCACAAACTTCTATTGATCATATCTATTAACTCCGATATCCAAAAATTTTATACTTTATATCAATGAAAAGCTAGAAAGATAAGCTAAAACTTTTACAGAGACAACTTTATCTAATTCAAGCTAATTTAATATATATTTTCCCCTAAAGTCAAAACATGAATTTTTCCGTTATGGAAAACTTGAAATTTGCACTGTACAAACTTGGAATGTCATGAGCATAACCATTCAACTACCAAATTGACTTTATTAAACTCTCAAATATCCACTCATTTGACTCATCACATTTAACTACGTCTCATCATTCATAATGCCTATTTTTCTTGTCCATAACATCTCACTTGTATATATGTATATATATTAACAATTCGTGTTCAAAAATCATGGTCTCAAGTTGATAACTTCTTCAAATCTACCCAATTCCAACTCAACATCATCCATACACAATTTATATTTCATTAACAAAAAAACAGGAGTTTACAAAGCTTTAATGGCATTCCAAGCCACATTACATCATCAGTATCAAAATCTAAATTACAAAAGATACCAAACCCAATATATCTCAAAATGCATCTAAAGTCTTGCTTTACAAAATCTAAATTAATTTATAAAAAAAACATTGCAAAATTAGAATGATGCCTTGACTCTTGGTTACTCGATCTTATTTTCTTCACTTGGAGATGAGACAAAAAGGGGGTGAGCTTAAAAGCTCGTGAGTAACAGTTTATAACAGAAAAATAAACAAAACCTTTGAAAACATTCACTTGTCATAGCAAATTCTCATTGAGTTCATAAAACACATGGTTCTTAAGTTTTCAACCAAATTCACAATAAAATAAATCATGTGTGCATCAATCTTGCCAACATATCATAAGCACAAAAACAAAATCTCACATAGTGGTTTTGTGTAGTCGTAAACATGAGGGAGTCTTTGGAGGAACTCCATGCCACTAGTGGGCAGGCGGGAGAAGCCTTTAGTCGAAGTGCACTTGATATACAGAATGGACTAAACCAAACCCACATAACATGTATTTCATAACTTATAAACTTGTTGCCCAAAATGGCACATTCTTAAAAACATGATTTTTCATAAACATAACATCTTTCAAAAATCATTTTCATATTCTTTCCAAACTCATTTCCATCTTTTTCAAAGTCTTTTTATAAATCATTAACACAATTCATATATCAAACATATAGCAATTTATCAATTCATTCAAGAAGCAATAAATGCAACATTTATGGTGCAATTGAAATAATTAAACTTCCTTTATTCAAAGAAAACATTAGTAGCTTATTTACTCTATTATGAACATGTACCCATCTTAAAATCCTTGCTCATAAACTTGCTCAAAGAGACCTCTCCCTTTGTTCCTCTTGCCTTCCTTAATTTCTTTTAACAATAACCAAAAATTTCATTTAATAGGAATTTCAATTGAGAACCCACAAGACACATTCACCAAAATCGATTATAGAATACTAAAACCCAAACATTTCTTAAGTTTCATTAACCAAAACTCATCCAAAAATCCAAAAGATTAAAATCAAACTTACCTTAAATCTTCACCAAATAAAGAGATATTTGGCACTAATTGAAGCTCTTCTCTTCCTCTACCTTTTTCTCTTCTTGAACAACCTCAAAATCTCTCTTGAAGGCTAAGAAAAATTGAAACCTAGCTTATTTTCTCTTCTTTTCTCTCTTCTCCACTGAAACTCTCTTCTCCTCTCTTTGTTTTCGTATTTCTCTTCTTTCTCTCCCTCAAATCACATTTTTCCCCTCTTAAAAGAACAAGACAACATTTCTTCTTCTATTTCTACCCTTAATGAGTGTGCAAAGTCCATTTTGCCCTTCCTTATAAGCTTTATGTCTTTTATGCTTAAGTATCTTGCCAAAAATACCTTTGAATATTCTTATAATCTTAACACTTTAATTCGCTTGACCCATGCAATAAATCCTACTAACTTTGACATAATTAAATAATTCCAAAATGATTGATCTATCAAAATCTCAAAAATTATTTAAATCATGCTTAATAATAATAAAAAAATTCGGGGGCCAACATTTCTATATCAATATAATCTAGAGTTGGAAGAATGTTATCTTTTATTAATCTATCTTTGGAAATATGGCCCAATCTTTTATGCCATGACATGCATCACTTTTCTTTTATCAGGATCTCCTTTAGTAACTTGTTCCAAAATATATGAAGAAACATATATCTCATCAGGGGCAATACCCATTCTATATAAACCATATGATAAGAAAGTCATACCAATATGTTACTTTCCAAATACAAAACTTGTAACCTTTTTTATCTAAAATAGGCACAGAGACAAAATTTCAATTGAAAGATGTTATAAAGAATGTGTCACATAAAACAAGTTTGAACCCTGTATCTAAGCTCGAAAACACATCCCTATAGGGACTACATCTACTTTTTCATTATTTCCTACCATCATTTTCCCCCCTTTTTTATTTGACATTCTCTTTATTGTAAATCCCTATTTATGGAAGCAATGTGATTAGAAGCTCAACTATTTAGCCATCAAGAACTTGATGTGGCTATAGCAATATTATACAGGTCGATGAGTTACTTGATAGTTCATACCTTTCTTTCCAGGTTTTATATTTTTGGCCTTCCAACTTCCTATGTCCCTTCTTTTTACAGAAGAAACATCGCATCCTCATACTAACTGGACCCCAAATTATGTTGGATAGACCTATATATTTAGGTGAAGGAAGTTTATATATCTTTCTTTTAAACTTTCTTCACCTTTTCCTTTTCCTTGGTTGCTATTAAGGTTCTACGAGTTGTATTCTTTAGCTTCTCTTCTTCAGCAAACACATTGAGTAATTAATTGATTTATGTACCAAGCTTCATCTTAAGAACTATATGTGGTAGCCAGAATACCAAGCTTTGACAGAAGAGTAATTAAAGCTTAATGCACAATACAAGCATTAGGAATATAGATGCTTGATGCCTTCAGCTTGGTTTAGAGATGGATCATCCTAATTATGATGTATGCCCTCACTCCTCTTTCCTCATTATATCTCATAGAGTACAATTCCTTTAATAAGGTATATATTTCAACATTAGGGGATACCTTATAGCTCTGTAAGACATTATCGAGGAAATCTCTTTATATGTTTGTCTCTGGAAGTCAACTCAATGAATGGCGTATAATGGATCTCTTTAAAGTCAAATAACACATCTTGTTTGACTTTTCTCAAGCTTTACATGTTGCTTTCTCATCCTTTGAATTGATGGATGTAGGTGTTAGTGTTCTTTCCTTGATTATGGTCATATTGACAGCTACCATTTCCAATACAAACTATACATCTTGCTTCCATTACTTGAAGTTAAAACCAGTAAGAGTTTCAGTGGTGACACTGTTATTGTTTAAAGAAAAGGTGATTGCAACATTGAATAATATAGCTTATTAGCATAAAAATAAGACAACAATGATACTCAAAGTCATAAAATAGTATATGTACTGATTATTTTATCACATATATCGTGAAACATTTGTGGTTGAATATGTGATACATGCAAATAAGACCTCCATATAAAAGCAATCAGAGTACATATCATTAACCTTTATAATTCTACCACCTATACGTGAATACACACTTAAGTAATGGTTGTACTCCACCAAATATCTTTATGCATATCTCAACATCTCATATAAAGTCAAAGCATGTAGATAGAATAACCAAACTCAAGACCAAAGACATCACCTAACATGCAAACAAAATAGTCGAAATACTAACTTGAAAGGCCAATATGGTGACTGCATTCAACTATACTTAAATTATTCTATAAACATAGTAGGTACATATGTATGTTATCCTCACATTCATCTGTATGACATAAAATATGTGACAACTTACCACTCATAAATAAGAAATCCTTATACATAATCTCATTGTCATATATTAGTGCTGAAAACATTATCAATAAAATTTATCACAAAGAAAAACTCATTCAAAGTGATAATCATATGATATTGAACAATAAATGCACTATAAGAGATACCGAAACCTTATGTTTCTTCATTATTTCAAGTCAAATGCATGAAAAATTACTCAATCATGGCTTTGATAACCTTATTTGATTTTTTTGTAGTGAAACCTTATTTATCACCATTGTAATAAATGCAAAAAAGACTCACTTTAAAAAATTCGCTTACCTCAAAACCTAACCCAAAATAACTTGTGGGACCATTTTGTAAATTTTAGAAACTTTGAGTTTTTTTGTCCTATAGATTGTTGATGTCAGTTATTGATGTCAACACTGAGCGTGCTACTGGATGATTGGTGTAAACACATGCCAAGCCTCATATAAATCTATATGTGTGAGGCACATACAGATCATGCACCCGACACATATCACGAACCTTAATGATGCGTGCAGATCACTCGCCAAACGTACATAGACTTGCCCACAGATCACACGTCAGACACACACTAACATTTCGATTGGTACAGTTATTAAGATAATTATATGTTATTATTATAAATAATGTAAACACAATTAAAAATGTGAAAACAATTATAATCAGTTACGATATCTAATTCAAGTGTAATTACAGGTATTGAAATTTTAGAAATAGATGCGAGTAACATATTTATTGCATATATCACGTGAAAAAATTCCTACAACTGCACGTAGTTAAAGTTTACTTTTGATTTAAGCCATAGGTCTAACTGAAAGATACATTGTTGATTGACTATTGTCGTCTGCTTCAAGTTGGTATGTTTTTTGTATTTAGAGATTAATATTATGTCCATACAACTATGGTATTTTACTTTTTTCAATTAGTTTCATTTTATTTTTCACATATAATTTTAATATTATTATCATTTTCATTCCAAAATTGGAAATTGGTCTGACAACATGAAAATGTTCACTATAATATGAATCACCCTTATAACTTCAAAATGTAAATAAAAAACTCATTTAATGGATACTATTATTTAGAATCAAAACATGCTAGGATAACTAATTCTAAAACATCCAACTTTTTTAGGTTTTTTTATTCAGTGTTTAAATTTTTTAATTTAGTTACCAACCTTTTAAAATTTTAACAAATCAATTCAAATAATAGTTTCATTAATAATTTATTATTTTGACTAACAAAATTTTTGTTATTTATAACATGTAGATGTCCACTTAGAAAAATAATGGTCATGGTTAAATGGAGTATAGAAAAATTTCTTCAGGTGGACACCTACTATCATAAACAACAAAGAATTCGTTAGCCAAATCATTAAATTACTAACGGAACTAACGTTTTGAACTAAACTGATAAGGTTTTGAAAACTTGGACATTGAATTGAAAAATCTGAAAAGGTTGGGCACTATATGATTAGTTGTCACTTTATTTTAAATTAAATTTAATAAAAACAATTTTAAAATTTTTTATCAAATTGTGGGATTTATATTGTGGAAAACATTATTAAAACTGAATAAATGACACTAAAATATGTTTGTAATATTCAAAGAATAATAGTTTAAAATTTAAAGGTCTTATAAGCAAAACTATATATCAATTTATCAACCATTCCATACTCTCGTGTCACAATTTTAACTACTATTTAATCAATTTACCAATAATTAATTTGAGCTATTTGATTAACTATCCTGTATCATTGAAAGCTATATATAAACATGCATAAGAAAAAGTACAGGTACCATAAGTGGCATAAATTTAAAAAATAACATGAACCTTATCGTTAATTAATTCTTTTAAATAAAAGCTACCATCAAATATTTTATTTATTAACTTTGTTCACAATTTGTATTTTTGTCATTATTAAATTGTTATATAAGATACTTGTAGGAAAAATCTAACTCATAAATAAACAAAAGATCATTCAAATCATATGCATCATTAATCAAACCACTTAATTGGATTTGATTGTATTTCATTGGTTAAAGGACTCTTCTAAGAAACCTTTATTTTTGCTCACATTAATTATCTCGTATTTGTATTGTTCACATGATTATTGTCATATCTTTCAATTGATCGTTATCTCTTAGTTATAGATAATGTCAACTGTAATTAACTGTTCTTTAACAGTTATCAATTAAAAGGTAACACATTAAACTCATTAGGTGTGTCCTTTCATTATCCCCTCTTGCTCACACATAATGAGTTTAGTTAATAAGATTTCTATATATTCTCATACTTGTACAATAACTTATACAATTAGCATACAATGAGAGCTTATGGTACATAAAATGTCTCTATTAGTGAATTGATCCTTGAGTAAATATTATATGTTATACCCTAGATCACATCTCACATTTCAATCTCATTTGATCTTATTTATTTTATTGTATAAAAATGTATTCAATTCTCTTACTAAGAATCGATGGCCTCCATTAAATATAAATTTTTTCTTATTCAAGTTACCATTTAGAATGACCTTCCTAATCTAAATTCTCTTCAATTGAATTTAATTTGATTTCCTAGAATTTCCTCATAAGCTTATATCAATCACAATCTTTTGGTAACATTCTAAAGTAGCAAATCTTAAATTAATTCTTAAGAATTAGATAAAAGTATTAAAGTTATATTATGAGGTTCACTTAACATCTAAGGTCTCACTCAATGTAAGTTGAGATCTTCAACTTACATTAATCCCTTTTATGGTTGTTTTTGCATATATAGTAAGAGTTATGTTGTACGTATTGACTCCTATTAATTTGGAGTATGTCTTTTTTAAATACAATACCATACTGATGTTGGTTTATATATATTTAATGTATAACATGAGTTCACCTGTCTACTCTTAACTTTTATCTTTATGAACTCTCGTCTAGTATGATACAAAAACCATATAATCACTTCAAACCCATTTCCTTTTAACTTATCATCTAAGTTAGGCTCCGTAGTTTAAGTTTCTTGTTCTAGCTCTCAATTTTCACTTTGATAATAAACCTAAAACTTGCCTCATCTCCATTTATCATAAATACTAGAGTCATTTTCAAGTGCGAGAATGTCAATCTTTTATCCGTTCAAGTTACTCTTTGATTCATATGAAAAACATGTTATAAAAAGTAAACGTATCTTAGAATGAAGTACTAAGTAATGATTATTAGTTGATAAACAATGTCAGCTCATAGATGTATTTATACATGATAATACATCTAATGAACATACATTTAGAAATGTTAATCAATTACTGGTCGGGTTGGTCGTGCTAGGCCCAGGTCCAACTCTAGGATGACGTGTGGGCCGATCGGCCCATTCTCAAGATGTTGAGTTAAAAC
>JAOSBK010000205.1:13549764-13560741 GCA_027568895.1 Erythroxylum shatona | reverse complement strand
AAAATGTACAAAAATTGCCAAATCACATTTAATACATTCTAAATAAATCCACAATTTTCATTTATAAACCAATTTACTCGGAAATGTCAATGAATGCATGTACAATCATATGAATGTACAAAATAAATGTGTATGTCACTATTAATTATGCATGATGTGCATTTTTCTAATTTTTCATAATTTTCCATAATTCACAATTATAGCCTTAATATGGGTAACGGGATGTTACAATGCATGTCTATATTTTATTGTCCATTATAATATGATTTGATATTTTACAGATATTTTGAGATATAATTTGTACAACATTAGTTGTAAATAAAAATACTGACTTATCTAATGTTCATATGACTTCAAACAGAAACAAAAGAAATAGAATATCATCTTAATTCAAAATATAGATTATATTATTTTGCATTCGCACAATCAAAATAATTAATATTTATCTATTTTTGTTACATGTTGTCATTATCAAAGTTCATCAAACAAAATTCAAACCATTAAACAAAATTATTTCAAGACAAACTCAAGTTCAATTTGTCTAGATTAACACAAATACACTTTCAATTTATCTGGATAATCGTCTTGATTAAGATGCATAATTAAATGCTCTAATATCAATTGTAGAAAAAATCTAACACATAAATAAATGACTTGTAAAAAAATCTTTATTATTGTTCACAAATATTATCTGAAAATAACTCTTGTAAGAAAATTTTATTTTTGTTCGCACATATTATGTAAAAAAATTGATCAGAAAAATTAATTTTTACTGCACAAATTATCTAAAAAATTGTTTATTATCTCATAAATTTTATTAACTGTTAAGTTCACACTTTAAACTTATCATCTTTATCCTTTTTTTAATCAATGCATTATATTGTATTATAATACAATTGAAAGAAGATTGCATCATGTGAAAATGTATTTATTCTAACAATTTTCGTTGGATAAATTATTACATATAATGTTTGTTAAATTACATAATCTATAGATGAATTATTATATATAATATTTGTTAAATTATATAATTTGTTTCTCTATGCGCTAAATTATATGTCACTATCACCTAATTAAATGAAAATAGAATAATATTGATTTTTAGTGAGATTATAATTCAATAGTGATCTTACAAGTTTGTGATAGGCTTTCTTGTACAATATTCATAAAAACCTTATAAACCGAAGGTTTTAAGCCTCCTTCGTTGGTGGTAAGACCCAACAAATTGTGATTATCTTCACCATGCAATTCACAGTTAGGATTATAGCCTCCAACAACCACCACTAAATTCCCAAGTGACGAGCCTGCGAAACATGTGCGCAGCTCTTCTTCTTTTTTTTCCCCCTCTACTTTAATTCTTACTCATTTTGCGAGAGATCATTCATTAAAGCACCACCATTATCAAAATGAGTAAAAGCACGTGCACTAATCAATATGAACACAATGCCGCTGGCCTTTTACGATGGAATGGTCGAATCGCTTTGTCTGCTTTTGTTAAGCTTATAACTTCCTAAACCCGCGGGACCGATCAAAATTAAGCTCAATTGTGCTTCTATGAAGATTCATCTAAGCGTTTGCTTTATGGTGAAAGTCCCTTCTATCGATTGGTTTTGTTGACTGGCAAATCTCCAATGTTTATCATAGCTCAATGGTTGGCAGTAGTATCTGTTGTTCTAGAATGGAGAGGTCTGCCCAAGTACTGGCTTCTGAGGAGCATGTTAAACTAATGATTTAAAAGTCTTGACATGGACTTCGGCGATCAAGGTAGCTAGTTTTCCTATGCAACAAATGATGGGTTCTATCATACAATAGTGATCAGAACCGATTGGCTAATTCAGTATTGATAATGATTGAATGTTCCATCTGCAACTTTTGTTCACAATTTAAACAACACGGTAAATATCAGGTTGTGCAGAAGAGTTTTAGTCCTAAATCGTCAAAAATTTGTATAACCAGCAAGATAAATAACTTTAACCAGTTATTAATCCAATAAGCACAAAGTGACACACTAACACATTAGAGGATTTCACAAAACGTTGTTATACCTCACGAATAATCATAAAGCGAGACACTCTTGTCATCTGATACGCTAGCAAGCCTACCAGCACGGGTGCCAGTCCCTCCTGGTGGCCGAAAAGCCACTCCCCAAACTTGGTCAGCATGGTTAGTCATTGTTTGAACAGCAGCCCGAGTACTAAGATCCCATAGCTTAACAGTTCTATCACTTGAGCCTGTTGCAATGGCAGCTCCATCAGGGCTTGCATCAACACTTAATACCCAGCTTGCATGCCCTGACATTGCGGTAACCAAACTTTTGCCCTCAGCATCATACATGTGTACATGACAATCATCAGAAGCAGAAAAGAGCACCCGTGAATCAATTGGAGAATACACCAGAGAACGCACAGGCATGAAATGGCCTTGCAGATGGTGTAGAAACTTGGCTCGAGCTACATCAAAAACAGAAATAGTGCCATCCATTGAGCCACAAGCAATTCGTTTCCCATCACGACTCCATGCAACTGATAGGACAAACTTCTTGCTGCTACTCTTATCAGAAGGCTTTGGTACTTCTGGACGAGGAACTGATAAGGTGGCCATCAATTTCCACGTGGCTGTGTCCCAAAGCTTCACTGATGCACTTCCCCCACCAGCAACTGCAAGAGTAGTACCCTGCAGGAACAGCAGTTAGTAAATCAAATCCTGTCTTAAAATTATTTCCAACCCAGAGAAAAGAGGAGCATACTTAAAACAAGGCAAGCAGTTGTCTAAAATATGGAAGAAAGAAGAATGCGGCTGAATCTATAAAAATGCAAGAACTACATTCATCATCAAGAGGTCCACTGCACATCAACTTCTTGAAAATGGTAGGGCACATTTAGGGAGAAAATAATTTACAGATCCGCCAGACTATGTCATGAAGTGATCAATTGACAATTACAAATGGGAAATTTTGAAGTCTCCAATATCAATGCATACGTTTTTTGGTGGAAAAGAGACGAACCAAATTGATCACTTTATTACCGGAATCAAGAAAGATTTTGGCTATGTACACTCTACATCACAATTGTGCCCTTAACAAAGACAGAAACTCACATGAACGCCTTAACATTTTAAACCGGCTCTGACTTACCCAGTGCTTAGGTGAAGACTTGGGGAAGTCGACCAAAAAGGATTCGGCACTTTGATTTTAGGGCTTCAGGTTCCTCCTCACCCAATTCTTAATCAATAGAGCAAAGGTCACGTCTCCCCATAACTCAAAGCAACCCCCACGCCTTAGAATAGAAATCCCAAGATATGACGTGCAATTTCTAATCACCGAACCATAAAGATTGTAACTTTGGACTTTCACTTCATATAGCAGTTGGTTTGATTCTTGAATCCAATTCAAAAGTTGAAACACAAACCCAGATCAGAACTACCATCCCAAATTTCGCAAAACCGACTAAGAAATTTTTTAAAAAAAAAGGCAATTACCTTGGGATCGAACTGCATCTGCCAAACTTCAGATGGGGGAGCTTCGAGAGTGGCAATGGAAGCATTAGTATCGACATCGAAGACCCGAACGAAGCTATCGAGAGAAGCAGACGCCGCTATAATGCCGGAGGGATGGGCTGCCACGGAGACAACGCCGAGGCAATGGCCAGTGTTGGCCCGTTCAAGGTTAAGTTCGTCGGATCTCCAGAGCTTCACGGTCTCGTCAAGTGAACCGGTGAGGAGGAGAGCCGGGCGGGACTCGGTGGCCGGAACCCACGTGGCCGCCCACACAGACTCGTCGTGGGCGTTTTCGATAGATTTCAAGCCAACTAACTTCATTCCGAGGTCGATCAATGCAATAATAACCCTTAATCGACAGGCTTTGTTGGGGTTTTTGAAAGTTTTTAAGACTTCCTCTTTATTTTCCTCTGGAGAATTAGATTTTGATTGATTATTTATTTTTATTATTTGAATCGTCCCTTACGATGTCGTTTAACGAACGGAAAATCAAGCAGTGAGCTCCGATTCATCAATTTACATATTTTGAATCTAGTAGTTTTGGTATTTAGCGCACATTAATGCATATTATTTTGGATAATTTTTTAAAATTATAAAGAAATTGTTAATTTTATAAAGTTAAAAATAATCATTTAATATATTTTATTATATAATTTTTAGTTTTATTCCTATTTCAATTTTAAAATTATAATAATATAAAATTCGTATAACTTTTATCATTCATATTTAGTATCTAGGAATAATCATAATTAATATATCAAAATGATTATTTAATTCTTATACAATTATAAAATTAAGAATAAAATAAAATACTTAAAATATTATAATTAATTACAACAAAACATAGTAACAACAAGAATATGTAGCTACAAATGAAACGAAGTAAAAGTAAACCTAAAATAAAAATACTTAAGTTAGAAGTTTTATATTTATATTGCATATTTAGAACTAATCATATGCATCAAATACAAATGAAAGCAATAGTCAAGAGAAAAAAATGAAAAACCAAATTTTCATTCCATAATATATCCACTTAAATCATATGAGCCTTAATTTTCATTTGGTATGAAATTTTTATAATTAAAGAAAATCTCATCATCACGGACATTCAAACTCATTGCATTAAATGAAATTGATACTTTTTCATCTAATATCATAATTCAATTCACTCTCATATAAAAAATTTGGTTCTTTTAAAATACAATTTGTTAAGAGATCAATATGATCAAAACCAACTGGACCAATAGAGTCACATTTTTTTATTAAGAATTATAGTAAATATAATAAAATTAAATTATTATAAAAGTATAAGAAATTATTTTCAAATTGATAATGATAATAAAATAACTCTTAAATTTTCAATTTGTATCAAATAAATAACAAATCATTCAACATCTTATCTTTCAATCTATTTCTTTTTTTAATGGACGAACTCAAATGCGCTCTAATTTTTTTCACACGTAGTTATATTCACATATTAACTAAGAATCTAAATTGTAAACCGTTGAAAATTTGGAGCGCTACTTCCAAATTGGTCCTACTAAGTAACTATAAGACGACAAAAGTAATCTCATAAACAAAATGAAGTGATAATTATTTTTAAGGAGGTATTACATTATCTCATTCGAAATAATTATTAAGATGGTTAAGAACATTCCTCTATTAACTTCAGTTTACACTTGATATAAAATAAACACTTGGATTAAGAAATACACTAACAACAAACAACAGAGAGTAAAGTTACTTTTTTACCTCTCATTAATGACTACTAGATAAGATGTGTACAAAGAATATCTATTTCTTATATTAGCTTGATTATTTCCTTTGCTCTTTGTAGAGCATCATAAACATAACCAATTGTTGACTTCTCTTTGCTATCAGTTAGGAGAAGTAATCCTCAACAAAGGTTCATATAACTCGAGTCACAAATTGATACTGGGACCAAAATTCATAATCTTCAAATATAAACTTGGCATGTTTAGATGCAATCTATTTATCACTTATAAATATTTTTCTCAGCTCCTTCATTTAAATAAAACATTAAAATCATAAGAAATTAGTAGGTAATATTATAATAGCATGATGACATAGATTCCTATCATTTGTAAAATCTTTTCTCATCAAATTTAGTATCCAAGAACGATATAAATGAATTTAATAACTTTTCTTGCTTTCTGCTTGGTTTCATCAAAGATGGTAAAGTATCTATTTATCTTTTATACTTTTCAACATCAAGTTAATATAATGTCCAATATAAGGAATTACACTTGCTTTACAACCTTTTCCTAACTATTTTATAAGCAGCATCATTGTTAATAATGAATTGTACAATGTTTACAAGCATAACTCTATTCAAACTTCGTCAAATATCTCCAACAAAGTATCAATATTTTGTCAATGTTTACAGTACTAATGGGTACTAAACATAGTTCTCTATATTGCTTAAAATTTAATTCTAACATGGTATTATCTAATTTTGTATCATTTTTTGCCAATATAATACATTCTAGCCAATATCGACCAGTATGCTACAAAAATCTAAACTTTGATTTCAAGTGTTTAATTTAATAATTTAAAACTCTATGAGTCAAACTTTAATTTATAGCACCAATTTATGTTGCAGACACCAAAATTTTTGTACCATAATTGAGTTCGTCAAAGATTACAATAAAATTAACAACCTACCAGATGAATCTAACAAACTCTTCAAAACAAATTAAATATAATCATTGATTTGATCTTTAAATTGTCACAAGGTTGTATTTTCTTTGAAAGTAGCTTCAAGATAGACATGTTCTTGCATTGAACCAAGAAATCAATCCTTTGATTCTTTTTGTGATGTCCCATTATTTGATGACTGATAAGTGATATTTGTTATATGATTGTCTAATTCATTTTATGTGACAATGTGTATGTTTAGTATACATACTACGATGTTTTTCCTAAGTGTTTTATTTTCATATAACTTGCATGTGTATGTGATTGTATATGATAAATTGCATGTTAGGTTATAAATGAAGGTTTTAAGCTTAAGTTTTGCATGCTTTTCATATTTTTTGATGTACATACATTTTTCATGGATGTATGTCAATGTTTGGGCAAGATTTGGACCTTATTTGTGTTGATTATTAACTTACTTGCATGTGATCTTGTTGTAAGTATCAAAGGAGAAAGCTAGAATTTTCTAAGTAAAAGCTAGAATTTTCCAACTTTCTAATTGGCAATTCTAGCTTGCACCACATCCAACCTAAATCAGTTCAAAAACCCAAAGGGGTATAAAAACCCCATTTTAAACCATAGAATGGAAAGGGGTAATGCAACACATAAAAAGGAGGAAGATGAACATATTTTTTAGTGGATTTTCAAGGAAAATCAAGTGATTTCAAAAGATCTCAAAGCTGCCACACAAGGTTTCAACTTTGTTCTTTAACTCATAAGCCTTCTATTCTCTCTTCTCTCGTTTGTTTTTTGGTTAGTTATTCTATAGAGAAGATGTACGAACTTGTTTTCAAGATGTTGATGATTGTAATAGATTTTTAAGTAGATTTTAGGGTTGTTCTTACCATAACTATTTAAGAACTCACTTTGGTTTAATGTATGGTTTGGTTTAATGCTTAAGAGGTGTGGACCTTATATGCCTTGCTTACATTGAAAATTGGAGTTAGGAAATCATTTTGGATGAACCATGAGATTAGACAGCCTTGAGAACACTTCATATTTAATATCCTGCCTCCTAAAATTGTTAAGAGATTAAACAGTTAGATTGACTCACATGAGTTATTTCATTTAAGAATTTATGAGGTGCATTTTACTCACATGCATAATATTCGTATACGCATATGAATCATGCTTTAGAAAATATTGCAAGATAGTATATGCACTCAATTGACATATTTCGGGGTATGGAATGAAAATGAATGTTATATGAATGTGCATTCCCCAATGTTTTGCATTTTGATTTACCAATAACATGAATTGATGGGTTATAATTAGTGAATTGGGAATTTATTGTTATAATTGAGTAATTGATGAGGTGATATGGGCTTCGAGTCTAAGAAAAATGTTAAAAAGCAAGATAAATTGATACATGGGAATTTATATCGATTAGGTCTATGAAATGGTGAAATGTGGCATTGGGAATAAATGAAAAATGGCTCAGTTAAATGGATGACAAGTGGCTTGAGTATAATTGTGACAAGTGGCCCTTTAAGTTTATGACAAATGGCACTTTAGGATTGTGACATGTGGAGCAATAGAATGGTGACATGTGTAGCTTTACAAATGGTGACATGTGTAGCCTTATAATTAGTAACATATGTAGCCTTACAATTAGTGACATGTGTAGCCTTACAAGTAGTGACACATGGAGGCCTAAAATGAGTGATATATGGAGCCTAAAGTAAGTGACACATGGACCAATAGAATAGTAACATATTGACTAATTGAAGGATAACATACATACCAACAAAATGCTGACACATAGACCAATGGAATGGTGACATATGGATTAGTTTGACCTTCTTAAATTTTCTAAAGAAAATGGATGAAAAGGTAATAGAAGTAACAGTAAAGGTCTGCCATAAGATTAGAAGAAGGAGAAAAATGAAAACGAGAAGAGAAGGAGAGAAAAAGGGGAAGAGAAGAGGAGAAAGAAAGAAGTTATCAAGGTAAGTTGAAATTATGGTTTCTCTCTTTCGATCTATCTTTCATATTCTTAGAGAATGAATTTGAAGAATGTCAAAAACTAAAAGTTATAGATATAGGTCTTAACTTAACCTCTATGAAAGTGGCTTAACAAAATAGTGAATAGAGCTTGAGTTAACCTTGTTTCCCTAAGACTGTCTGTGATAGACCCCTGTGCAGGAACCTTATATTATTTCCAGATTTTTTAGGAGCTTAGAGTCTGAATTATTTAAAGTATAAAACATGATTTATGAAACGGTTTTGTTAAGAGATGTATTGATAATGATTTATTGTGGTTTGTGTAGTGCCCCCTTACCGCAGGGTACACACCAGAACGATGGGAGGTCATTTCAATACATCACCTACGATAAGGGCGAGCTACGTTCCATTACTACATTCACTTCACATGGCATCATATCAATATTCACTTATAAAGTATCAGTAGAAAAACCACAATATTTTAAAACCAACTTTTTTTCTCGTTTCATTTTATAAAACCCGAATGTCTACATTGTGTCTTTCAATATTTTTTATATGTACATCATCAAAACCTAATACAAAAATACTACATGAAAGAGGAAAATATACACAATCTAACTAATTTATCCAAAAATCCCAGCTGACTGACCTTTGAGCCATGACTTCTCTTGCCAATCACAATCTACACAGCTGGTAGAGCCTTTCAGTAGCTAGAGTCATCTCTCGGTCCTGAAAAGACAATGTTTCAATTTGATGAGTTTTGCGAACTCAATGAGGTAACCACCATCGATGGTTCACTCAATTCATGCATCACAACAATTCACATAACATATAATCACATAGTACACTTTACATAAATTTCACATTTTCACTTAAGCATAGGCATTTCATTTCAACAAATATACTTAACATTGTGCATATGAGGTGCTCATGAGACACTTTCAAATTACTACATTGTTATGACCAAGTGCCTGAACTGTCCCGTATCTATTTTGAATACCGGGCTTATTAATAACTGTCTCTTATCCACTTGAGGGATACAAAGCTCATTTTACATAGTGATCCCTAGGCTCTTAATCACTTTTGAGCTCGAGGCTCATTTTCACTTGTTGAGCTTTAAGCTCTGATTAATGGCTACGCTGGTCATAACTGTCATTATCTAATTATGCATTCATGTATGGACTGCATGTACCACAATCACCCACATTATGAAGCACTTAGGTCTTTACATTCAAATTCAAGTAGTACTTCAATATCTCAATCCACGATCACATTCATCGGACCTTCTGTCCGGAATCCACAATTAAACACATTCAATTATCATTCAAAACATAATTTAAGCAAATAAGTAATTAAATGAGACCATCTAGGTTACTCACAAGTTGCTCCCGAAGCTATTGCCTCAAAGCCCCGACAACGTCTGGAGGATGTTGCTCAATTCAATCTTCTATATTAAACAACATACACATATATCACAATATGCAAAATTATAATTGTTCAATAATGCACATGTATGAAATGAATTATGTACAATGCATGTTCATGATAATACCGGGTATTTGTTTATCAATTTCATCACAAAATCAATCTCATATCAAAACTCATCTAACTATAAATTATACTTAGATTCATACCTCACTAAACCATTAAAATCTCTATTCCTTTCTCATTGACTCACTTCAAAAATTGTTTCCAAGTCAAACTTTTGGGTCTACTGTTCACATTCAATTAGAAGGTGAAATTGATGTAATTTGGTCATACTCTCTTCTAGAAAAATGTTCCTATATGTCTTATCTTTCCATTGACATCAAAATAACTCAATTTGGTTTAGTAATTTGGAAGATATGCCTCAAACATTATTGGGTTATCCAAATTCAAAAACAGTGTACTATGTACAACTTCCATCCAGAAATTCAATATCTTAGAGAAAGAATTGAAATTCAACTTCTTGAGATAATTTGTAGGCCTATATCTCTAGTTTACTCCAAATTAAGATTCATCTTATTTGAAATCCTACAGATCAATATATCACGAAAATACTAAAACATGTTCAGTGAAAATATCTAGTTCATGCTCTTCCCACCGATACCCTCACTTTGATTCAATCAATCTTTTTCAAATCAAAACCAAAAGCTATAAATTTTTGTGGAAAGATAGAAGAATGTGTTAGGAATCCAATACTTTAAAAATCAGGTCATTTGAAGGTTGGACGAAAAAATTATGGCCAAAATAGTAAAACATGTTTAGACTGGGAGGAGGATCTGTGGGTCGATATTGCGACTTGCGCGTCTTCGGCGGACTCGAGATCACGATGCGTCGCGATTGCGATTTTCGCCCTCTTCCTCCCTTTTCTCTTCTCCAGACCTATTTGGTAAAATAGGCATAACTTTTATTACAAATATAGAATTAAGGAGATTCAAAAACCATTTTGAAGAGGACTTCTAGACCTACAACTTCTATAAAGACTTCAAAAACAAATTTTGCCTCTATAAGGGTTAAAATTTCAAATCAATACAGCTGTCTCGAATGCCCATCTCATGTAATATCACAGACTTCTAAATATCATATCTCTCAACTCCAAGGTCTAAAAATTTCATACTTTATATTAATGGAAAGATAAAAGAAAGATCTACAACTTTCATAAGACAATTTTTTCAAAATCTTCCTAGATAAACACAGAAAATTCATGAAACTTTCAGCTTGAAAATTCAACACTGTTACTATTCATTCCCAAAAAATTCAGACTTCTAATTTTTCAAAAACCCACATTTCAAATTTTTATTTCTAGTTTTTCTACTCCATTTCCATCAACTCATTCAC
>JAOSBK010000205.1:13527602-13537602 GCA_027568895.1 Erythroxylum shatona | reverse complement strand
TAACTTTGCAAATGAAGATACTAAAAAGAAGATTAAGTGGAAGAAATTGATCAAAGCAGCACTGACATCTGTAAGTAATGATAGCATCAGCTCCATGCCTTGGTTTAATCTTTTAGTTATAATAGTCAAGCAGTGGAGATAAAAGTGGTTGCATGATCACGTTGTGCTTTAACAGACTCAGAAGCATTTATATTGAACTTAATTGGGTTTGTGGTGTCATTTTTGTTTATCCTTATTTTAACTTAAAATTTTTGTATTTGCTATGTGATATAGAATCCTGACAGAGTTCTGAAGATGAGGAAACTTAAAAAATTTGTTCTGAAGTCCCTACAGGAAGCTGGCTTAACCAAAGACGAGGCTGAACTGAGCAATATCCTTGAACAAAAGGTTAGCTCACTGCAAAGGAAATTGGTCATTTGATATTTTATCTGTTAGAAGGAACGGCCCTTTAACTTGGGGGATAGTGCAGTAATCTTAGGTTAGTTCTCTGCAAGAAATTGGTCAATAGGTGTTCCTATGTTAGAAGGAGGGACTAACTAGAGGGATAGTGCGGTAAACTTTTGGTATACTTCTTTTAGCAAGATTGTCTGATTTTGAAATGAACTCATGTTTCTGTTGACATGGCAGGTTAATTCAAGTTCAAGATTCAGAGTTAATGGTAAATGCGTGCATCTGGTGGCTACAGATTGAACTGAGATCTTTTTGAATGTAGAAAGAAATCCAAACAGGGGTAATTTCATTTATTGGAGTAAGCTTTCTCATCACCACCCTGCAACATTCATGGTCGTCCATCAAGCTAACTGGTTAAGAATCAAGTGGGTTGGCCCCAAGACTTTTTGTCTACGTCTTGTGGATTTCTATTGATTCAGATTCAGATTTATCTCGAAGTTACTATCGTTAGGACTGGCTCTTGGGGAATTTTTGTTGTTACTCAGCTTTCCCCTTGTTTCGGAATTATAGAGGCATTGTGTGAAAAGCTTTACTCGCAAGTATTTGACCTTTAATTTTTCTTGCCTCCTTTTTTGAGAGAAAATGTTATGAGTTGGGAATAAACGGCTTCTTCAACTTCAATTATTGGAAGCTTTTTATGTTCAGTAGAATGGTAAGTGGCACAAGTGATTTGAAGTTCAAATATTTCAAGAGGACTCTGGTAAGTCCTTGCGAAGCTTGAATGCAGGGGTTTAGTTTGGTTCAGGACATTCTGAACCTCCCTATCCCAAACCTGTTGAGCAGATTTTAGAAGATTTCTTCTCATCATAACCCCAGAAATCAAAATTATTGGGTGATGAAAACAACTAAAATGGCGTCTTCTGGAGTAAACATGTTATTATTGTGTAATACCCGAAATTTGAAAGGGGCAACCAACTCGCAATAAATGAAGACAATCAATTTGTAAATTTTGAAATAACCTTCTCCTAATTTCATGCTAGATTGTGTCTGGTGTTCGTTTAACAGATGTGCGGAAACGCGACTAAGGTCAATGTGTGCGCTTTACCCTGCGCGTAACGTTCCATCTTCATGCAACATCGTTTCTCTTTTGTGCTCTCTCTGACTCAGTTTCTTCCAACTGATTTTGGGAATTACACGTGAAGCGTTCTGCTCTAAATTAAAAGATAGTAAGCTACTAAAACCAACAGCAGAACAGAGCATGCTATTGCCTGTAACAGAAAATAACATGTTGAGATTTCAGTGACGTTGATGAGTAGTTAATGAATATGGTAAAGAAAAAGTTCAGGCCGTATATTTTAGCATCCGACACTGGTTTGAAAGAGGAGGAAGAAGAAAAGGGCGTATGGGGTTTGAGCTTACAGCAATTGCAGAGGCGGCTAGGCCTGATCGCTCCCGGGGATCCTTACGGTAGTAGTTTCCGAAGTAAAGAATGGTTGCAAAGTACCATATCAAGGGGAACATGAATCCTGTCAGAAAACTGCAACGAAAGATAAGAAACACAAGAGTGATAGCAATTACCTGCAGGAGAAAAGTAACTCTAAGGAATACTCACGAAAACCATCCTATTCCACAGCCAAAGCACGGAAGGGGTTTGTCATAGATCCCTTGTTGCAAATCTTCCGGATCCCTGATGAGGGTATATTTTGCCTTATCACGTTCGGCAGCAACTGCTGCGTGCCCTGTCAAAACAATCAACTCTCGGATGTTTAGATAAGCAGCTAATATGCATAAAAAAAATAGTGCATCATCTCTTCAAATGATAAATTTGTAAGTGTATTTGCTGTTTGCAAACTGAAAAATGCAAAACTGGATTCACAGATTAACGAAGGCACGAAAATGTCAGGAACCGTTAAAAGTATTTCAAAAGAATTCGAGCTCCCAGCTGCCCACATTCCACTTGCAGATAAAAGGAAAACAATGGACATGGAACTTATTCAATGCTCCGTGTTTTTCGTGTGCACAAGCTACGTTGTACTCACCTTTAATTGCTGAATAATATCCGGTAGCTGGCCTCAGAAGGTCCACATGTTTATCAGTAATAGATTTCGCCAACTCTAGGCCAGACTTTAAAATTCCTTTATCTTCTACCGCATCTGCATCACCAAGGAAGTGAATTAGTTAATTTTGCCAAATAATAGGGAAAAAGTCTCTTATTCCCAAACAGGCAAATTCAACAGCCACTACGAACAAACAATTGCCAAGTTCAAAAGAAATGTAAATATGGAAGACGAGAACTGATATTGATCAAATAGCTACTACTATCTATGAATTGCACTGGCATATCAAATCAACCAGATGATCAAGGACACCAACGGACAATAGCATTTGCCAAAAATTGAATGATAGCTAGTTCCAGAATTTTTCGTTCCAGCCTTCCAGGTAAAACAGTGTCAAATAGTATCTAAGACTAACAGCCAGAAGTGGTAAAGAGAAGGACAATACCTGGATCCATGCTGGAATTGCAGACCGTAGAACCAACTGAATTCTTCAATCTGTAGATATCTGTTCAAAAGTTCAATCATCCCAAGATTATTCTAAGAATTCACAACAAAATTCGTAATTTCGATACTCCTGATTGCAGTGGCTTAAGGCTTAACCACAAAACCTTACAATCACAGCAGGGAAACGTGAAACCTAAAGACAGAGCCTGGAAACTAAAAGAAAAAACTTCGCAGAAGCCTTAGAAAGTCGGACTAGAAGCAGAGAGCTCGCGACTTGAAATTCTCAAACAACAGCTGTAAAGTTCAAAACTTTGCAATTAAAACTTGCCGATGTATAACTATGACATCCTTTGTCAGCTAATATTTTAACCCACCAATCTAACGATCCAAGTAACAAGATAAGAAAATCGTACAAGCGAATGAACTTCCAACAGAAATAGATAACTTGCCTGGAACAAATGGGAAACCAATTGCAAACAAGAACCAATTTTTGAATTGATTCAAGATTTGGATCGATGAAGGGTATTGTCTTTTAAACCCGAATTCAAAGACATGAATGCTATTTACATGTTCCTTGTCCAGTATTAACTGGCTGAAGTTGATATAATTGACTCCTCCTGTGTCTCTCTTTTTCCAATAATGAAACACAATTTCTTTATACATATAAAGAATTTAGTCTATTCTTAATATCTCACGCGCAAATGATGATTTTGATTGGTTTTAAAAACTTGATATTTATTTCATGAGTTACGTTGCCGACTTTCCGCCGGCGCTCGCTACATAAAACTTTAGGCCCAATGCAATTTGCAACCGAAGTCAATTCCTAATCATAAAAACATGTTTAGTTCTAATAAAAATAGTTCTTGATATGGCATATGGGATTAACTGATGACAGTCTACCTACAACAATTTGAGATCGTGGTTAACTGATCCTTTTTATGTTAATTGTACCATAGAGAATAGTGCATGATTATCGCCGCGTTCAAAGATCGATTTTGGAAGTTTTAGAAGAGGCACATGCATGTAAGTGAGAAAGAAAGCATGTAACTTTATCGCGTATCCGAAGTCTTGCAGTAAAACAGAGTTTGAGAGAATCTGATAAATAGAGTAGTTATTTTCGATAGACTTATATATATAGATATAATAAGATAATAATGATATAGATAAAAAAAAATACCGACAATATATACATATATATATATACCTAATAATGACTATAATCTGCTATTACTTTATACTGCATAAAAAACCAGCTTTTTTCACTGTTAATTACGCTGCGAGCCTTCACGGCCTAAACGAAGAAAGCATGTAACTTATTAACAAAATTTGAACTTCATTATCATGCTTCGAAACCGCCGTGGAAATTGGAAAAGAAAGCAAGAAAGAAGTAAACTTTAACCAAAGCCTACCAATACCAAACATGGCTGTTGGATGATGTACCCAAATTATAGTTTAGTGGCCCATCAATAGTGGATTCTGGGAAATGCCTGTAACTAGTCCAAGCCCAGCATTTCTTCCGACAAAATTCTATATCTTCCGTCTCAAGTATTGACATTTTTATTTTCTGCTGGGTATCCAGTCCACCGTCCACTTCTCTCTGGAACGCCACGTTTGGGACTTTAGCGAACACTGCACCATTCTAGCATTGGACACGTCTTCTTAGTTCTTTTCATTTCTCAACTTTTCCTCGACTCTTCTTCACATTGAGTCCACTAAGACTACTACTTATACAGTTCTGAGATGATCCTCTTGGGTATCTAATTGTTTTGGAGAAACTGGATATGGATGATCAGACGAGTGTGTCTGCGTTTGGGAATAACAGAAACCATGGGGTTGATGGAAGTTTAGTGGTGGACATTTATCCTCTAAATAGCTATTCCTTTGGTTCCAAAGAGCCTCTTCCTTTCAGGGATGAGACTTTGTATGATCGCGTTCAGAGGATGAAGATCAAGTATGCATCTTTTTATATCTTTTCGCTATTTGATTTTTTGGGGTTTGCTCTTCTTCTCTTCCAGAAATAGTTTTGTGGGTTTGAGATTTTTTTTTAATCTTTCCGTGTTTAGCTATGATATTCATGGGTTGAGGACCTGCGTGGAAGCTGTTATTCTGGTTAGTTTCTATTTTTCGTCATATCTGACTCTTTTTCGTTAGTTTTGATTGGCTGATCGAGTAATCTGTCGTAATTGAACTTCAGATGAGTTTAGTCATGATTGTTATAGTATGCTTTTGGATTAGCCATCGTCAACTTTTCTTGGCAGATGTTACATAAACATTGTGGAGTTGAGAACATAAGACTTGATTGAATAGTATGAATGTTGCTGGATCAGGTTGAGTTGTTCAAACACCCCCATCTACTACTATTGCAAATAAGAAATTCCATCTTTAAGCTACCTGGTGGTCGCATTAGACCAGGTGAATCAGGCAAGTGCTTCCTTATGTCTAGTTCACCAGACCTGAGATTGGGAAGGTTAATCATTTTTGAACCGAGGGCAATTCTTGTTCATTGACACTGATTGGACTTTCCAGATGTTGATGGATTGAAGCGTAAGCTATCAAGGAAGCTTTCTGTAAATGAGGATGAAACTGATTGGAAGGTAGTCCATTGCCCTCATGGTTTTAGGTTTCAACATTGTTGTTTACATGTCTCCCGTGTGTAGGTGGAAGAATGTCTTGGAATGTGGTGGAGGCATGACTTCGAAACTCTGTTGTATCCATACTTACCCCCTAGTGCAAAAATGCCTAAGGTGATTTAATGAAGATAGTTCCTCTAATAGTTTAACTTTCTTCCTCAATAGGTTAATTGGTAGCTCCTTTTGTGGTTTGGATTGCATGCATTCTCAAATTCTCATACCTGTTTCACTGTACAGGAATGCACAAAACTTTACCTTGTCAAGTTACCAGCAAGTGGAAAATTCAATGTACCAAAAAATATGAAATTGCTTGCAGTTCCATTATGCCAGGTTCATGAAAATCAAAAGGTACATTTCCTCAGTTCAGATAGCTTGGTCCTGGTTTGCCACATGTGTTGTGCTGGTAATTGTAGTTGATATTGATGCTGCGTTGTATGCAATAAGTAATTAAATTAGATTAAGGAAGTTTGATCTGATCTCTGATGCATCTGGATATCTGCAGACTTATGGACCTGTAATATCAGGAGTCCCACTGCTGCTGTCAAAGTTCTCCTTCAACGTTATCACCAATTAATTTGTGGCTGAATGAACTATATTGTAACAATAGAGAGATCAATATCTGGTGAACATCTCATCTGCCTTGTGTAAATAAATTCTTGACCGAGTGCATGGATGTATTTGAAGCTATTGTCAATGCCTTATCAGTAGATATTTTACTTTAGCCTTTGTAGTAACATTCGTCGTGTATTGTTTTTCATCTCGTATTTGTGTATTTTTTAAAATGTAATTGCAGGCTTAGTACTTGTACACCTTGCACGGCTTATTAACTCCTCCAAGTTCTAGTCAAAAGCCAAAACCACGGAGGCGGACAGGATGTTTCTGTATTGATTCTGACATACAAGGTGTTCCTCTCTTTTGTAGAATGGAATTTTAATTAATATTACTTTTAAAAAGAATATTTGTAGTAGTGATTATTGTCATTTGAGATGAAAGCTGGTTGCTTTTTCAGTCTCTCTTGTGGGCATTGAACGTAGACCATTGATTTTTGGGGTCTCCAATATGACCAACGGTCGAGGCCAAGCTGATACGTGTAGATGGAGTTCACCCGAATACCAATCTCTTAATCGAAACGTTTTCATGAATTTTTCCTACTCCAAACTCTTAATTTGAAACCCATTATACTTCGATTTTTACACAACCTCTTTAGTTATTTAATTACTTTAGTTAATATATCATAGGCAATTGTTGCCTGCTTAAAGTATTGGAAGTACTCGTGCTTCCACTTTCTATTTACAGCTTGCATATGGAGGAAAAAGGGGAGAAACAACTAGACATTACGGGATATTGGCATGAAGATTAGCGGATTGTATTAACATCTAATTGGTTTGATTTTGTTTAAAGATGTTTGGTAAAATTAATTGTTTATTTATAAAATAATTTATAAAAGTATGATATAAAAAAAAGAATTTACAAGAACATAAGTATTGTATCTTATTATGTTTTTTAATATTCTTATAAGAATTTAAAGAAAGTAACACCATCATTTAAAACAAACGTATCATATTAGGTGTTCCTCAATTACTTGTTCGTGCAATATACTTGATCATTTCAATTATCTTTATGTTTACTTTTAAAATTAAAGGGAGAAGCATATAATGGAATGATAACCTTTGTATATTTTAACTCAATTTTGATATATATTAATTCATCTTCAAAAATTAAAAATTAAAAAATTAAATTTATTATCTCTATCTCTATTTTTATCTTTATCTATTTATATTTTTGTCTCTATCTCTTTGACTAATTTGTAATAACGTTTGAATGTAATAATCTTTTAGTCCTTTAATTTCTCAAATACTTTTTTAGGAGCATTTTTAAAATTAACAGATTGAATTTAATCTACCAACTCACTCAGTTTGAATCAAACGTAAATAGTCAAAAAATTTCCTATCTATATAAAAAAAGCTGATAAACCATTTACTAAGGTCGGTCGAAATTTCCATCTTTTCTAATACTTTGTAAGTGTTATTCTCGTAATTGAAGAAAAGTGATTGGTCAATTATGTAATTGTACATGCCTGACAATTTTAGATATTCCTTGGATTACAAGCCAACAAGAAACACATAAATTTGCTGATTATCACTATCACTGACACGTCGCCTTTCACGTAGACACCTTCTACTGGCTAACAACTTGTCCACTCAAGCAAAACTCAACCTTTTGTCAGAGAAGTTTTCATCTTTACCAAATCCAGGATAAAGCCTATGGTTTAATGTGATTACTAAAGTTAAGGTTTCAATGAAGAAGACACATTCGAATTTTCCTACCACTTTGATCCTGCATGGTGATTTTTACTAGTTCCAACGAAATTAACTTTACGTTAATGCATGATTTGATGAGTTGACAACAGGAAGGGAACCAAGACAAAAGGGGAAATTTTTCTGGGAAACATATACACTGGAGATTGTCACTATTCTTTTTCTTTCACCAACTAAAGATAGATTTTGACTTATTTAGCGAATGCTTTAACAGTGTTTGTCACGAAGTAGCATATTTATTTTTTATCAAATAGTGACAAGTGATAGCTGTTTACTCATTTTCTAGATATTTGTTTGGTTTTAGCTCAGTTAGTTTTGACTCTACTAAAGTAGCTGAACGGTTGGTTTTATTTGATGCGACAGACAACTCCTTTGTGCAGAAAGGAAGCTTTGAGGCTAGACACCAATAGGAAGATCAGAAGGATGGCTAGTATTTGCAATCTGTTGACTTAGAGCTAACCGGGGAGGAGAACTATTTCAAGATGAGTTTAGTCCCCCTCTCCTATTAAACGTCTCAGCCGAAGGAGCTTGACCACGGTCGAGCAGTCTTATATCATTCGTCTTTTCTCCACTGTTCCTCAACATATTCAACGTTTCGACCATTACTTGGAAATTTCTTCCATTTTTTTCTCCATAAGACTTTTGCAACGACTCTCGCATGCTCCATTGATGACTTTAGTAAGCACCACATAAGATAGAGAGACTATTCTTAGACAGCAATAACGAAGCAACAAGGCTAAGAAACTGTGCTAGTGATCATGAAGAAAAGAACCTTGAACCATACTATGCAGCTCGAGCTTTCTCTTCCTGCTTCTGGTGAAGTTTCCATCCGCAAGTTCCTGTAAAGTTTCCATCTTTCTATCTTCCCTTATCCTCTTGGTTAAACTTAACTATGATTTTCTACGTTCTGAGAGATTGTTGTTGATGGGTTTTCTGCAGGACGCAAAGTGGTACGTTTGTGGATGGTGATCTGCGGGTGAATCGTGATGGAGTGCGAATAGTAGCTGAAAGCGAAACAGAAGCTGTAAAGTTCTTTCCTTATTATCATTTTAGTGCTTTCTGGGGTGATAGTTCTGTGCTGCTTATAATCTGGTCTTGTTGAATTGTTATTTGGTGACACGGAGTCGGAGTTTCAGTTAATTTCAGTTCACTTGATGCACAGGAAAAGAATGCTAATTTTCTATTCACGTTTCTTTTACATATTTGCATTCTTTTGAAGTTAACCACTAGGATTAATCCTTTACGGAATGGTATTCGAGAGAGAAATCAAAATTGGCTGGTCCATTTCTAAAGAGATTTGGTTATTAGGCTGGTGGCTTGACTTTGTTATACTTCTGTGAGATTGAACCTTCCTTGTGATGATCGATATTAGTTTTTCTAAATCCAGAACTCAAATTATCATGTATTATATGTTAGAAATATGTGGACTAATATAATTACAACATTAATTCCATATGTATGACCATTAATCGAATTGCCTAATGTATGTTTAATAACCATAATGGGATGGTTAATAATTTACTAATTACATTTGAGGCGCATGATAATATCCTAATAATTATATGTTGGTCCATTAAATTATAGTTCATAACATCCTTGAAATGACACAATTACCCTTTTTCTACCCCTTAGGGTAGAACATGTTATAAGATGTAACATATGGTAAGATTGTGTATATATGATTTGTTGGGTGTGACAGATAATAGATTGAGTCTTCTACCATTAGCTCTCTATTGCACAAAGTGGTCTTATTGTTTTGATAGGTTGTGGTAAAAGATGGAGAGTATCCACCAAGACTCTGGTACCAATTGCTATATTCACCGATGCATTCATCAACATCACTAAACCAAGATCTCATTTTATTTAGAGCATAACAACACAATAAGAAAGACATATTAAAAAAAATTATGCACAATGCGCATGGGGACACATGCAAGGTCCTTTTTGGACCTTTTTTTTCATTTTTCTCCATTTTTTAATTCTATTTTTCTATATGTTTGTGCACAAGATTAATTAGTAATTTTTATTTGATAATTTTAATTGTTTTAATCCTATTGTGGCATAAACATGATTATTTGTCGATAATAAAAGATTGTAAAAGCTTATCTATTATTGATTGAATCATGAGTATTTAAACTCATTTGAAGATTACAAAAGCAAT
>JAOSBK010000205.1:13514064-13527502 GCA_027568895.1 Erythroxylum shatona | reverse complement strand
GGTAATGGTAATCATTCCTTCCTCTTAACCAACCATCATAATTATAATGATAATATCCATTCTCATTCCTCACTATACTCATTCTCATTCCTGTTACCATTCTCCTATACAAACTAACCGCCCCTTAGGGGGTGCTTGGTTGATGGGTTTGGGAAGGGGTTAATGGGTAAGGAATGAAAAGTGAGTGATTTTGAGCAGTTAATTTTTTACCATTCCTTAAGGGGTGTTTGGCATGCATTTATTTTTTTCTGCATCTTGCTTTCAATTGTTTGGAAACACGTCTATTTCTTCATCAAACTTAAGCTTTCACGCAGTAGTTTTACAATATCCTGCTATGCAGGAGAGGTAAGCACATTGTACTTTCATATAGTTGTATTTGGTATCTTAAAATATAGAAACTGTCAAAGTCTTTCTTTATATTTCTAGGTGAATTACCTGGTTGATCAGTTCCTTGACAAAAACAAAGATTATGTGGTAATGGAACATCAGGATCTCATGACAGCCTCAAAGTGCCCCTTTGTGGCTGGTTTATTCCTCCTCTTCCTGAGGAATCATCAAAGTCATCCAAGTTTTCTTCGAT
This sequence comes from Erythroxylum shatona, assembly GCA_027568895.1. Taxonomy (NCBI): domain Eukaryota; kingdom Viridiplantae; phylum Streptophyta; class Magnoliopsida; order Malpighiales; family Erythroxylaceae; genus Erythroxylum; species Erythroxylum shatona. The sequence continues at coordinate 13,526,922 of JAOSBK010000205.1, read as the reverse complement.
CGGGTCCCGATTTAAGGTATGAATGGTTCATTTTCTTCCTAGTCTTTCTTAGTTAATTTCAATTGCTTCAATAGTTTATCCACTGAAAGAGCTAAACTTGAGCTGCTTGTAGAAGTAAGCTTAGTCAGTAATGTAGTAAAGTGAAAATAATGTGTTCCACTATGATCTATATATACGTATGTATGTAGATTTATTGGATGCACTGCGGTAGCATGCATGCATGCATGCTAGTCTATGAATGAAATGTTCTTATTGTTGCAACTATCTGTTGTAACTAATTGTAACTATATGTTGATTTCACAGAACATGCCTGAAGTTCCTCTAACCAGTTTGAAATAAAATTTGAAATTTAATGAAAGTATATCATAAAAGATTGTAAAAGCTTGTCTATTATTGATTGAATCATGAGTATTTAAACTCATTTGAAGATTACAAAAGCAATAATCACGAGAGAGATTTCAGTAACTGCTTACATACAAAAAAACAATAATCACGAGAGAGATTTCAGTAACTACTCCTAAAGATTAGTGAGTATTTACAACAGGTAAATATCTACAACTAACAGAGTTTGACTATGTAAAGTGGAGCAAATCATGTACTTGTGAGTGCACTGCTAGAGGGTGCATTGTTACGCCCCCGCAAGTCGAGCGTATGATCACCAATACCCAGCTTCAGCAAGTTATGTTGAAACGCAGCTCGTGGTAATGGTTTGGTGAGAATATCCGTGACTTGATCCGCAGTGTTGAGATGTTGAACACATAAGCTGCCATTTTGTACCTGCTCTCTAACAAAGTGAAAATCAATCGCTACGTGCTTCATTCGGCTGTGAAAAACAGGGTTTGCACAAATGTATGTAGTGCTAATGTTGTCACAAAGCACTGTTGGAACTCAAGGAAGAGAGAATTTGAGCTCGGAAAGAAGATTCTGAATCCAGGTGGTCTCAGAAATAGCAGCAACTACGGCACGATATTCAGCCTCTGTAGACGACCGAGAGACGGAGCGTTGCTTCTTAGACGACCAAGAGATTGGTGTTCGACCAAGATATATGATAAAACCTGTAGTAGAAGTCCGATCATTAGGGTCGCCTGCCCAATCAGAATCAGCATAGGCTAGGAGGGACTGCTGCTGCTCACGGACAATGCTCAGGCCCAGATTAGCAGTCTGTTGAAGATACCGAAGCACTCGCTTCACAGCTCGCCAGTGCTGATCAGTCGGGGCATGCATGAATTGCGATAGCTTGTTAACTGCGAAGCCAATATCAGGTCGAGTGAATGCGAGATAGTGTAATTTGCCAATGACCCGACGATAGAGTTGAGCATCAGTATCGGACTTAGCTGCGGTGTGAGAGAAATCAACTGTTGAGACCATTGGTGTGGGAACACCTTTGCAATCAGCCATTTTCATGTCCTCAAGAAGATCTAAAATGTACTTGCTTTGGGAGAGAAATAAGCCATTAGTTGCATACGATACCTCTACCCCAAGAAAGTAATGCAATCAACCAAGATCCTTCAATGAAAAACGCTTAGAGAGTGCAGCAATCACACTTCGAATACCATCAGAATGGTTGTCGGTCACAAGGATATCATCCACATAAACAAGGACATAGGCAGTGAATGTTGACTTGTGAAGAGTGAACAGTGAAGAGTCGGATTTTGCAGCAACAAACCCAAGATAAAGGAGATAGGTTTTGAGCTCAACGTACCACGCCCTGGGTGCTTGTTTAAGCCCATAGATGGCTTTTTGCAATCGACAAACATGAGTCGGATACTGTTCATTCACAAATCCAGGTGGTTGTTGCATATAGACTTCCTCCTCGAGATGCCCCTGCAAAAAAGCATTATTTACATCTAATTGATGTATTGGCCAAGAATTTTGAGTAGCAATTGTGAGCACAAGTCGGACAGTGACCGGTTTGACCACCGGGCTAAAAGTGGAATGAAAATCAATCCCGGGTCTTTGAGTATATCCTTTAGCAACCAACCGTGCCTTGTACCTGTCAATTGAACCGTCAGGTCTGTATTTAATGCGAAACAACCACTTACATCCTACAGTGTTCTTGGAAGGATCATATGGGATAAGTTGCCAGGTTTCGTTGCGGATAAGGGCGTCATATTCAGCTTGCATTGCTTGTTTCCAATGGATATGATTTTGGGCTTGTTTAGGTGTTCTCGGTATGTAGGTAGGTGATAGGGTTGCAGTGGCATGAAATTGTCGAGGTTTAAGGCTGTTGGTTCTCGATCTAGTGACCATGGGGTGTCGAGTGGGTGGATTTTCGGTGGTTTGGGGTTGGGCTGTTGGTTGGGATGGCACATGAGTGTCAGTTATAATGGCATTGGCAGACTGGGATCGTCTATGGTACACTCGGATGGATGAGTGTTGAGGATCATGGGTATTATTAGATAAAGTAGAAGGAAGCATAGAAGTAGAGGCAATACCTGAGTCGATGGGCATCACTGGTTGGGTAGTAGAGGGTTGCTCCACTCGCAAAGTCTCTGGTAAATCAAAACAGTGTGGCATTTGTAAAGCAATCTTATTATGAGCATCATCCTGCACTATTTCCCAAGCAAGGGACGAAGAGGGGTGTTTAATATGAGAAAACATTTTAGAATAGGGAAACTCTTCTTCATAGAAAATAACATCACGTGACACATAAATTTTGGAGGTGATGGGATCATAACATTGATGGGAATGATATTTAGTCGAGAATCCAAGGTAGACACATGGAGTGGATTTTGGTTGAAGTTTGTGTTTATTGTATGGTTTCAGCCATGGGTAACAAAGACAGCCAAACGTTTTAATCGACTCTAAATTTGGTGGTTTGCGAAATAGAAGATCATAGGGGCTGTTGTGGCCAAGATTTGGGGTGGACAACCGGTTAATGAGATATACCGTATGAGAGCATGCAAAACTCCAAAAGAGGGTTAGCATAGATGCTTGATGCATCGACGACTTGGCTGACTCAATTATGTGCCGATGTCGACGTTCGACAAGAGCAACACGTTGTGGTGTGTAGGGAGGGGATAAGAGATGTTCAATGCCATTAGTTTTTAGGTATGTGTCAAGACCTTGAAATTCACCTCCGCCATCAGTATAAAGTGATGTTATTTTTGTGTGAAAACGTCGTTCAAGCATGGGATGCAGTGCTGTAAAAACTTCAAAAACTTCATTTTTATTTTGCAATGTAAAAAGCCACATGTATTTCGAGAATTCATCAACAAATAAAACATAATATCGTTTTTTGTCAATAGATAAAACGGGGGAGGGTCCCCATAAATCACTGTAAATGAGTTGCAATGGAGCTGTGCTATGCAATGTTGATTTTGAAAAGGGAAGCCTGTGCATTTTATTAGAATTGCAAGAGTTACAAATGAAAGTAAAGTTTTTAAAAGGAATTGAGAGCTTGTGCAATGTGTTATTTAAAACTTGGTCATTTGGATGTCCCAAACGCCGATGCCACATGATTTTGGATTCCGCCGCATTGCACATAAGTTTGTCAAACACTTTATTCGGCGGCCATTGATATAAATGCCCTCTACTTCGCCCTTGAACCAGTGGCGCCCCCGTCGTCAAGTCCTTAACAAGATAAGAAGATGGAAAAAACTCAATAGATGTTTTATTGTCATGGCAAAATTGCGAAACAGAAACAAGATTATAAGCAATGGAAGGGGAGCATAGGGTATTGTTCAAGCTGAAATTGTGAGAGGAGAGGTGTAATTGTTTGTTACCGGTGTGGGTAATTGGGATAGTGTGGCCATTACCCATAGTGATCTCTTCCGGACCATTGTAATCGTGGATGGTTGTTAGATGCTGCGGATCGGAGACCATGTGATGTGTTGCCCCGGAGTCGATAATCCATGGATCATTTTGGCGAGGCATGTAGCCTGCAAAGTTTGCACGAGCACGTATGTGATCATGAGACATCGATCGACATACGCGAGCCGTATGACCCAGCTTTTCGCATAATTGGCAATAGATAGTGCCATCTGAATCTTGTTGCTGAGGTTGATAATTCCGACGCTGACGATTATTGTTGTTTCGCCAGTTTGAAGCATATTGAGGTCTACGCTGGTAGCTGTTCGTTGCTCCTTGTCGACCGGAATTAGGTTGCTGTTTTTGTGCAACAGCAGCAGTGATGTGGCTGATCTGCGGTTTTCGACTGTCTTCATGCTTAAGAAACAGTTCGTGGTCAACTAGTTTCTCATACAACTCCTCATATGTTATTTAAGTGTCACGAGACCGGATAGCAGCAGAGATTTCGCGAAACTCGGAACCAAGACCGCTTAGAATCTTGACTATCAACTCATCATTGCTGATCGGGGCACCTGCAGTAGCAAGTTCATCAGCGACTGATCGTATATCCTGTAGATAGGCAGCCACAGTTTGATTATCCTTGGTCAGGCGAGCAAGGTGATCACGCAAGCTAAAAATCCGGGTTTGGGATTTATTGGCAAAGGCAGTGTGTAGAGTTCGCCAGGCAGTGTGAGCTGAGGAAGCATTGGCGACTGAGGAAGCCAAGGTAGGGTCAACTGAAGCCATCAAGGCGTTCTGGATCAGCTGGTCCTGTCGGAACCAGGTGTTAAAGGCCGGATTGGGAACCGGAATGTTGTTTTGAGTGACGGTTGTGGCCGGCGCAGAAGAGGTGCCGTCAAGGTGACCATAGAGGTCATGGCCGTTCATAAGCATGGATACCTGTGCTTTCCACGTAGCAAAGTTGGAGGAACCCGTCAGTTTGATGGGTAATTGGGTTGCCGGATTGAACTGCACGATGGCAGTGGCTGTGACGCTGTCGGAGTTGAGGACAGGTGTGGATGGTGTCATCGGAGAGAGGAAAAAAAAACTCGTGAGAGAAAAGTAAGGCTCTGATACCATAAAAGATTGTAAAAGCTTATCTATTATTGATTGAATCATGAGTATTTAAACTCATTTGAAGATTACAAAAGCAATAATCACGAGAGAGATTTCAGTAACTGCTTACATACAAAAAAACAATAATCACGAGAGAGATTTCAGTAACTACTCCTAAAGATTAGTGAGTATTTACAACAGGTAAATATCTACAACTAACAGAGTTTGACTAAGTGAAGTTGAGCAAATCATGTACTTGTGAGTGCACTGTTAGAGGGTGCATTGTTAGATAATAGTGAATGCTTATTTTTTATATGTCGTAGAATTTAGCATGTAAAATTATTTATGATGAGGATTTTTAAACATTGATGTATGTTTAAAATTTTGTGTTTTACTCTTAAATAACGTTAAGATTCAATTAATTATCTTGTCGATAATTACTACTTAGTAGGATGCTTAATATGATGAAGAAATTCCATTAAAATATCATGAATAATTTTTCTATCCTTTCGATAGTATATTGATGATTTGGTTATAATATTTAATAAATTGTTCTTACCTGTGAATTAGTTCTATATTTGTTTAAAGAACTCTAACATGTATGATATAATTAACTTTGAGAAAAAGAGCACGAATTGCATGATTATGTTTTAACATGTATATCATAGTTATTGCTCTTGGCTCTCATTCAGCTTTAAGCAATCTAAGAGTCTCTGCTATCTTGACACTGAATGAAATGAACCACAAGTAATGAGTTGAATATCTCATGATGAATTTGACTATCATGTGAATGGACTTGGCTTTGAGAATTGATCCACCATCTAAACCCGCTGATAATGCTACTGAGAACGAAAGGAAATCCTATGAGGAGTAGGAGTACTCTAACCGATGTTGTTTGATGATTATGAGGTAACATATAGTTGAGTTTATTCGTGATATTATTCCCGAGGCTGATAATGCAAAGGATTTTCTTACTGCCATTAAGAAGAAGTACATGAAGTATTCAAAGAATTAGAAGAATGAGTACTTAAACATGCTTCATCACACCATTTATGATGGTGTAAGTGACATTAGGGCTCACATCGACAAGCCCATGGGTTGTTACCATAAGCTTAAGGCTATGGATATGGACCTTGATGAGGATTACATAGTATGGTTTGTGATGGGGACTCTTCCTTCTAAATTTGATTCGATCAGATCAAGCTATAATGCTCAAAAAGAGCAATAGACCATTGAGGGGATAACTGCTATTCTTGCTAAAGAAGAGGATGACATGAAAAAGGGGAGGGCAAGAAGCATCTCCATGATGACAAACCACAATAATTCTCAAAAGAGAAAGTTCACTTCTGATAGTTCAAGTGACCAAAAGCCTTTCAAGAAGAAAGTTGTTGGCCCTAAAGGAAGTAGACAGGCGAGCCTATCTTTTGTTAGTCAGAAGAATAAGTTTTTCAAAGTGAAGTGCAACTTTTGTCAGAGTTTTGGGCACAAGAAAGCTGATTGCTGAAAACTCAAAGCTCACTTAGAGAAAAAAGGCAATTGTCTTGCGATGGTTTGTTTAGAGTCCAATGTTATTGATGTGCCCTTGAATACTTGGTGGATAGATACTGGAGCAATAATTCACGTTACTAATTCCTTGCAGAAGCTGACAAGTCGAAGAAGGCCGAGTAGTTATGAGCAACATGTGTACATGGGGGACAATACTAAAGTCAAAGTTGAATTTTTTAGGACAATTAGACTACGGTTGAATACAAGACATCTTTTGGTGTTACATGATGTCGCTTATTTACCCTTTATTAGGAGGAATTTGATTTTTGTATCCATTTTGGATAGACTAGGTTATAGTCTTCATTTTGGAACTGGAAAATTGACTTTTTATCTTGACTCTCTTTTGATGAGAAATAGAATTTTATATAAAAATTTATGCAAACTTGAGTTGAATGATATTGTTACTGTTGTTTCTTCCTCTTCTTTTAATATTGTTGTTGGTTCCAAATGTATAAGGTTGGATTTGAGATCTTTTATGTTATGGTACAAACATTTAGGTCATATTTCTAGAAATAGAATGAAGAGGTTGGTAAAAGATGGTATACTTCAGGATCTTAATTTTTCAAATTTCACTAAAGAAAAGTTGACCGCCAGGGTTAGAAAAAGCAAAACAAATAGGAGCTCAAAATTATTGGAGTTTATTTATACTGATATATGTGGACTATTTATTCCATCTGCTATGGGTAATTATAAATATTTCATTAATTTTATTGATGATTTTTTCAGGTATGGTAATGTGGAGCTCATTCGTGAAAAATCTAAATCTTTAGAGGCATTTAAGATTTTCAAGACAAATGTTGAGCTTTAAAAGGGGAAGAAAATCAAGGTAGTTAATTCTAACAGAGGTTGAGAGTATTATGGGCGTTATGATGAGGGTGAAAGGAATCCAGGGCCTTTTGTTTGATACTTGTAATAATGTGGTATTGAAGCAAAATATATAATATCGAGAATACCTCAGCAGAATGAAATCGCTGAAAGAAGAAACCACACATGGTTTATGTTGATTCATTCTAGTTTGCCTGAATTTTTGTGGGATGAGGTGTTGAAGACAACTCCTTATATCTTGAATAAAGTACCTAACAAGTCAGGCCCAAAGACTTCATATGAGTTATGGTCAAGTAAGAAACCAAGCTTGCATCATTTTTATGTTTGGAGATGCAAAGCAGAAATGAGGCCCTATAATCCATGATCTAAGAAGCTTGATCCAAAAACTATCACTGGCTACTTTGTAGGCTATACTGTCGGATCAAGGGGTTCTAGATTCTATTGCCCATCTCACATGTACATAATTATATAATCAGTTAGAGCCATCTATTTTGAAGATGAATTTGGTTCAAGTCAAGGGTCAAAATAAATTGTATTAAGGGAAAAACGCATTCTAGTTCCTGTACCCGTCGCTTCCGCTCCTACTGATGACCCTATGATTAAACAGATTTCAGTAGAATCCCATGATGAACCTCAAAATCAAGCACAGGATGAAGTCATTGATACTGGGGATGATGAATTTGTTGTCAGGAGATCACAAAGAACACGTAGACCTGACATTCTTGATGACCATATTATCTATTTGCAGGAATATGAGTTCGATGTGGGAGATAATACTGAACTAGTTAATTTCAAGAAGCCATGGATAGTTCTCAATCTGCGTTATGGATGAATGCAATAGAAGATGAGTTGAACTCTATGTCATAAAATAGAGTTTGGGAGTTGGTTGAACTACCTAAAGGTTGGAAACCCATTAGGTGCTAGTGGGTTTACAAAATCAAACATGACTCAAGTGAACAAGTAGAAAGGTATAAGGTTAAATTTGTAGCTAAAGGCTATAGCCAGAGAGAAGGGATTGATTTCAAAAAACCTTCTCTCTAGTTTCCACCAAAGATTCACTGCAAATCATTATGGATATAGTTGCTCATTTTGACTTGAAACTCAATTAAATGAATGTGAGGACCGCCTTCTCGAATGGAGATCTGTATGAAGATGTTTATATGACCCAACTAGTTGGTTTCGAGATAACTGGTAAAGAACACATGATTTACAAGCTCAAGAAGTCTATATATGGGTTAAAACAAGCATCAAGGCAGTGGTATCTCCAGTTTGATATGATTGTCACTGAAAATGGCTTTAAGGAGAATGTAATTGATCAATGTATATATATATGAAGTTCAGTGAGAGCATTTTTATTTTTTTGATACTATATGTCGATGACATTCTACTTACTTTTAATGATACTAATATGTTATTTGAGACTAAAAAAACTGTTATTTAGTCATTTTAATATGAAGGATCTTGGTGAGGCCTCTTATGTACTTAAAATTCAGATTCTTCGAGATAGAGCTAATAAGATTCTTTGATTGTCTCAAAAGACTTACATTGATTGGATCATGAAAAAATTCAATATGCATTCTTGTTCTCTTGGAAAGGCACTAATAGTGAAGGGTGATAAATTCTCAAAGGTCCAATGTCCACAAAATGATAAAGAGAGATGAAATGAAAGTCGCTCCTTATGTGTCACTTGTAGGCAGCCTAATGTATGCTCAAGTATGCACATGCCTTAATATTGCTTTTGTTGTAGGCATATTGGGTAGATACTTGATTAATCCTAGACTTAGCCATTGGAAAGTGGTTATGAAGGTCATGAGGTATCTTCAGGGTACCAAGGATCATATGTTGACTTATTGACGAACTAACACTCTTGATATAGTTGGGTTCAATGACGCTGATTATGCAGGATGTGTGGATGATAAAAAATCCACTTCAGGCTACATTTTTATGATGGTTGGAGGAGTTGTATCGTAGAAAAATGTCAAGCAGACACTTATAGCATCCTCTATCATGGAGGCAGAGTATATGGTGTGCTATAAGGTAGCTTATCAAGCAAAATGGTTGTGAAATTTTATTTCAGCATTGGGTATTGTAGATTCTATTTCGAGTCCGTTGAAATTGTATTGTGATAACTCTATAGTTGTAGCTTTCTCTAAGAACACTAGAAGTACTTCCCGCTCAAAACATATTGATATAAAGTACTATTTTGTTAATGTGAAAGTCGCTGAATCCCTCATAACTGTTAAGTATACGCCTATAGCTAGCATGTTAGTAGATCCACTTGCAAAAGTCTTACTTATATGTTTGTTTGCAAAACACATCTCCCGCATGGGATTGTTAGGAGCCTAGCTTGATAAGATTAGTGGGAGTTTGCTATTTTGTACTGAAAATGTTAGTACTTTGTACGGACTGCTTATGACTTTTATAAATCAAACATGCATAACGATGTTTGCAATCATTTCTTGTTACTATTGACATATATACGTTGATGTGTATATGTAGTTTGACGAAATGGCAGGTACAAAAGGAGACAAATGCAAAGTCTCAATTGTTGTTACTGCATGCATATTGTTTTAATGGTTATTGTGGTATTTGAACATCTCCAGGGCCAAATTATGTGTAGTATATATATCCTGTCGATATAATATTGCATATGATTTATTTGACTGCTTTTGGATGATTGAGATTAGTATGGCGGTTTAATTATATTGTCCAAGTATGAGAATGTTATAAATATGTGGACTAATATAATCACAAGATTTATTCCATATGCATAACCATTAATCGAATTGTCTAATGTATGTTTAATAATCATAATGGGATGGTTAATAATTTACTAATTGCAATGTATGATTAATAACCATAATGGGATGGTTAATAATATACTAATTACATTAGAGGCACATGGTAGTATCCTAATAACTATATGTTAGCTCGTTAGACTATAGTTCATAACATCCTTGACATGACACAATCACCCTTTTTCTACCCCTTAGGGTAAAACATGTTATAGGATATAACATATGGTGAGATTGTGTATATATGGTGTGTTGGGTGTGAAAGATAATATATTGAGTCTTCTACCATTAGCTCTCTATTGCACAAAGTGGTCTTGTTGTTTTGATAGATTGTGGTAAAAGATAGAGAGAATCCACCAAGACTTTATACCAAGCATTGAAGGTATGTCTTTGTTGTATGCACATCCCTTGGCCCCTCCAATATGTCAAAAGTAGTTGACTATTGGTTGCATGTCTCTTCCATTTATTCAACAATAATGGCCATCGTTTTCTGCCTTGGCCTCTTCCATTTTGTCAACAATAATGGCCACCGTTTAGAAAAGTTTTGGACAAATGCTTAGGGACTTCAGCTATAAATAGAAGGGAAGGTTGCAAACTTAAACACACCACTCCTTCCTACAAATACTCTCATCCTCTTTTCAATTATTTTCTGTACACTTATGAGTTTTGAAAGCCTTTTGTTCCAACCTTTGTACTTGTATACATTCTCCACATATTAGTAATATTGCTCACCTTCCGGTCGTAGACGTAGATCATATTGACCAAATCACGTAAATCTTTGTATTCTGTCCCATTTTATTTTGTCTATCTTTTATTTTAGTTACTATTTTTCGGGCTATTAAATTCAACCGATATCCAATCCAAAGGCATTTATCTTAACAAACTGGTATTAGAGCTTCTCCTATTAGTCTAACTTACCGTATGCTCTATGGTTGCCACTAAGGTGGACCCTCCACATCAGAAAGTAACTTAGACTTTTATTGTGAGTTTAACGAGGCCCACTGTCTCGATTTTATCTTGCGGGGTCTGCTGCCTCGAGTTTATCTTGTGGGGCCCACTGCTTCGGTTTAGTAAAAGGAGTTCAGATTTATTTGTGGGGTCCACATCTCAACTTTGCCTGTGGAGCCCACATTTAGTGCTTTTGTGGGGTCTGCTGTCTCAGTTTCTCATGTGGGGCCCACCTGTAGAAAAATAGTCAGAATATCAATTTTTTTGGTCATCATGACGATAATGAAGACCTCTATTAAAAAGTTTGACTGGAGCGTTAATTTTGGTATGTAGTAGCTCAAGATGTAAGCCATTTTAATACAAGATGGGTGTGAGATTGCACTTGATAGAGTGGAGAAAAGGCTAGCAAATATGGCATTAGATAAATTCACAAATCTAGATAAAAAGGCTAGATTAGCCATCATATTAAATCTCTCTGATGAGATTTTGCAGGAAGTTGCTAGTGAAAACACAGCTAAAGGTATGTGGGACAAATTGAAAGCTATGTACATGAAGAAAACAGTGGAAAATCGGCTTTATTTGAAACAAAAGTTGTACATGTTGAGGATGATAGAAGATACATCTATTCTTTCACATCTGGATAAATTTGATTATCTTATTTTGGATTTGAAGAATGTAGATGTAAAAATTGAGGATGAAGATCAAGTCATATTGTTATTATGTTCCCTTCCCTAATCCTTTAAATATTTTCGTGATACTATAATTTATGGAAAAGAATTAGTCTCATATAATAGTATTAAGTCTGCATTAAAGTCAAAAGAGCAAATTTATAGGGACATCACTGGGGAGACTAGTAGAAGTTAGGCAGAGGGACTATTCATACCGGATAAATCTGAAAATAAAGATTTTGAATAAAGTAGATCCAAAGGCAAGTCAAAATCCAGACATAGAAATAAAATTTTTAATTATTGCGAGAAAAGGGGGCATATAAAGATTGACTACTATAGATTGAAACATAAGGAGAAAAATAAAGTTGAGCAGAATAACAATACCGCCGAGGCTAGTGTAGCAACAGATGAGAATGAGGGAATTATCTTTGTAGCCATAGAAGATAAACTTAGGTTTAGTAAGAAGTGGATTTTAGATTCGGGTTGTTCTTACCATATGAGTCCCGACAGAGAGTGTTTTTCCATTTATGAGTTATTGAATGGTGGAATTGTTTTGATGGGTAATAAAGCTCCCTGGAAGTTGTTGGTAAAGATACAGTCCGGATCAAAATGTATGATGATATCATTAGAACACTCACTGACGTTAGACACGTTCCTGATTTAAAGAAAAATCTCATCTCTTTAGGCATTCTCGATTCTCAAGGGTGCAAGTTCTCAGCTGAAGGTGGAGTTTTGAAAATTTCTAAAGGTGCTTGCAGGTCTGGCAGTTTGTATGTTTTACAGGGATCTACAGTAACAGGTGCTGTGGTAGTCTCTACTGATGGTGACACTACTAAATTATGGCATATGCGTTTGGGACATATGAGTGAGAAAGGTTTAATGTTGTTAAGCAAGAGAGGCCTACTTTGTGGTCAAAGTACTGGTAAGATGGACTTTTATGAGCATTGTATCTTTGGGAAGCAAAAACGAGTCAGTTTTAATTCTCCAGCCGTTCACAAAACTAAAGGTACTTTGGATTATATTCATTATGATCTTTGGGGGCCCTCTCGTATTCCATCTAAAGGTAGTGCCCGGTATATGTTGACTTTTATTGATAATTATTTAAGGAAGGTTTGGGTATATTTCTTTAAACACAAAAATGATGTTTTCTTAATCTTTAAGCAATGGAAAGTTTTGATTGAAAAGCAGCCAGGAAAACATTTTAAGCGGCTACGGACAGATAATGATTTGGA
>JAOSBK010000205.1:13447902-13498550 GCA_027568895.1 Erythroxylum shatona | reverse complement strand
CGATTCGGATGTGTATTCGATTTGAGATCCGATTTGCTTTCGGTTTTGCGTTTGCTTCCGCATGTTATGATTCGATTTGTCCACCTTTTGTTTTTGCTTCCGCATTTTATTATTGATTTGCCTTCGGATTTGAATTATCCGATGTGCATTCGCTTTGTTTCTTCCGTCTCCCGGTTGGGATCCGGTTTCCGGATCGGGTCCCAACACTCATAATCTGGTCTTATAGCTCTTTATTAGATCCCACTACCAACTTACCCTTTCTAGTTAGTATTTCCTCCTTCCACTGAAACGAGGGATGAGACAAGGGGTCCTATTCTAATTGGGCAATTAATTGCTGCACCTGCACATCCTTGTCCCAAGAGGCCTTAATTTATTCCAATAAGTCAGTTGAAGTAGTAGAAATTGTTGTAGACAATAGTTCAAAACCAAAAACTCTAGAAAGGGCATCAGCGACAACATTCTCCTTTCTCTTTCTATAAATGATCTCATAATCCAACAACAATAACTTAGTTAGCCTTATATATTGGATATTTGTGGAAAGCTTCTAATCCATTAGGTATTTGAGACTACTGTGATCAGTTCTAATCTTGAAATGCCTTCCTTCTAAGTAATTCCTCCACTTACCCATTGCTTGTACGACTGCTAGCACCTCCTTTTCATAAATTGATAAGTATTGATGTTTAGGACCCAGAGCCTTACTTTTAAAATCTATAGGGTGACCACCTTGCATTAACATTACTCCAATTCCATAACTAGAAGCATTTGTCTCAATCACAAATCCTCTTGATAGGTCTGGAAGTGCTAGGACAGGAAAGGTGGTTAGGGCCTCCTTGAGTTGTTGGAAGGCCTTGTCTGCCTCAGAATTCCACCCAAACCTATTCTTCTTAAGCAAGTTAGTCAATGGCCTGCTAATATTGCCATAATTCTTCACAAACCTTTGTAGTAACCTGCCAAACAAAAAAAAAATGCCCTTAACTGCTTCACATTGGAAGGAGCTAGCCAGTCCTTCACTGCTTAAATCTTTTTCGGATTAGTGGAGACACCCTTGCTGAAATATAATGCCCCAAATATTCAGCATTACTGCCCTAAAAAATGTACTTACTTCTCTTAGCATACAGCTGGTGCAATTTCAAGACCTCAAACACAATTCTCATATGCTGCCCATGCTCATCAAAACCTTTACTATAGACCAATATATCATCATAGAACACCAAAACATACATTCTTAAGTAGGGTATGAACACTTCATTCATTAGCCCTTGAAATGTGGCAGGGGCATTGGTAAGCCCAAAGGGCATCACAAGGAACTCATAATGTCCATTGTGAGTCCTGAATGCTGTCTTATACACGTCTGGTGCATTTAATCTGGTGATAACTAGCCCTTAAATCAATCTTGGAGAATACAACAACTCTATGTAGTTCCTCTAGTAGCTCATCAATGAGAGGGATAGGAAATTTATTTTTGATATTCAATTGATTTAAGGCTCTATAATCCACACATAATCTCCAAGAACCATCCTTCTTCTTCATTAAAACCACTGGGCTTGCAAAAGGGTTTGAACTAGGCTGCACTATACTGTTAACTAACATTTCATCAACCAATTTTTCTACTATATCTTTCTGTAATCCTAAATACTTGTATGGCCTTTTATTCACAGGGTAGGCATCATCTTTCAAGGGAATCTGATGGTTATGTGACCTGTTAGGAGGTAGTCCCTTAGGCTCATTAAACAATTCTTGAAACTCATCCGGCAAGGTTGCAATTGCTGGAGGAACACCAGCTTCAAGACCATCATCAGTAACTACTGTAAGTAACTCTATCTTCTCAGTTCCTTGCACCTTAAGACTACATAGTTGCATTGAAGCCACTTGATTAGGTTTGCCCAATAGTTTAGTAATCTACTCACTCGCAATTTGTTTAAGAGTTTTCTCTGGTTTACCAGTTATGGTTACCAGCTGCCTCTCCTAATAAAAGGACATCCAGAGTTCAACATAATTAGATAGTATATTGCCTAAAGTTGATAACCATTGAACTTCTAACACCATATCACAACTAGGCAATGTAAGCACCATCATGTTAGCATTGATTTAGCCCTTGTACTAACCATTTCAACCCTTTATAGATAGCTTTACACTCGATGACACCCCCCATTAGCTACTTCCATTGTCAAGGGTTTAATGGCAGTTAATTCAAACCACAAATTCTTAGCAATGCCTTCATTGATGAAGTTATGTATACTACCAGAGTCTATCAACACTTATATCACCTTCTTGTTCACTACCCCTATCACTCTCATTGTGTGAAACCCCACTGACCCCTCAAGTGCACTTACTGAGATGTGTGGGTTGACATCCTCCTGTAACTCCTTTGTACTAACCTCTTCTTCCTCTCCCACCTCCTCAACTTCATCCTCTTCAATACAAATGAAAACACTTGATTATGATTGCACTTATGGCCCGGTGAATATTTCCCAGGGCAAGAAAAACACAACCCTGAGCTCTCCTTGCATCAAAGTCCCTGCTCCTAACACTTTTGGTTGTGTATGGTAAATTGTTGGGTTTTTGGTATGTGGGTCTATTGACATTTTTGTTTGACAATGGAGTTGGTTTGGTGGTGGTTACTTTAGGTTTCTGGTTATTGGTAGATGAATACTTAGTTGGGTTGAATTTGTAATGTAAGTTTGTGTGGTTATTTTTGGTGGTGGATTACGCTTTGCAGCAGAAAGGTCTTGCTTAATTTAAAGCCTAGCCAAATCATAACCATCCCTTAGATCTTTTGGCCTAAACATCTTCACAAGCTTTTTGACATCATGCTTTAGCCCAACTACAAAGAACACCAAGGCTTGTTTTTCAACCATTCCAAATCTATTCCATAACGTATCAAACTAACTGATGTAGGATTCCAAATCTCCGGTTTGTGACAATTCTTTCATCTGTTCTAAAGGGTGTTTGGCTCCTCCAAACCTATACCCAATCGCCTCTTCATACTCCTCACACGACCCAAAACCCACTCCCCTCATGTGAGCTTGATGCCAAGATAAGGCATCATCAGTCAAATAATAAGCCGCTAGTTTGATTTTATCTGCATCTTCTATTTCCTCAACCTCAAAGTATTGTCTACACTTGAATATCCATGCATTCACATCACCTAACCCATTAAACTCTGGAAAATTCCTTTTGGATTTTTTGAACTTACAGTAGTGGGCTATTGGTGTTGCCGCAGGTGTAGCTGACATGTCACTTCCTTCACCACCTTCTATAGTTGCCTTGCCTTTAGGAGAGCTCATGTTTCCTCGTGACCGTGGCATCTGCTCCAAGAGACTGCTCTACTGGAGGCTGATACCTCTCACCAAATTCTTCAACTCCGTCATCTGAGCCTTATGTTTTTGTTGGGTCTCCTCCAGGCGTTGGCTAGTGTTTTGTATCATGGTTGTCATGGATTCCTCTAGGTTCTTGAGGTCATGAGATCTAGTACCAGTGGTCATTTTCACAGTCCAAGGGTGAACTTCTCTAATACCCAATGGTGTAGGAAAGGATTATAAGTTACAAATTGGATGGAAGTCGTGTAGATCAAGGGTGTTTAATGGGTATTTTTTTGTAAGAAAGAAGAACAATTACACAACACACATCACAATTGCATAACAACTTTTGTATATTTCTCCTTCACGACAACATTTACATATTTATATGGTAGAAGTAGTTAGCGAGAATCAAGGTTTGTTACCTCCAGTCACTACTGCCACATTGGCCTATTACAAACAACTTAGACCAAAGGTTTACACTGACTGCATAATAGTAATAGTACAAATATTGGACTACAAGGCCATCAACTAACCAGCCCACTTCTTAACCCTCTAATAACCCAACCCACACTTACAATTAAAAGAAGAATTCATAATTGCACTTAAAGAAATTTCCCAATTCATCCCGTCAAATCCCTACTTCCCAATCTCTACCAATTTCTCATATTAATTATGACCTTTAAGAATGTTAAGAACCTCGTGAAAGGTCTCTCTCTACTTCTATTTTTTAATATGATTTTTAGCATAGATTATTAGCAACGAGTTAGTTACAGGATTCCTTGACAATAATACATACATAGTTTCTTGTGATATTCGATTTGATCATCATAATACTTATTATGATTTAACTTGTTATGGCATCAAGACATAATGCCTGCACATGCTTTTTTATTGTGATTCATTATAAGAGTTGGCATCCCTACCAAATACAGCGTCAAATTTAGCATTGAATCCTTACATTGTGAACTATGTACAACCTAGATTGAAAGCATTTATCACCTACACTTTAGGTGTGATTTTTCTTCCCAAATATGGCACAAAGTAACATCCATACTTAATGTCAATTGCTCTACAAATGATTGGATAAGAAATGTGCAATGGGCCTTGCAACTCAAAATGAAATGTGTAACTAATTACCAGTTATGCAAGATCATTTTGTCTACTATGGTACACTACTTATGGAAGGAGAGGGACTCTATGCTTCATCAGGGTGATGCAAAAAGTCATAAGGAGCTAATCAAACTCGTTGTTTTGGCAAGGGGATTACGATATAAAATTTCACAAAGCATGAAGCAAAGATGATACTTATGAAATCTTTGTAATCTTACGAGCTCATTTTGTAATGCTTTGTAAGGGTGTAAGCTAACTTGAGCTAACTAGGTGGATGGTTATGTATCGTAAGATGTTCTTTTGTATTGTCATTTTTTATAGGGGTCGTTTGGTTCTACTTCTGTTTTTTTGTTGTTGTTTTTAGTTTTTGTTTCTGTTTTTTTCCTTAAAAAAATGAAAACCGGTTTGATTAAGATTTGTAATATAAAAACTGAAAACAAAAACGTGTTTGGTTGAGATTTATGATTAAAAACTAAAAACAGAAACATATTTAATTTTATTATCATGTTTATATATTTTTTGTAATTATACTATTATATGTAATAATTATAATATAATATTTTTTAAATTAATTAACTATCATATGGAATCAATATCAAATATAGCATGTGACACATTCCATCACTTAGCACCAAAACTACAAACGTGACAGATCAAGTGCGTACTTAAAAAGAAACAAGAGCTAATTACGTGAAAACAAATAAAGTCATAGCAGAGTAAGCTTTGGCAATAGGAAGACTACGTGTGAAGACAGATGCTCCTAATGATGGCTGTTGCATTAAATATTGTGAAGACAACACATAGCGTGATCCAGGAAGACTAGGTTCTGCGCATTAAAGGTTGTGTTGCTACATTAAATGATGCAGAGACAGGTGTTCCGCTTTGCTCTACTCTGCCTTTGTGTGCTCTACTCTATATTAAAGACGTGAGAGTGAGAACAAAAAAGCTTTAGAGACGTGAGCTGCAAAGTCGAAGACGAGAGGAAGAAGAAAACAGCTATACCCGGATTTAAAAGATGCGAGGATGAAAAAATATTATTTTGATTCTTTACGAAGAATCAGATGAGGCCTTTGTTAAGTTTAGCGGCAGAGGAGGTGAAGCAAAAACGAAAGAGACACTGCATCATCTTCTTTATCTTTACAAAAAATTGCAGATGTTATTTTCAAAGCAGAAGTTTTATATGTTGCTTTTAGTAAGTATGGTTACGTCTCTTTTTCTTTTCTTGGTTTTCATCTATCTTCTATCACACCTAGTTTTTGTATTTTGTTATGGGTTTGATGTTATGAACGAGAAAAATCGCAGAAGCAATAGATAAGTACAAAAACAAACCTGAAGGTGTTGAAGATGCAGAATACGAAGTCGACACAGAAAAGAGAAAAACTTGAATATGTTGTGTTTTTGCGAGAAAAAAGTTTATAGAAATCTGTTTTCAAAAATCACGAAAACTTTATTTTTACGTTTTTATAAATCTGTTGTAGTTTTTTATTTTTAAAAACAAGAAACGACAATAATATTCATCCAAACATGATTTAATGAAATGTTTTTCTTTTTTTAAAAACCACAACAAAAAATGGAAATAAAAAACGGAACTAAACGGGCCCTTAACTTTCCAAAGAAAAAAGAATGGAATATGATGATTGTGAATTGATTCCCTTTTTTGTGCACATTCATATACGACAATTTTATAAGCCAATCTCAATTCCATCTAAATTTAGCCTTCATAAATAGAAATTGCTTTTCTATTGTTTTTAGGATTGCTTTCATGTATCTATTGAAATCCAGTTTTTTTTTTTAAATCTCCAAAAGAACGAACTTAGTAGTCAAGCTAATTGCAAGAATTTCTAACTCTTAATCCTATGCTGTGTACACAAATTAAATGAAAGATTGTATCATTGCACCTCTGTATAGCTAGAGGAGAGTGGCACTATGTAATGTGCGTACGTTGACAAACTACAGAAGTAACGGATTACATTATCTCTCGTTCGTGTAATAATATTTGCTTGAATAATATTTGCGATAAATATGTGTTCATCTGTTTTGATACCATAAAATGACCAGCAATTTGTATATAATATCTGAGTAGTGATTATGGAATGTGTCCCTTTTGATGTCAATCCTGGTTTCTTCTGAAATATAATAGTAGACCATAAACATGACGAATATTTTAGATGTCAGCCGATTTTGTATTGGTTCTTGAATTGATAAGAGCTTCTGGGGTTTAATTGAAGAGGAGACGAAATTGCTCAATTTTGTTATTGTGCTTGCAGGAAACAAAACATGGGACAGATTCGAGCTTCTTAGCCACAAGCGAGATAGACCTTTTCAGCGACCCTGATCGCTTCTGGCACAGCTAAGCATGGAGACGGAGTTGAGGTCGAAGTTACCATTGCAGATGCTTGAATGTATCTTTTTCTGGTCTGCTTCTTAACCCAATTTTGACTTTCAATAGAAAGCTTTACTCACAAGATCCTTTTAATTACGTACTATTAGGCTTCTTTGGTGAAGGGTACATTTTTATATATTAGGCTTTTATGCATTTTTGACCGAAATGATATAATTTAAAAGCATGACAATAAAACAAAAAATTTGTTAAACCAAAAATTAACCAAGCCCCTAGCCAATAATGCTATTAGTTTCCTAAAGTATACGGCATGATATATCTTTTCAATCTCAAGATATTAACTTCACTGATCTGAGGCACATAAAATTCTTATGTTGTTGATTTGAAAGAAAGTAGAAATCTTCTAACCTTTGATACCTTAAAAAATGGCATTCATATATAATGAATCAAGGCAAAGTTTCTTGACAGAATTACCCTGAAGTCCTAAATTTTAACACATTCCATTCAAATTAAGAACATAGAAAAATGCATCTATTGAAAAATCAAGACAAGATTCGATCCCATGCGTAATACAATAATTACGAAAGTTTTTTGTATTTTGATTTTCCAAAAGTCAAAATTACTTTAAATTCTACAAAATAATTAATACATAAATCATAATAAAGTGTAAATTTTAATTCATACGTTATTTTGAAGCTTGACACTTTTTTTGTTATATCCCTTGAACCGTTTTTTAAACTAGCTTATCTCTACCAATGTAGCCGCACAAATGTCTAACTTCTAACAATATTCACAGAGCAAGCTTTAGATATTGAAGTAATTTAATTAAAATTAAATTTATTTCAATTAAACTTTAATTAAAATTATTAATAATTATAATTATATACCAGTTATTTCCAAATAGAATAAAATATATCATATTAATCCTTATTTATTAAATATTTCATAATTAATCATAAAATTTTTTAAGCTTTGCAATCAAGTTCAACTTAATTAAAACACTTTTTTCTCTTCAACCTGTTCTTTATGTATGACTCATTAAGTTTCTAAATATGTTGAGAATGGATCTAAATTATAACCCAAAATCATATTTATGATTAGATAAATTAAACCCCTTAAGTTATTTGTAATTATCATATTTATACTCATAAATTAAGATTGACATTTAGTAATGCATTATGATCACTCAAATATTTAAGAATGTAAAAGTAATTTTGATTAACCTTTATGTGTACGATTTTTCATATAATTCAATCATTTCATCGTATGAAATTCTAATTACATATAAAGCATGAAATTAATGTCTAGTATATTTTGAATTTAATCATATTAGTTTTCTATCATTCGTAATTGATTCAATTAATGACATATGAAAACTATTTTCAAAGTATAATTCTACTTTGGCGAAGAATTTTTTGATTCAACATTAATCGAGAACAACAAAATATTCTCCGTAATTACTTTAAGGTGATGAGTCGTATATCAATCCTTAAGCTACCTTCATATAGCTTATGTTACATTCAATTACTAGCAAATGAGTCACCCCCAACTAGAATATGTTATAAATAATATCAAATATAGCAACTCCTATATGAGATAATTTTGGTTATCTTAAGTTAAAGAATTACTTATACAATCACCAAACATACAAGTAATATTTCAAATGAAATTATCATTTGAGGTCAATTTAATGAATTTATTCTCTAATAAGTACTCACGTGTTCGTTTAATTATCTCCATGCTTTATTCTATAAAATCAACTTCTTCTTTTATAAGAAAAAATCATAACGTATGTTAATCTTTTTATGCTCTATTAATCTTTAGTCTTAATAGAATAATAACTAAAAATAATACATCAATGCAATATGAATCACTTAATTATGATGTTATCATAATTTCACTTACAATATATATTTATCCCATTAATTTTGTTATATATATCTCAATATTTATAAGATACAAAATATTTTAAATTATTATATCACTAGAATACAACCACTGATTGACTATAAGATCATCATCATCATCATCATACCCCGAGATCCCGCACTGAAGTAGGATATGGGGGGTCCGATAGTACGCAACCTTACCTCTACTTAGTAGAGAGGCTATAAGATATAAAGATATAAACCAACCGCATGAGATATGAAATTCTTACCCATTGGTTTCTCTAAACATCAACCATCAGCCTATGGAGCTTTGTGTCACCTGCCGGCGAAGTGAAAGAGATGCTTTTCTAAAAGTCGAAGGACATGGTGTCCTGGGTGGTCATGATGAAGAAGGTTGTTCCCTTGCGACAACTTAAACCGGTCATGTTATTTAACCACATACGTCCTTTCGAAGAATACTCTCTCTTCTACCTCTATTAATTGAGGCCTGAAATACTTTTCCAAAAAAGAAAAAAAATTAGGCCTGAAATTGGTGATCGATACGAGAGACTTACGTTGTGAGAAGTTCCCTGTAATCAACGAAGGCAAAGAAGCATGGCTGGTGAATATAACTTCATTCTTCACTATCAAATCAGCCTCTTAAGTTCTTTGATGACAGATAAGGACAAACAACAACGATAGTACTCGAGAGAATAACGAAGAGATTGATAGAAGCGACTGTCTCCTTTTGCTGTTCAGAAAAGCGCTTTGCTTAACTAATTTGAGTTCTGATGTCAGTCAACATGTTCTAAGAACATGGTACCGCATCCTTACGTAGTGCTCTTTATTGAAAAACAGAACCAAAAAAAAAATGACGAGCTTTTAAGAGTAACCACCATGAGAATAGTTGTAGTGCTTGCTTGATAAAGTTATGCAACTTTACGGGATAGTCTACAAATAGTTCTCCTCCAGAAACACGAGGATATATTCTCCTTATTTTACACAGGAAATAACCCAAGTTGCGACCAGTCATGACTACAGGAGCAAAGTATCGTGCTTGTTCATTTCCCGGCATCCAAGAGTGTGACTTTAATTTTGGTGTTGGGATTTGTAAATCTCAACTCCTGAGGCGCCTGCAGTTAGTGGGCACATCCTGATGGCAAATGAGTATGGAACAGCAGGAACCAGATACTTGTCATGGACACAAGGTGTCCAACTATCATCTCCAGCCAAACCCATATGTTTGTGGTCAAGATGCACCTGCAGCCCAAGCACAGTAACCCATCAAAATCAAAACAAACAGTCCCGTAAGAAGACATTGTAAAAAGTAGCAGCAAAGTATCCGTCTCTCTATTCTCTCAAATACAAGTCCTGTCTTTGTTGGCACATAATTCAACTTAGCACTTCAAAGGTATTTTTCTAATGATCATATCAGAAACTTGTCTATTAGGAGAACGAAATCTCTTGCATCAATTTACCTCGATGTCATTTCCCTGAACAAGTTCTTCATTATGTGTTGCCCGGTCAAGTTCCGCTGTAGAATAGTAACTAGCGCTCATTTGCATAGGTGGAGAGCTGCCATACATAGAAGCGAAAATTCCTACATTGTCTTTGTTCCGAAATGTCACCCATCTAACATCTGCCCTTCCAGAACATTCCCCAGGAACAATGTAAGGAACATGCAAATCCCCCACATTCTGTTCATAGATCCCAACATGGGCTGCTGCTTTCCTATCAGGGTAGCATTCAAATGGTCCTCTTCCATACCACCTAACCTTGTCCATTGATTTTTCCAGGTGAAATTCAACCCCCACACGTGGCAAAGGTGGAAGATCAGAACTTGGAAATACGTTGGATTCGATTACCAAGTCACCAGAACCATATATTGTATAAATCATGTCAACTTTTAATAAAGCCCTTGAATTTCCGGATTCAGACATTTGCTCACGCCTTGGAGCACCAATATAAACTGCCTGTATTTTTACTTCATGATTTGTTGTATCTAGTACTGTACAGTTTTCTGTGTGAAACACAAGACTGTCAATCTGAGCTGCTTTCCACCTGGAGTAATAACTATTATTATCACCCCCTTTGTCATTGTCTGTCGGGGCCCGCCAGAAGCACGGGAATATGCCTTCGGTCATAACGGGAATGCCTTCAACCTGTAATTGCACAAACCATAAAACCTCACAAAACAATCTTTGTTTGAGAAGCAAAATGGAAGAGCTATGCTGTATGCTGATTACTCAAGCTCAACAGAGAAAGATGATGAAATTGATTGTCAAGGCTCTACACGTAGTTTAACATATCTAGATTTCATATCACCACTGCAGGCGGAAAGAAAGGAATCAACTAAACAGAATGACTACAATTCACAAAGGCATACCCTCCAGCTTTGAACAGCTCCTGATCTAATGTTGAATGTCATGTCCCACATCTGCCCACTGAGAGTAACTATATCCCCAACAGTTTCACTATGAATTTTAGCCTCTGTAGCTTTCAATGCCTGGAGTTAGTGACATTTTTATGTCAGAATATCAGATGGGATATAATATATGTGAAAATAAAGGTAGGCAAAATTCAGAATAAGCAATTACAGGGGTTACGATCTCCCTTCTTGCAGGCAACTGGATTTGTGTAGACGAAATAACATGGCCAGCCTCAACCCAGCGTGTGGAATGCAGAAGCTTAGTAGACACTGTCAAAAACATTTCTTCTACAAGACATGAAGCCCAAAAAGCATACCATGGTCCTGACTCCCAATCTAGGCTACAACTGCTCTGAGGCTTTATCAGTGGAAGAGACAAAATTCCAGAGCCAAGTTCCTCTCCATTTCCATGGAGAATCCAAACAAACTCATATCCTTGTGTTGTATCATAGAAGTGGGTGTTGCTTATCTGCATATTTGAATTTCCATGTGGTGAGCCAGAGATTGGTTTGAGAACTAGAACAGAAGAAAACAAGTAAAAATTGCACACCTGCAGTGTGTTTTCCTGTAGACAAACCTTGATGGGCTGATAGACATATTTGACCTCTGAAAATGATAACCAGTACTATAAGTTTCAATGCAAACTTAAGTCGAGGAGATGAAAAGTAGGACCAAAATGCATACACCAAACATAGAAATTACCATGCAAACCAGGATGAGGAGTTCTATCTGGCCAAACAACACCGTTCAAACAGAAGTTCAAATCGTTTGGCGAATCCCCAAAGTCACCTCCATATGCCCAGTTTTTATTTCCATCCGCACTTTCCTTCAGTAAACCCTACATGTGAATGCCACTAGATAATTTTAAAACACAAAAAGACTCCCAAAAGAAAATTTCCTTCAAATAGACTTGTTGACTGTGCATTAAATCACAGATTGGGCGCCAGAGCAGACAGCAAAGTACTGAAATGTTAATAGGATAACAATTGCATATTTTCATTATTTGATGATGGATAAAATTTTCCTGCATAAAACCAAATTGAAAATACAAAAGCGATTCATATACCAACCACCAGAAGCAGGCAAATGCTTGCTCATTCACAGCACTGATGGATAGTTTACTTGTTGTCAAAACAAAACTAAAATTTATAATTCACCTAAATAAAAGAACAATAAACTATTACAAGAATGGATTTAATCAAATATTAGTAAACAACCACATTTTATACAATGCAGCTAAGATACAATTCCGAGAACATTCCTTGTAAGATGTGCCAATGAAAATGGAATGCAGATTGTTTGAATATGTAATTATCAAGGAATCATTCAATCCAAAAGCTTAAGCTGACAAGTGAGGCTCACAAAATGGATTATAGATTATCCTAACATGTTCTCTCATGCAAAGAGTGGATAAATACATTAGAAACGAGAAAAGTGCAACTTGAACTCAAGATCTCTCCACTATAAAAAGTCAAGCAACTTTTCAGCTCAAGAGTTTATTAGGGGTCGATGGATCACTGATTAGTCTAATGATTCATTAAACATGTACAGGGACCTAAGCTACCTAAACCATGTCATTATTCTCCCATATGTTGTATGATAAAAGTATTCTAAACCTGGTCAGCCCAGTCCCAGATAAAGCCGCCTTGGAGACCAAATGTGCTGTCAATTGCTTCCCAATATTCATGCAGGTTTCCATTGCTATTTCCCATTGCATGAGAATACCTATCATTTTGCATCATGTATATGCTTCAGTTAACCAAAACAGCTTAATACATAGGACAACACTGTAGATTAGAAATGCGACTAGTACATTAGAGAAAAACTTTAAAACTTGAGAAGAAAAAGCAATCATACTCGCATAATATCAAAGGACGTGGTTCACTTGGATCCTTAGCAATTTTCACCATATCCCAGACACGCATGTACATGGGACATACTATATCAGTTGATGGAGTACGAGATCCACCTCCTTCATAGTGTAATAACCTGGATGTGTCCTTTCCCCGGATCCAACCTAGATATTTTACAGTACACCAAGGTGAGCAAAAAAGAAAAAGGAAAAATGGAACAATTAAACAAAACCATGCTTTGGTAACAACATCAACTCCAATAATATATTACCCAAGTTTTCCCAAGGTATATGGCTAAGAAATTATCTGCTTTGTGCAATTTAAGCTTGGAGCCAAATTAAATCCACAAATCAAAATAACAAAGTAGACTTTCAATTCAGAATAATTTCTTCTGAAACAATTGCCTAAAAATAGCATCTGTTGATCCACATTATTTCCCAATATCTTCACAAATTGAGTTTGAAACACAATCATTCTTGCAACTGGAATCCCACTGGTTTGCAAAAACATTGCAATCACAATGGTGTCTCTCCAGTGAGTAAAAATCAAGGTTTATTACAGCACAAATATATGCCCCATAGACAGAATGATGTAATACAGTAAAGAGAGTTTTTGTAATATTTTCCAGAAAGAAAATTTAAGTTTCCCAAAAGAATCTCTTTTGGATTAAAACATCCTTTGCATGATGAAGACAAAGCATAAAACTATGCTCGCTATTTTCCAATACTTCTTGGAACTGTCTAGATTTTAATTGCAGAAGCACCTGATTCAAGAATATATAGAATACTTATCTCATACCAGCCGCAGAAGAGTGATTAGGTCCATATGAGGCCTCATTTCCCAAGGACCAAGCTATTATGCATGCATGGTTTTTGTCCCTCTCTACCATCCCTACCACACGATCCAGCATTGCAGCAGCCCAACTTGTTTCTGAAGTAGGATGCTTCAGGTGTCCACACAGATGAAAACCATGAGTCTCAATGTTGGCTTCATCAATCAAGTACATGCCAAAAAGATCACACAACTCATACCACCGGGGATGCTGTGGATAATGGCTGTTCCTAACGGCATTAATATTGTTTTGCTTCATTAGAACCAAATCCTGTGAGATGAATTGTTAATGAAATATCATAGTAATAAAATTAGTGTCAACTTATCATGGAAGAAATAATCCAGGAGAGAAGTGCAAAGAGAAACCTTAATCATGCATGACTCTATGTTTGTCTTGCCCACACGCGGATGATGTTCATGCCTGTTCACACCTCTTATTATTACCGCCTTTCCATTAACAAGTAACTGTTTGGGGGCCTTTGATACCTCTCTTATTCCCACTAAGCATGATTCACAGTCAACAACATTCCCAGATGTGTCTTTGAGGGTTAGAACCAGGACATAAAGATTTGGCTGTACAGAACACATGAAAAGTTCACAAAGTGACAAGAGTACAGGAAATAATTCAATCACATAGATAATAGACTACGCAAGAGAGAACACATAAAAGGAAAATAATGAGATAACAAAATTTAAGAATGCTTGAATCTTGGAAATATGCTTGGACTGCTTGCCTCTTTCAGGAAATCAATTCTGTTTTTGAATTGCAGGCTTGTGGAAATATGATAAGGACGCTTTTGTTGGAAGAACTTATCAAAGGAGAGGGAAGAAGATGGTTAACAGCTGACAGGTAGAAGGCTGAAGAATTCAGTTAGGCAGGAGAAAAAATAGGAGAATTAGGTTAGGATATTGTTTGCATAAGGAGTAGCTATCTCTTGAAAGTTCTTTCCTGATTTTTTGTTATTTCTTTCTTATTTGATTCCCACTCTACTAGGAATCCTATTTAGGGTAGATTGTTATTTGCTTTTCTGCCTATATAATCGTAGAATTATCAGTGAATAATGGGGGACTGGAATTATCAAAATTTTAGTTACTTTACCTGTAATTTTCAGCTAGCTCTGTCAAGAGCTAGCTAACTTTCATTAGACATTGGTTCTTCCTCCAATGGGAAGAACACCAACAAGGGAAGAAAGGTGGACTTCTATCTTAATCGTCCCATGACGAGATCATATGCTAGGGCCCTTACCAATATATCTGCCATATAGCTATGAACTAAGGAGTTACTATTTCTTTTTTTTTTAACAAACAGGTTGTGGAAAAACCTGTATAGTTAGGAGACTATTTTAGGAAAATATATTGTAACAGATTGTATCCTTAAGTTAGGACACTATTGGTCAAGATTCTGATAGGATTGGCTAAGATTTTGATAGGATACTCCATAATTTATCGGTAACTACCAGATTTGGGTACTAGGTTTCTGTGTATATATATATAGCTAATAGTGTTGTAACATATATGAGTAAGGAAATACACTTTCTGCTCTATTTCTGACATGGTATCAGAGCTTTAGGTTCCAATAATCTGAGCATATTCTGGCCTTCATCGTCATAACTTTCCAGCCTTCATTGCTGACATTTTTTCCTTCCACACATTCTCTTCTTTTTCTATCTCTCACACAATTCTGCCGTAATTGCCTGAAAAAATTATCCCAAATGGTCTCAACTCACCCGAACTGTTTTGAAAGGAAAGGGGAAGATTAGTCATCTCACGGGTGTAGGGCCTAAACCAGGGGACCCGCAATTTGAAGCATGAGATGAAGAAGACACTATGATTATGGCGTGGTTGTGGGGCTCTATGGTTCCGAAAATTGGTGAAACATGTAAGTTTTTGGCCACTGCCAAGGACATATGGGATGCAATTCAACAAACTTATTCGAAGGCTAGAGATGCGGCACAAGTGTACGAAGTAAAGGTGAAAACTGCTGTTGCAAAACAAGAAAAAAAAAATAGTCATGGAATACACAAATCAGTTGAAATCCTGGTGGCAGGAATTGGATCACTACCAGGTGATAAAAACTAAGTGTCCGGAAGATGCAGCAGTTCTAAAGACCTTCATTGAACACGATAAGAGTTTATGATTTTCTAGTTGGACTGAATCCAGGATTTGATCAAGGATACAAATTCTCGGGAAGTTAGAGGTTCCATGCTTTAATGAGGTAGTGGGTTTAATCCGAAGTCAAGAAAGTAGGAGAGAGCTGATTCTTGAACCACAAATCATTGACAGTTCAGTTATGGTGGCTCTTAATAACAAATCAATCACAAATACGAAGAGAGGAGCACTTTTTGAAGGAAAAATAATCAGTCAACGCCTCAAAACCGTGATGAACTATGGTGTACTTATTGCAAGAAACATCGACATACACATGAGAAATGTTGGAAATTTCATGGAAAGCCTATAAGCCAAGAGTGGGGTCAGAAGGGAGATCAACCACGAAACAATGGATAAGTGCACATTGCTGCTGTATCACAAGACAAATCAATATCACAAGAGTCGAGTAGCCTCAACAAAGAAGAAATTGAGAGGGTGAGATCACTTATCAGCAGCCTTAGGAAACTTGGAAAGCCTTCAAGTACTTGTTCTTTGGCATATTCAGGTGAGTTTCCTTTTTCTTTTAGATTAAATGCCTTGGGTACAACCTTCACTAACTCTTGGGTCATGGACTCAGGAGCAACCGACCATATGACCCACTCATCCAATGTCTTTCTATCCTACTCCCCATGTCAAAGAAATAGGAAAACAGCAACAGCTGATGGATCCCTAGCCACTGTAGCCAGTATAGGTGATGTCAAAATAAGCCCATCAGTAATTCTAAAAAATGTCCTTTATGTTCCTAAATTTTCCACAAACCTTGTTTCTATACAGAAACTCACTAGAGATTTATCTTGTAATGTAATTTTTCATAGTAACTATTGTGTACTTCAGGGCAGGGATTTAAGGAGGATGATTGGATGTGCTAGAGAACGGGATGACGTTTACTATCTTGAAGCACCAAGCCAATTAAAAATGACCAAGAGTAGGTTACCACATTCCTTCATTTCAGAATTTGTTTCTTCCAATAAAGAGAAAATTTTGCTTCACCATTGTCGACGTGGGCATCCATCTTTTAGGATTATTAAGATTATGTTTCACTCTTTATTTAAAGGTTTAGATGTTGAAAACTTCCATAGTGAGGTGTGCGAACTTGCTAAACGCAAACGTGTACCTTTTCCAAGTAGTAATAAAAGAAGTTATGTTCCTTTCTATCTCATTCACAGTGATATTTAAGGTCCATCCATTGTCTCTAATATTTATGCGACAAAATGGTTTTTTTCTTTCATTGATGATTGTATTCATGTTACGGGATTTTTTTTGCTCAAACATAAGTCTAATGTTAGTGCCATTCTCCCTAACTTCTATTCCATGACCAAGAATCAATTTGGGGGTCAATATCAAAAGATTTAGGTCAAATAATGCTAGGGACTACTACAATCAAATTCTTACCCCATTCTTCCAGAAAGAGGAAATAATTCATGAGTTTTCTTGTGCAAGAACTCCACAACAAAACAGGATAGCAGAATGTAAAAATGGGCGTCTCCTTGATAAAACCCGAGCCCTGTTATTTCAAAACCAAATGTCTAAAGTTTTTTGGGGAAAAGCAATTCTTAACGCCACTCATCTCATAAATCGTTTGCCCTCTCAAACCTTATTTTAAGAGGTATGGACATTCTTTCAACTATTTGCCCAACCCTAAATAATGAACAAAAGGATTCATCTTCAATGTCTTTACAAATTCAATCTCAATAAAAGAATGAAATGTGTACGAGACAAGACAAAAATTGTTTCAAAGGGAAAGTTTTTTTAAGAAAATATCCAGAACGACAGAAAAGCACAAGCAACTTGTAGTAGAGTCTAACCTGAAAACAAATCCAAAAACTTGAGACTAATCAAGTAAATCTCAATTTGAACCTATATCTATTGAGTTAGTGTCACCTGAACCAATATCTATTCTAGAGTCGGATGAAACCTTAGATTTACCCATTACTCTTGGGAAAGATTCTAGAACTTGTACCAAATATCCTCTGTATAACTTTTATCATATCAAAGTCTATCTCCATCATTTCAAACATTTATTTTTAAGTTGCCCAATGTTTCCATTCCTAAGACTATACAGGAGGCTCTAAATATTCCTAAATGAACGGATGTAATCTTAGAGGAGATGAGAGCTTTGGAGAGGAGTATAACGTGGGAGGAAGTTGATCTTCTGAGAGAAAAAAACACTAGTTAGATGTAAATGCGTGTTTACTGTGAAGTACAATTCTAATGGATCACTTGAAAGATATAACGCTCGCCTCTTTGGATCACTTGAAATATATAAGGCTCGCCTCCTTGCTAAGAGGTTTACTCAAACCCATGACATTGACTATTAAGAAAATTTTTCATTTATTTCTAAGTTAAATACTGTGAGAGTGTTGCTTTCTATTGCGGTTAATATGGATTGGACTCTACATTAATTGGATGTGAAAAATGCCTTCCTAAATGGAGATTTAGAAAAAGAGATGTACATGGAGCCTCCCCCAGGATTTAGTGAACACTTCAAAAAAAAGATATGCAAGCTAAAAAAATCTTTATATAGGTTGAAACAATCACCAAGGGCCTTGTTTGATAAATTCACAAGATTTGTAAATTCTCAAGGTTTCTTACAGAGTTAGTCTAACCATACTCTATTCATAAAAACTTCTATAGAAGGAAGGATTGCGATTCCAGTTGTGTATATAGACGGCATTATTCTCACTGGCAATGATTTTGAGGAAATTGAAAATCTTAAAAAGAATCTATCGAACGAGTTTGAAATAAAAGACCTGAGGTCTCTTAGATACTTCCTAAAGATGAAAATTGCTAGATCTAAGAAGGGCATAGTAGTCATCAAACAGAAGCATATCTTAGATCTTCTAGAAGAAACTAAGATGACTAGAAGTAAACCTTCAGATACTCCTATGAAATTTAACTCAAAGTTGGGTGAAGTTAAGGAAGGAGTTATAGTGGATACAGGTCGATATCAATGATTGGTGGAAAAGCTAATCTATTTATCTGGGTGAAGTTAAAGAAGGAGTTATAGTGGATACAGGTCAATATCAATGACTGGTGGAAAAGCTAATCTATTTATCTTACACCAGACTAGATATTTCCTTTGCTATCAGTGTGGTAAGCCAGTTTATGCATACTCCCTATGAAGAACACTTGGAAGTAGTGTACAAAATCTTAAGATACAGGGAACTCCACGAAAAGGATTATTCTTTAAAAAAAGTGATCAACTGAGAGTTAAAGTCTACACTTATGCAGACTAGGTAGCATCTCTTACTAACAGAAGATCAACTTCTAGTTATTGCACATTTTTGTGGAGAAATCTAGTAACTTAAGAGGAGTATAAATCAAGGTGTGATAGCCAGAAGTATTGTGGAGGCAAAATATAGGAAATGGCTCAAGGAATTTGTTAAATAGCCTAGCCTAAAAGAGTAACGGAAGAACTTAAGAAACCAATGAAGCACCCAATGAAGTTGTTTGTTATAACAAAGCATCTAGCAATATTGCCAACAATCCAGTACAGCATGACCGGACGAAGCATGTGGAGATTGACAGACATTTTATTTAAAAAAAACTTGAAAGTGGACAATTTGCATACAATTTATACCTATAACACAACAAGTTACTAATTTCTTCATCAAAGGCTACTAAGATAAAATTTTGAGTAATTTGTAAGCAAGTTGGGCATGATGAGTGTTGATATTAGAAATAATTAGCTGATTTTATAGAGATAATTAGTTGATTCTTTAGATATAATCAAGTTGAATTAATGGGATTTTATTTCTTAAAGAATAAATAGATCCTACTTGATTTAAGGAGGTGATTAGGGTTGTATTGTCCTATATATTCCCTGTCCTATTCACAAAAAAGTCAAGGAAGAATTATTTTTCCCTCTTTCTTCAAGTTTGTGTCCAGTGATCTGGAGGAAATGGGTAGTAAGGGTTTAAGGGTTGACACGAATTTCTAGAAGGGAATCAAATTCGACCATGGCTAAATGCTTACTATGAACAAAGAGATTTTAAGAATGGATTCTCCTTGTTAATTTTCAGAATCTGAATTACAAAATATATACACTAAAGTTAGCCTAATTCTAGGAGGTATAAAAGGAATGTCTGAGGGAATTACCCTTAACCTACAGAAGCAAACAATCAAGGGTCTAAAACTAGTCAACAACAATGATAATTAACAACCTAAAGATTCTCCCAACATGTTTCATCAATAACCAAACAAACTGAAAGCTTAGTCTTAGAGTGTTGCTAAAGTATTAGGTGAGATTTCTAAAAGAAATGGTAATCCTTACTTGTTCTGCAGACCAAAGCCTGGGTCTTTCTACTTTCCCCACAAGTGTGTAACCAAGAAATCCCAGAATCACATCAAAGGAGGGAACAATTGTCAGATTAGCTACAGAAGACGAAAGCAAATCAACGGATCCATCGCTACTGTACCAGCTTCCCATGTCATATAAAGCAGCTTCCACTTTAAAGTTGGAAACAATATTGTCTTTAGGGATTTCTTTACAACTGTCTATTTTCACCTCAACCTGAAATATAAAAATAGAAATAGGGCCTTAATAGTTTCTTGATCCAATCAAATTAAAAAAATTGATCCCACTTAAATTTAAAAAAGACATGAAACAAATATAATGGAGCAGGTAAATCAATAATAGTTCCTTCACCACTAAACAATTAGATATACTTGCAAAAGCTCAAAATAAATATAACTTTCCAATTAAAATTCCCTTTCCTACTTGATTTATGAATGGGATAGAAAGATATATAACAGATCAATATATAAGAAAATTGAATTTCTATTCTCTGCACTCCCAATGAACTAAATTGAATATTATTTTCCAAATATAACACCCTTTGGACTATAAATAAACAAACTATTCCGACTAGATACTTCCTTGCCACTTCAAGTTCATAAATGTGAATGCAGATGAAAGATCAACAAATCACAAATTAAGAATCCCATACTTAAACACATGATTCTTCCACCTAATACTGAAATTTTATTTTTTATAAATGTACAGTACCAGAATATTGCATATGGATAGCAGAATCAAAGTAGTGTTAGAAAATAAGTTCAATGAGAAAACAGGCATATTGTCAAACCCACACACTTCAAATCAATAATTTAACCTCACATGAGGAAACATATTCAGCATGTTGTACTCTTCAGTCAAACACTAACCTGTATGTCTGCATAAGCGAAATTCTCAGCCAGTTTGGATTTGAAAAAGTAATCCACAATGAATGCCTGCATTTCAATATTTTGCAGATTTATTATTTGCTGAAATCCTCTTGGAAAAAATAAATAGAGATGCAATAATAGAGAAGAGAATAATGAAGGTTGACATAGTGACGAACAATCATGAAGATGTGGCACAATTCACATCAAGCTAACTTCAATTCAACAATTCCATCCAATGCATACCGTAAATATTTCACATGCATCATACATTGATCTTAAACATGAGATTTTCTCAAAGTTTTAGTCTTTCAGCCCCTAAATTCATAGTATAAATTCATTCCACAAAGACCTGATCCCTCTCAGTATATCACCAAATCCAAGTTTAATTTATATAGGCCATGATGTCAAAATTGCCAGTTTGATAAGGGGGGCGGGGGAAAACCTGTGGCTTGGATAGAAGAAGCACATCCCGATGAATACCAGATAACCACCAATGATCCTGATCTTCAAGGTAGGAGCCATCACTCCATCTGAAAACTTGAACAGCTAGAACATTCCTCTTTCCCGAATTACAAGGGTAACAGTGCTCGGTGATCTCAAACTCAGCAGGTAGCCTACTGTCTTGGCTGTCTCACATAATAAATATATTTTTGATAATTTAGATGAAAAAAAGGCACTATGTTAAACATTATCAATTGTCCACCAGAGGTGTAATATTTTTACTCTTGCAAAGCATGTTACTTGTTTCCAATCTAATAAATCACAAGTTCTTGTTGCATATCTGGTGTCTGATTAAATCATTCTCAATTGAAGCATACTGTTAGTGTTTGGTTTTTTAGGTTGTTCTTCTATACTTGTATTATAAGGAAAATGTAGCCAAAAATACTCTGAAACAGCTAATATATATCGACATGATTTAGTAAGAAGAGGTTCAACAATATCATAAGTGAACTTTGTGTTACAATTTATGTCATATTAACCAATAATGACACTAAGATAGAATAGTGAGCTTTAGATACCTATATCCCACAGGAACCCCATTTACCCAAGCACAGAATGCAGAATCCACTGCTTCAAAGTGCAGCAAAATCCTACGACCTGTAGAAATAGCACACTTGAAAGGTAACTAGAACAATAAAATTCTGGGAGCCAAAACTCTGAGAAAGACCTTGAAACTAAAACAAGAGCTCAAACATTCTATTATGTTTTTATAACCGATCATCAACAGAGAAAACATGAAGAAAATAAGAGTACATGAGAGTATGCAAAGACGGTCACAGAGAAAACCAACAAAGAATGATAGGTAATAGCTTATTTAGGTTCAGAGCTATATTTGAACTCCTACATTATAATTATATCATTATAGATCTCAGTTCCATTTAATTTACAAAACGCAGTAGAAGGTTAAAAAGTGATCAGTATAACAGACCTTTAGTTCAAAAGAAAAATACACAACAAACCTTGAAAAAAAATGGAAAAAAAAATCAGCTAAAAGACTAAAGCTGACAGTACATAAAGTTATAGGATACCCTGCCATTCTTTAGGAATTTGGAAGTATGTTCTGTAGCAGCCTGTAGGATTATCGTCTGGAACATGTGGAGGATCAACTGGAAATGGATACACCACATTTGTGTAAATGGGACGATCAAATCCATGCATCTGCCAATTGGAAGGAACTGCTCAAGGGAGACAAGGACAATTATGAGATTCTGTCATATAATGTCCAACCACATGTAGCACATATGTAGACGAAATACATGGCAACCCCAAGCATTGATGACTGGGAGAGATTTAAATTGTAGTGTAGTGCATTATCAATGATTATGGACAAAATCACAAGAAAACAAATGCCTATGAAAGAAAACATCTGTCAAATTCTTCTCTGTCAACAAGAAATAGAAAAGAAAAAAAGGCATTTACCTGGAAGAGTATCCCAATGAGAGTCCTGAAATGTCGCATCATAAAATCTTTCAGGAACTCTAGAGGGACAGGGAGCCAAGAAGAATCTCCAATACCCAGATAAAGACGTAACAAAAGGCAAATCCTTGATCCAAAAGGAAGTACAATCAAGAGCTCTTTGTACAGCGTCATCATTCCAAACAGCGGATCTGGATACCAAATGATCTACTTTATTGCGTTCATACCAGTACTTCAGAGATCCTATTCATAAAACGGGATACAAAATTTCCAGAGTAAGATCATTAATTTAAAATATCAAACCTTTTCTAGCATGCTAAGAGAGTTCAAATTACTTGCAGTACAGGATGCAAAAAAATTTACTTATTACAAAATTTCCACAGGAGTAAGATCATTAATTAAAAATATCGATCCTTTTCTAGCATGCTAAGAGAATTCAAATTACTTGCAGTACAGAATGCAAAAAAATTTACTTACTTCAGATGTCAATTGATTTGAAACTGCAAATGAAAGTTAAACTTGAAATGTAAGCGAAATAAAGCATAGCAGATATCTTGGATTCCCCGCTGTAAGTTTGTAGAGGGCTAAAATATTAGGATTAAGGGACAAAACCAATTCTCCGATTACAAAAAAAATAAAAAAGGAGTTATCAGTAGAGAAGATAATGTTGTTAGTTGTATTGTTATTCTAGGTAAAGACTGTTAAGGGATAACTTCTGTATATGTCATTTTCTCTGTAACGGTTCTGTAGGTCTGTAACAACTTACGGTTAACTTATAACAAACTCTGTCATGTATTTGTGTATATAATGCTCCATGACGAGAAGGAATAAGACAATCATCTCTTTTCCATTTCAGTATTTTCGTTGCTCTTATTATGGTATCAGAGCTTCTTGAAGCCTAACGGCAAAATTTTTTTTCGTCATCTTGGTTGAGTGTCTCTCCCTTCCTCTTTCTCTGCCTTCTCAAGTTTTCATCTCTACTTCATTATGACTACTCCAGACGATGCCTCCGGTACCACCAGTCTTGCCCATCTCATTCCTTTCAACAACTCTTCTCTCATTGTTTTGAACACAACCTCCATTAAACTTAACGGAGCAAACTATCTGGCCGGGCAGGTGCAAATGACTGCACTTCTTATTGGCTACGGACTTCAGGGTTACACGGATGGCTCTTTCCCGTGTCCACCAGTGACAGATCCTAGCTATACCCACTGGCTTCGACAAGATCAGCTTCTTATTGCAGCTCTTCTTTCCTGTGTTGTTGAGAATATTGTTACGTTACTCGGCTCAGTTACCACTTTTAAACAGGCGTGGGACGTTCTTAGTAAGACCTATGCGAGTAGCTCTCGCTCTCGCATTTTTTCTTTGAAGGAAAAACTCACTTGCATGGAGAAAGGTGATCAATCGGTGGCTGTCTTCTTGCGTCAAATTAAATCTATAGCTGATGAATTAGCCATTATTGGCAGCCCTCTTGATGATACTGACCTTCTTATTCATGTCCTCAATGGTATTGGCTCTGACTTCAAGGAGATTGCTGCAGCTATTCGGGCAAGAGAATCTTCCATTTCTTTTGAGGAGCTTCACGAGAAGCTTCTTGATCATGAAGCCTATCTCACAAGGACAGTTAAGTCAGATTCTAGCCCTACTACAGCGCTGCTTGGGTATCGCACCCACTGGCCATCACAACGTCCTCGCAACCACACACCTGTTTCGCCATCTCACCAGCAGCGTCGACCTCGACCTTCCGACATGTCCTTTGGTTTTGATGTTTCTGACCCAACGGTATTAGGCTTCAGCTAACCGTGATTCCCATTATTCTGTTGTTTGTCAATACTGTGAGAAACCAGGCCACACAGCACGTCGCTGTTTTAAACTTCATGGTCGTCCTCGCAATCGGCAACCAGCTGCCCACCATACTCACAAGACTGCAGTACTTCCTTCTAATAAATGGGTGGTTGATTCAGGCGTCTCCCATCATCTAACTAATGACCTTGCTAATCTTTCTCTTGCCTCACCATACGATGGTTCTATCAACTAGTAGCCGGCAATGGTAATGAGTTACCGATTACCCATACTGGGATCACCACTCTCCCTACTCCCACTACCTCGTTGTCCTTGCCTGATGTTTTACATGTTCCAAACCTTACCCATAATTTACTTTCTGTATCTAAGCTCTGTGATACTAACAACGTTTCGGTTGAATTTTTCTCCACTC
Organism: Erythroxylum shatona; assembly: GCA_027568895.1. Lineage (NCBI taxonomy): Eukaryota > Viridiplantae > Streptophyta > Magnoliopsida > Malpighiales > Erythroxylaceae > Erythroxylum > Erythroxylum shatona. The sequence goes on along the minus strand of JAOSBK010000205.1, from coordinate 13,473,371 downwards.
ATTTTCAGGTCAGGGATGTTCGGACCAAGACAGTACTGATGCAAGGTCCCTGTGCGGATGATTTATATTATCTTATCTATCCAAAGAAGCTCCCTACGGCCCATGTTGCTACTCTAGTCTACTCTAGAGATTGGCATCACATTTTGGATCATCCAGCTAAACCCATCCTTCAGCATCTTACTACACGATTTCACCTTCATAGTAGCAATAATTCTCAGAATCCTTGTGTGTCCTGTGCTTGTTCTAAAAGCCATAAGTTGTCTTTTTCTAATACACATCTTACCAGTAGTCGTCCCCTTCAACTGTTGTTCAGTGATGTTTGGGGTCTAGCACCCATTAACTCTGTCGATGGATTTCGTTATTATGTTGTGTTTGTTGATCATTTTTCTAAATATACTTGCTTGTATCCCATTCGTAAGAAATCTGAAGTTCTTTCCATCTTTATGCGTTTTAAATCTCTTGTCGAAGTGTTCTTTAACACCAAAATTATATCTCTGTTTAGTGACAATGGTGGAGAATTTGTTGCGCTTAAAACCTTCTTGGCCGACCCTGGGATTACCCATTTCACTACTCCTCATACGCCTGAATTAAACGGCACAACTGAGAGACGTCATCGTCACATTGTTGAGACTGGCAGAGCTCTCCTTCATAAATCCACCCTACCTTCCACCTTCTGGCCATATGCTTTTCAAACCGCCGTATATCTTATAAATCGGTTGCCCACACCAGTCCTCCGCATGACATCTCCTTATGAGGCACTCCACAAATCTCCTCCTAACTATCACCACCTGCACACCTTTGGTTGCCTCTGCTTTCCATGGCTTCGGCCTTACGCAGTCCACAAACTACAAGCCCGATCTACCCCTTGTATCTTTCTTGGCTATTCTACATCTCATTATGCGTATCTGTGTCACGATCCTCTTACTAATAAGACCTACATCTCTAGACATGTCATCTTCCATGATACCATATTTCCTTATGGTTCTCTTCGATCCTCCAAATCCCTGACACCTAACCCGTATCTTTCTACATCCTCTCAAGTCGTATTTTTCCTTGATAAGAGTATCTCTGTGTCCCTGCCAGTTTCCTGCCCGCATAAGTCTCCACCTTCCCAGTCAAATCCATCTAATTTGGTTCAGTCCAACACCCTTCATCCTGACCCCGCTCCATCATCTACCACTAACCATGCTTCTGTACCTTTTGCCAATCTGGACAGCACCGGACATATAGCTCATTCACTCCCAGCGGGCGTTGCCTCAGTACCGCCAGTGCCTCCGGACTCCTTGCCTGCGCCGTCATCCCTCACCAACACTCGTCCGATGCAGACCCGTTCCAAGAACCACATTTACAAACCCAAAAAGCTGTATCAGGTCAGTAAAATATCCCTTACTAGCTACACTTGAACCATCATGTATCTCACAGGCCATGCAGGACCCATTATGGCGTGCTTCGATGAATACCGAATTTGATGCTCTAATCAACAACCACACTTGGGACCTTGTTCCAGCACCTCAAAGATGTAATATTGTTGGCAACAAGTGGCTGTATCGGATCAAACGTCACCCCGATGGTTCTGTTGCTCAGTATAAATCTCGACTGGTTGCCAAGGGCTTTACACAAACTCCAGGTTTGGACTTCCATGAAACCTTTGCGCCAGTTCTTAAACCTCAAACTTTTAAGATTATTTTCACAATAGCCATTGCTCATAACTGGTCCATCCTTCAAATGGATGTTAACAATGCTTTCTTACAAGGAGCATTAACTGAAGCTGTCTACATGAAACAACCTCCGGGCTTTATACATCCGGATCATCCAACCTACGTTTGTAAATTACGCAAGGCTATCTATGGCCTTCGACAGGCACCTCAAGCGTGGTACGAGTCGCTAAAACAATTCATCCTCTCCTATGGTTTTAGGAATAGTGTCAGTGATACCTCTCTTTTCATTTATAATTGCAATGGGGTTGTTGCATACTTCCTCGTCTATGTGGATGACTTACTCTTGACAGGAAACTCATCTGCATTTTTGTCCAAATTTACTACTGCTTTGTCCACAAACTTCTCCCTCAAACAATTGGGTTTCCTGTCTTATTTCTTGGGGCTTGAAATTGTTCCCACTACTGATGATTTATTTCTATCTCAACACAAGTACATAATGGATATTTTGGATCGGTTTGGCTTGTCTGATGCTAAACCCGTCTCTACACCACTATGTCTCTCCACCCCATTATTCCTTGACGATGGTACGGCCCCGACTGATAATTCTCGCTATAAACAAAATGGTTGGATGTCTTCAGTACTTAACTCATACCAGATCGGATGTCGTGTTTGCGGTCAACAAGCTTGCTCAATTCATGCATGCTCCAACTGTTACCCATCTTCAGCAAGTTAAACGAGTTTATCGTTATCTCAAGGGGACCATTCATTTTGGGCTACAGCTTTGTAAACAAGACACACTTACTCATCAACTCTTTAGTGATCTACAGTCGCCCCTCAAGGCCTACAATGATGCCGATTGGGCAGGTAATAGAGATGACAAAACCTCTACTTCAGCATATCTTATCTACTTCGGTGGTAATCCAGTCTCTTGGCAATCCAAACGTCAACGCACTGTTGCCCGCTCATCCACCGAAGCTGAATATCGATCCTTGGCAACAGCAGTGGCAGAACTTCAATGGCTACAAAACTTATTATCTGAGCTTCATCTCCCTTTCAAAGGCTCTCCTGTTTTATATTGTGACAATCTTTACTGCTACTTATGTAAGAATCCAGTATTTCACACACGAATGAAACATATTGCTCTCGATTATCATTATGTTCGTCAACTTGTTCAAGCAAGCCATTTACATGTCGCCCATATCTCCACACATGATCAGCTTGCGGATGCTCTTACCAAACCTTTGTCATCACATCACCATGTTGACTTATGACACAAAATGCATGTTCTTGATGGGACCATGCTCTTGCGGGGGCATGTTAAGGGATAAATTTCATATATGATCATTTTTTCTGTAACGGTTCTGTTGGTCTGTAACAACTTACGGTTAACTTATAACAAACTCTGTCATGTATTTGATAGCTTAGCTGTTGTACATAATTCTTTGTATATAATGCTCCATGACGTGAAGGAATAAGACGAGCATGTCTCTTTCATTTCAATATTTTCGTTGCTCTTATTACCCCTGATGGATCCCCCGTTGCGTAGAAAACTCCTCCGAAAGCTCACCTCCCCAGTTTACTTGCATGGATAAAGTAGTGATGCATTTCATAATGAGAGTAATAAGGTTGTATGGTATTCCCACATGTGTTAAAGTTTCTTGAATAAATTCCCAGGACAAAATTCCCAGGACAGGCAATCATATGCTTTCTCAAGATCGACTTTTAAAACAAGAAATCCTGATTTGCCTTGTTTTTTCCTCATACTGTGAATCACCTCTTGGACGATAACAATGTTATCCGTAATCAATCGATGAGGAACAAAACTGCACTGAGTAGTTGCCACCAAGTTGGGGAGATAGGATTGAAGTCTGTTGACCACGATCTTAGCAAGAGTTTTATACATCACTGAACATAGACTGATTGGGCAGAATTGGGTAATGTAGGTTGGCGAAGAGATTTTCGGTATTAAAATTAAGATTGTTCGATTAAATTCTGTATCCCAATCCTCAAGTGTGAAGACACCGTGAAGAAATGCCACGACAGAGGGGCCAATGATTGCCCAGTATTTCTGGAAAACTGCATGATATCCATCGACTTCCGGTGTTTTGTTAGGATCCATGTGGAATAGTGCAGTAGTGCTCTCTTCGTCTGTGAGGTGCACCGCTGACAAGAAAAATAAATAGGAAGAGCAAACTCATACTACAGAACAAGAAAAGATAAATACTAATCAACGTTATCAAATATTCAGGATTCGGTACGTTAAGAAGTTTACCCTGTTTTGCTATGAAATGAGAATTTCAAAAATCTGAGGGGAGTTGACCCAGCATGCATTAGGTGCTGATACACCTAGAACTTGGAATTTCAAAACGTCCATTAGACAGGTTTTGAACGCAGATCAGATGCAGGTGAAGAGTTTTCAAATTTGAGAAGAAAAATAAAGCAGGACATTGCAAATATTTTTCAGTATACAAAACTATTGGGTATCACTATTAAAAGAACAGATTGAAACTAATGATACAGGTCGTACACAGGTTTTGGTTACACAGCTAGAGGAATGTGGTAGAGCAGTTTGGCATTTAGGTCTCCTTTAATAAACTTAGAAATTTCCAACCTATGGGGTGAACATGATATTACAGTTAGGTGTTCCTCTTGAATTTCCTATGAGCTTTCAAATCCACAATCAAAACAGTGGTGTTGTCTTTACTTCCCCTTTGGAGGGCAAGCCTTGACAGGAATTCAGCTGCTGCTTGAGCAGCAGGATCAACTCCTTCATCCCTTTCAATTGGCTTGGCCTCGCCATTCTTTTTATGCCAGAGAAGGATTCTTCTTCGAGCAATTTCACAGGCCTCCTCGTTTGTTATGACATCCCACAGACCATCACTTGCTAGGATTAGGCACTCATCTTCTTTTTCTCTAGAAACAATAGTCACTTCTGGATCAGGGATAATCCATGGTTTCAAGTATCTATCCCCTGAGTTCCATAAACAGAAAAATTGAAAAAGATTCAGTAACCAAGTCTTGGACTAGACCTGAAATCTTCTCGTGAATTTCACTGAATTATGCAGATGCCACTGTTGATGCAAAAAAAAGAAATCCATATTTGATGCTGCGTTAACAATTGAAAGTCAAAAAGCGAGTAGGCATACCAATTGACCTTGACATTGCAAGAACACCAAAAACACGAGAGCCATTCCACCGTATGATCCTGCCTCCGGCAGCCTCTATCCTTTCGCATTCGTCTTCTCTATCTGGCTGTAAGAAAAATAGAGGTGTTTAGGAGGAAAATGTCCTTCAACATGTCAAGAGGAACCCGGTATAGATTAAAACTGAAAGGACCAGAAGTTACTTTGTGATCTACTGACAGTGGCATAGCCATTTTGCCCCTATACAATACGGCTCTTGAATCACCACAATTTGCAACTATTATATGAGTTGAACATACTATCGCAACAACTGCTGTAGAACCAACAGTTTCAGGGGCAATAGGTTCAGAATGAGACTCAGGATCACTGCTATTGCTTTCCGTAGTGCCTCTGCGAGATCCACCGACCTCAGAATCAACTTTAAGAAAACAATTTGAGAAGGCTTTCTTCCACTGCTCCTGCCAACAGTCCTTGATGGCTTCATTGCACAAACATGATCTCACTTGTTCTATCTGGTCAGCCAAAGCCAAATGGAGACGCTGACTGCAGTAATTAGAAACCTAACGGAAACAAATCAATATTGATGAGATTTTATTTTCTCCTCAAATTAAGAAAAAAGAACAAATTTGAATCAACGTGACTGAGAGCCACCGTGTCCATCATAAACACCAAAAAAGTGAGCAGTCAAGTTAGTTGCATTCCGATTAATTCCATTCATATCGTTGTCAACCATTAGCATTCGGGTCGGTATTTGCAGAAACCGAGGAACAACAGCAACGACATCTTCCATCTCCGGTCTCCTTCCACGTATGGATATGAATCCCCAAAGCGGTTTGCCGTCCAATTCAAGGGCCAGACTACCTGTTCTATTGATCTTGTCTTGCAGCACATCAGGAGTTAAGGAACAAGCTTTTGGATCAGACCCATATCCATTTTCAACTTCAAAATCCGCTGTTACGGAGCTTAGACCTTCCATAGGCTCCAAATTACCATTTGGTTCTGTCACATACGATCTGACAATCTTTCCACAGTCAACTACGCAACTTTTAGCATCCATTGGAGCTGTTAAGTTTTCATCATTATCCTCAGCATCCAAAGCCCAAGCTTGCTTGACTCGAGCACTGCCACTCCCACCACCTGCAGACTGCGAATGTCCATCCTCAGGTAAGTGTTCATGCTCTGAAGATGCTAGTTGATCATCCTTGCTAGGCATATTATAGATTTTCCCAGAAGTCAAACTATTGTTACTTTCTATTGCAATGTTTGTCGAAGGTACTATTCTTTCCTTCCCGTCATCTGCAACAGTTGATGCCCTTCCAATCCCAGTTCTTGAACTGTTGCCTTCGTAGCATCCATTTCTGCCAGGAGACAGCATATCTGACTTTCTTTGGGGTTTAGACAAGAAGGTTTTGCCATCGTTTATACACTTTAGCCCAGAAATTTCCATGTTAGCTGTTCCTGCAGACATGCCGCAAACAGTTATGTCTATACTAAACGGAACATGAACCCTTGCAGACACCTCCTCCATTGAATTAATTTGGCTTCGCAACATCAATCTTAATTTTGAAACACCCTAATCGCTCAAACTCAAGCAAAGTGGAGAGGAAAAAAAGTTGGTTGAAAGGACTCCAGAACTCTATTGATTTAAGATCACATTCAATGATTAGACAAACAATCAAACACCATATATAGTGCAACTAAATGCTAGAAATAGATGCCTCCAGAAACAATCGAATCTCTATAACTGGACTCTTCCCTGTATCTTAAACCATAAGCGAGAGAAAAAGAGAACAAAAAGCCAAAATCTTCTTTTCTACCTACCAATCAACCTTTTGATCCATTGCATATGTTGTAGGCAAAAGAAGTAAATGAATCAAAGGAAAAAAGAAAAAAAAAAACAAGGGGTTGAATATGATATGAGAATCAGCAAAGGCACAAGAACAAGTAATTAAATGGTGTCATGTAGAAACAAGAAGTAAACTTTCAACCAAAAATAGAAAAACCCAGAAAAAGGCACACAACAAATCTTATGGGGTGCCCTGAATCAGAGGCAACATATCTCAACCCATTGAAAAGTTTTGTTCTTTCTCTCGCTGCTATTGCTTTCCCAACTTCAACCACCTTCAACTAACAAGTTCTATAAATTAAAACGACAAAACCATCTCATGTCATCCCCTGTGTGTTCGCTTTCAATTATCGACACATACACACTTAAGTATATGCCTCCACAACTTCTCAGAGGAGACTGTCCAAGTAAAGTAAGAACTATCGGAAACTCCATATCCCCACATATTATTATGTTCTAGTGGCTGTGGGAGTTTCCACTTTTAGTCTATTGACCTTCAAAGAAACTCCTTGTGTTATTGCGATTGTTATTATGCAAAGGAAAAAGCTGAAGTACGTAGCCAAGAAGAGAAAAAAGACAAAATGCTCAGCTCATGCAAAGCAAAGTCCCCAAGAGGAAGAAACAACACCACGTGTCCGTTTTAGAGAAGAAGCACAACCTGTTACGTTTATATATATATGTGTGCGCGCGCGCTCGCGCGTGTATATACACAAACACGTTCTGTAATTTTATTTGGTTATTTATGAGACTACATCAATTAAACGCTTCGATTATGAAATTATTTATGGAGGAATAATTTTAATTGTTTCATTATAACTAAAGAGAATTAATATTATAAAATCAAATTATGTTTTATGTCCTGTAATCAATCAGTTGGTTGTATTTTAATGATAAAATAATTTAAAGTTATTATTTATCTTGTATATATTTAGATGTATATGATAAAATCCAACAAATAATTATAAATTGTTAATGAAATTATAATAAGATTATAATTATGAGTTTCATACTGCATATATATATTATCCTAAATTGTTCTTAGTTATTATTTTATTAAGGCTAGACATTAATAGAATGTTAAAAAATTAGCACATTTTATACTTTTCCTTATGATAAAGTTGTCGATCTCATAAACTAAAGTATGACGATACTTAAAACAACATGCAGGTGCTTGCTAGAAAATAAGTTTATTGAGTTGCTCCATATGAGAAATCTATTTAGAATATTACTTGTATGTCTATGAAAATTCTTATTGTGATGATTATGTAAGTGATTCTTTGACTTAAGGTCTCATAATTATTTTGTATATGAATTGATCATTGAATGTAACATAAATCATATGGAAGTAGTTGAGTGATCAAGATATGATTTATCACCCTAAAATAATTAGAGAAAATGTTAACATGTTTCAGGAAATCATTAACCAAGGTAAAATAATATTTTGTAAATATTTTACAAATGTGATTAATTAAATCAATAGCTAATAGTGGAGAACTAAGATGATGGTACTCAAAATAGAGAAAACATTGAATGTATACTCTATGATTAATCAGAACATTATATGATGAAATAATTAAATTAAAATTATGAACGAAAAGGTCAATCAAAACTATTTTGACATTTCTAAATATTTGGATAGTCATAATGTATTATTAGAAATCAATCTTGATTTATAATTATAAATTATTTAACTGGAGAATTAAAAACAACTTAAAGGAAATTTTAATTTATCTAATTCTAATAATGAAATATAATTATAATTTATAATCATTGCTAATATATTTAGAACTTAATGAGTCACATATGAGAACGAGTTGATGAGAATAAAGAAATTTTAATCAATTTGGACTTGATTGTAAAGTTTAAAAATTTTATAATTAAATATGAGATATTTAATAAATAAGAATCGAAATTAGATATTGGATCCTATTTGAATATAATTAGAATTTAATTAGATTTATTTGTAATTTTAATTAAAGTTTAATTAAAATTATAATTTGATTTCAAATTAGTTACTAAAATATCTAGAATGTATTATGAATAGGCTTAGGGATGACAATAGGTTGAGTCAAGCCCAAACTTATTTCAAAAGTTGCCGTGTCAGAGTCTGACCTGAATTTTATTGTTTTGAAAAATCAAAATAACATCTGTAAGCCCTAGCTTGACCCGAGGATTGGAAGCTCGAAGCTCGATCGAGCTGAGCTGAATGGCCTGGTACCTTTTTATCATCCTTAAATAGGCTTAAGTTCTAAGTGAGCTAGTATTTATTACTTAATCCTCTTTGTAAGAATTATAGAGTTATCTCAACTTGTTCTATGAATATCGTTAGAGGTCGGACACTTTTAGGTTTGCAATGGTTGAGATAGATCGATTCCGAAAACAGTTGAAATGATATGATAGACTAATTTCAAAAATGATAAAAAGGATATGACAAGAAAATGATCAAGGTTTAGAATAAGGTACGAATTAAGATTTCACTTTATTATGACTTTTGTACTAATCATTTTATAGAAGTAAGTGATGATGATTATTTGAGAAATCAAAATAGGAAAAAAAATTATGATTTTTCTGCTATGGTCAAAATCAGATGTTATCCTAATTTTTCAACCATTTTAACTTCAAAATTTAATCAAAATTTACAATTTATATTGTATAAAGTTTTTATTTCAATCTCTTGAAAAGAATTAATTTTAATATGTTGAATGAGGGTTGTAATAACAATAAAATAAATTATAATGTAATGTGGGATAAACATCTTATCCGGAGGGCATGGTGAAAAGGCTTTGAAAGAGAAGATGTTTTAATAATATCTAAGAAATGAATTGGTTTTCTTATCTTTTTAAACTATTTGAAATATTGCAAAATAGTTAGATGATTAGACACAATTTTAGAGATGTCAATGGCCGGATTGGCCTAGCATTGGCCTGACAAGCCTAGCCATCCTGCTCCCCATAAATATATTTTTCGAAAAACTTAAAAAACGGTGGCCCGACAGGTCTATGACCCGACAGTTATAAATATTAAACCTAAAAAAGAAAATTTATATTAGCTCAACTAGATATAAGTTCATAATCTTGTTACATGAAAAGACCATTAAACAAGCTAGGCTTTGTTTTATGGCTAAAGTTGACACGGAAAGTCTTAAATTTATATGACCAGATTGACAAATACAAAATAACAGCCCTGCCTTTTCATATTTAGACCATAAACAATTGATGAAGTTATTTATATAATAGAATTAAATTAATTTTATTTAACAACAAATAGTAGTTATTTATAATAAAAACATCGCTACTATTTAGGGGTAAATTTGCGTACTAGTTGATCTCTCTAATTTCACACTTCAACGAAATTTTTACTAAGTATTGTTGTATTAATTGTTGTTTACTAAAAATGTTTGATATTTTTATTGAAGATTTTTTATAATAAAAAACACGTCAATAGATTTTCTGTTTCAATAAACCTATCCAAAATCTTATTCTATTGAGTTTTATCCACACATTTGTGTGGGTTCGAAACAGCTTAAATAACACAATTGATTCCCTAACATGTGAATAAAAATTAATAGAATATAATTAAAATAAGTTAAACGACACAGATGATCCTCTAATAAATAGATAAAATTTAATGAAACAACATATTAAACAGCACAGGCGATCCCATGCCAAAAAACACAGTAGGCAAGAAACTTAGAAATCATTGCATTGGTTAAAATTACATCTAGGCGTGAGAAACAATTGACTCGTGTGCAGCCAAGTCCAGTGAATTACTTTTATCAGCTAGAAAACAGACCTGCACTTGTGTAGCTAGAATTACTCTGCCTGAATTAAAAGGAGCAGCACAGGAGCATGCTCTCATCGTTGAGATTATAAGGTCTAGGGTTTGAGAACAAAGAGGCTCCTTGTAACTGGGATTTTTAATATATAAGCAAGTCATGCACCCAACAAAAAAAAAAAAATCAAGTAACCAAAACCTTCAGAATAATATGAGAAGGTGCAGATAATGCCTAGAAACTCATTAGTAAATAGGAAAAAACAGAAATAGAAGTGGATTGGTAAACCAAAGAGGTAGGACGATGTTTTAATACATTTATGCAATTACATTTTAAGCCTTAATTACAAGAAAAAAAAGTAACGTACTCAGAACACAGTTATTTTGTGGATGTCTAAGAAGGGTCATTACTATATGCAGACTTCTTCTTGTATTTTTACAAAGAGACTGTTTTTATGATTTAAACTTATAATCTTATAGTTACAAAGAAGCAACTTCATCGGTTGCTAATATTTGAAGAGACAGATAAAAAACTTGGGAAGGCTGATGTAAAAGTTTGAATTATAGTCCTCGGGTCAAAATTTTATGCAGAGATTCATAACTTCAGGTTAAGTAGGTTGAACGATTTAGGTAAGTTAAAATGTTTCCATCAACTTAAAACTTAAAGCACGTAAACCGCCACTCAAGCAGCCAACTTCACAAAGTCATTGATCTTCAAGCTAAAACCACAGATTTCAAGAATGCACCCTGAAATGTAGGCAGCTACTCTTAACTCAGAATTTCTATGCAACATCACGTTGAAGATAAATACAAAATGGAAAAGAAAATAAAAAGAAGCCACAGAAAAAGAAGACTGAATACTTCACCGACATTAACAAGCTTTCTATTTTGTACTATGATCACCATGTAAGCATATTAGACTTACCTCAGTGGTTTCGACAGAAGCTAAGTGATTATACTGTAGAAGCAATTCAGAGAGAACAATGAAATCCTGAAAAAGAAACCAATGGAAACGTCTGCTTCCTGATACTATTCGAGCAGAAACCATATTCTAGTTAAAAAAGAGAAAATAAATAAGTTCTCGAACCTATCATTCACTACACACAGAGGTTTCATTAACGAACCTGTTGGGATATAGATCATCATCTTGACTCGTGCATGCTTCAACTCTGAAATGAAACTTTAACCAGAGGAGAAAATGTTGCAGCGGGCGAAAAATCTTATTACAAGTCAAGTTGACACAACATAAACAAACCTTTGGACTGCAAGGAGTGAATGTAAACATGAAAAAGGCCCAGCAAAAGAGCAGTTATGATAATCACATCTTGCAATGTAGCAACACGAGATAAAAGAAAAACATATGGAGATACATCTTACATAAATCAACTGAAGATAAATGATACCGACTGGAAAGCTAATTTTATTGAAGATAAAAAATGTATGTACAAGAGGGCATTGATCTCTGATTTTTGAAGCTACAGGGAGGATACACGTGTTGCTAAGATGTAAACACTAAGGCAAACTATTTATACCTTTGGAGAGGATCTTTACAGTCAGAATTACCAACGTTATACAGTGACAAAAAGTTGTTTGCAACTGGAGTTTCACTTGAAAATTTTTGCAAAGTCTACAATAAATCTATATGACCTACTTGTGAAAAAGCAGCCGCGTGAACCATGCAACTGGTCATTTCATGATAAGAGTGATTTTCTTTTAGTTGTCAAATGGTATAATAAACAAGACTATACAGGGAGCCTTTAGACCATCATATTCAAATCTGAAAGGTCATCCATTGGAATTTCAAGTCCCATGAAGTCACCATGGTCCGGTAATCCATCATCATCAATGTTCAACCAAGAACCTAGATCCTGCTCTTCATCGATTTCTGCTAGGCTGGACAAATCAATGGCCTCAGCGTCAAGCACATCCATGGTAAGCCCATCTTTTTCTTTTGCATTGCCATCTTTAGCCATTTCTCTAGACTTTGACTCGGAAACCAATGCAGGTTTAGGCTGCTCCGACATCTTACCCAGAAGTCCATTCACGGAAACAGATAATTGGGTTATTTTCTGCTTGGGTTTTGTTTTGGATTTCCTTTCTCCCTTAGCATTAGATGATGATGGACGACCAATTTTATTAGTTCCATTAATAGACAAAGCCTCTCTGTTGTGCCCTTTTCCTTCCCTGTCTCTCTCGCTCCTCTTCCCTTTTGTACTGTTTGATAGAGAACCTCCAATTCCTGTTAGAATACTTGAATTACCACCATTTCCAACGTCAAGTAACAGTTCCCTCTTTTTCCCCCTGCTCAACCATCCATCTTCTTTACCATTAGTTTGTTCAGATAAGTGGTCTACAGGATGAAGCATATCAAGAGAATTAGGATCGTAACTTTCTCCATTCATACTCAAACGTGAATTTCGAGGACTTGGCTGTGACGCCAAGGAAGCTGGAAAAAAAAAGAAAATGAGGAAAGAAAAGCCAAAAATTAATTATTCACAAGAAATTTTAAGAACATAAAATAGCTAAAAAGAAGATACAAAGATCATAAAGTTCCCCACTGAAGGAAATTAAAGGCACCCTATGCCAATATAGAAGTGAGTTGCAGCATGTCTGGAAAAGTACCTGAAACTCTAGCGTCAAAAGATTGGGTTGAGTTGTTAGCATATAATTTCACTGATTCTCCATCACTATGAGCATCTGCTGCCTGTCCATAATTGAGGCCAGAAAGAAACATATCCCTGTATAGCTGGTCACTGAAGCAGCTCTTGCCAGTATCTTCAAATCTATGACAATATTCTAATATGCGTTTAACAAATGCCAAGGCAGCTTGCTTGGCCACCTTGTTACTGGAACCCTTCCCACCAGCAGCATGAGACCTTCGACAAGACTATCAAAGGAAGTTTGTACAAGTTAATTAACCACCTAAAGAGCACACCTAACAGCAGGTACAGTGTGAATGTGTGATTATATCAAGCAATATAACTGCTGGCAAAACAAAAGGCGCCTGACAATCTGTATTACTATGTTAAAATTTTGGAAAATGAGTATCAAAATAATTAGATATTAACAGAGGGGAATAACAATTACAAGCACATTACTAATAAGCACTGGCAGAAGAGCGCATTGAAAGAAGATGGTTGTTTCATGTTTATAGTAGCAGATAATACTTCAATAAATCTACATGAAAAGCATTCACTTCATGATAATTATTTAAAAGAGGGTCCGTCAGAGAATGCCCTTAAGTAGTTATATAAAGTTTCCTTCCTTGTTCAAAAGGCCAAAAAAGAGGTACTGCAGCCTGGAGTTTGCAGCACCATAATAATGAAACTAAAATAATCACATCAAACCTGAAAAGAGACAGATAAAATAATGCAGAGAAAGAAAATACCATATACTTATCATAAGCCATTGTGATGAGTTTGTCATAAGCACGCTGTTCAAATTCCCTATGTAACATGGACCATTGTGAGTACACGATCCAGAAAAGTTTAAACCATACACAGGATGTTTTGAATCTCAAGTAGAAGCAAAGTTTATTACTTTTCTTGTTGTACTTTTGTTTCCAAGGCAGACTTCAGTAATTTTTCTTGCAGAGCTTTCTTCTTCAAAACCTATTGCGAGTACAAAGGAAAAAGAAAGAGACAAGCTGTTAGAAAAATAAATCCATGCCAAAGTGGAAAATTATAGTACTATCTTATTCTGCATCCTGAACATTATAAGTTTCCGCTTTCTAATAAATGTCCACTGGGTATGACTGGAAAAAGTTACAGGGTTCTACATTATATCTGCATTATATCCTATGACAGACGAGAAACCGTCAGTGAAAAGTTAAAAAAGATGGGGAAACAAATTTGGTAATTGATTCAAGTATGTTTGCATCAAAGATTCTGCAGTTAAATAAAAGAATACCTGTGCCTGGTACTGTTCTTCTAATTTATTGATATCATCAAATATGTCTTCATCCTCCATCTGCAAGTCAACCTGGATAAAGAAGAATCCAAACTCACTAAAATAAATTGGTAGATATCCTCATGATTTTGCATGTGGAACAAATGTAAAAACTGACAATACTGAAGCAACTGTATCACTTGTACGGAACAAAAACGAACATGCACACTACAATAAGATAGTTCAGATGAAGAAACCTACCACTGACTGTGGGAAAAGTCCAATACTTTGAACTTCCAGGAGAAGTCTATCATTAATTTGCATATTATCATACTGCAGTTCTGGGCAGGCCAGATTGGACATTGATGATTGTTCAAAGACGCCATTTGTAGAATGGCTAAATTTAGGCATAATAACAATGTCCGCCTCGTCAGGTTCTGCCACTGCAGTGATCTTATTATAATTGTCATTTGTAGAACGTCCAAAATAATTAATGTTTACCAAATGGTCTAAACCATCTGTCCCTAACTCTCCATCCAGTTCAAATCTATCTCCATTTCCATCAAATTCCACATTTCCATTTGTGTGGGTAGATTCTTCCTCTGGAATAATTGCAGCTAACAGTCTTTGACAAGGAGTAATGTGCAGTCCTCCAAGCATGAACTGTTCAAGTTCAGAACTCCTTGTTTCAGCATACTCAACCTTTGTGTCCTGTTGTTTCAGTCAGTGACAAACTTCAGTTATTTACATAAGAAGAAACTTGCATTGATATTGGAGTGAACAACTTAAAATCTTTGTTGAGTGACAGACAAAACTCCTGGAACTTGGTAGCCAAAAGAGACTCTTGTCTATATCAGTTATGTGATTATCCCTTCAAATATTGGAGGATGTTTAATATAAAAACAAAAGGCCAGACCTGTTGATTCAAGTAAGTGATGTCTTCATCAGATATAAAACCAAAGAATCGCTCCATTTGCCCCCAAAATCCGATTGAAAAAGCATGAGCTGCATCAAAAATCATATTAAGTTTTAACAGAAAGAAAACTAATTTTGGAAACAAAGGAAACAGCGGAAAACATACCAGTATTAATAACAAAACTGGCAGCAGCCAATAGCTCCTCCTTTCCATCATCTGAACCAACTAAAATGTTTTGACAAAAGAAATGGTGAATAAGTGAACTAGACTAGATAAGATCAAATGCTTAGAGATCCAGAATATTTCTCATGAAGGCATTAAAGAAAAACTACCAAGAAAATCTGTTGAAGTGTTTACTGTAGCGTGCTTTTGACGTGCATATGCCTTGCGATCAGAGAGTTTTCTTGTTGGTGGACGACCTGCTTTACTGGGTAAAATATTTCATGAGATTGTCAGATTTCAAATCATAGTAACTTCAGGATAAAAACTATTGGTAACTAGAAAAACAACTAACCTTTCATTTTTATCAAAACAGAGTCTGGCACTTCTAAGCTGCTTTGCTGTTCCCATGTTGCCAAGCTTCTCTCCTCCTGTACGCACAAGAGATCTTGCAGATATAAAGCTCCGCCCAGACCTCCCCTGCTTTCGTACACCATCTATAAGATCATCTGCACTAACCAGCTTATTCTTTCTTGATGACAGGCCCAAAGCTGAAACCTTTTGGACATTCTGTTCGGCATTCTCATCTATCTCATCGGACTTTTTCTCCTTGTCTTTAGACTTGATTTCAGGAGTCCCAGATTCTTCACTTTCAGATAACGCTGCTGAAGATAAAAGTTCACCTTTTGATTTAACTTGTTGAGGAGAATTACCAGTTAAACGCCTGGTAAATCCCATCCCAACTTCATTACCTGAAACATCAGATACACTATCCAAAGCAGGATTCTCATAATTGTTTGAAATGATTGGGATCAAATTAGTTCTTCTGGCAGTACGAGAAATCTTCTGCGGTCTTTGACCAGCCCATTGGGCAACAGGTGGTGATGAAGAGCGAGCTGAAGCAGTACGTTTGCGACTGTTAGCTCCAACAGCAGGAGGCTTGTTAGTACAATGAGGAAGTTCCCAATCATTTGAAGTAGTAGCTCTATGGACTATTGGTGACAACTTGGGTGTGATGCCCGAACCCGATCGCGGAGCCCGAATAATTGCATTCATTTTTGCGGTTGATGTAGGACTAGCAGAATTAAAATCCTCACCAACATTTGACCTGGATATTATGGGGGCAAGGGAATTGTTAACACCTAAGCTGACAAAGAAAAAGAATAAAGAAATATGCTTACACGAGAACACAGTTCAAGACAATCAACACTATAATCCAAGAATAAGGAGAAATTGTACATACGCAGAAATATGTCCAATATGACCTAGACAGGGGGAGAAGGATGATAGAAATAACAATATCACAATGAAAATAGGATAAAACCACAATAACCAAGCGCTCACAAAAGTCAGCTTATGCATACTTATTAACAGCTCTGAAGTTCCCCCTTTCCTTATCTAAACTAACAGGCCGTTCTCTCCTGTCACTCAGATGGGAATCATTTTCCGGATCAGGCCTCAGGAGGGATGGCCTAGCACTCATGCCAGTAGGTTGAGAAAGATTATCTGATTTTGCAACTCCAACAGCATCATTAGCAACTCCTGGCCTACAGCAAGATAAATTGCCTCAAAATAGGAGATCATATATATAGAGCAACTGTAACGAATATCTCAATTAAAAAAAATCTAAGATTCAAGTAAGCATATCTGAAAAGATATTTGACAGTGAGAACCTAACATAAAAGGTTGCTTCAAATAAACAAAATTATCATGGAAGTTGCTTCCATTGTTCACAAGTCTAGTCAAGGGCATGCTACACAATCAGTTTATAAGAATCTATGAATTCATACTCTCTGCAAGAAGACATAACAAACACATATTCAGTAGAAACTTCTTAATAATAAATCCTTTCTGTTGCACTCTAGGGCAACCAAAAGTGTAAAGGATGATTCTGGCATTGGGAAGCGCTTAATTCCAAGCTCGCAAGTCACAATCATGTCTTGAAATTTGTAATTACAAAACCATTAAACAAATAGTAAAATAAGGGGCCTGTTTTATGCGTAAAGGGCCATAAGTTGATACAACCAAGACCATTGTACATGTGAGTTTCTTTTCTTGTTTATTGCCTCCAGACTTGACCATATAAAAATAGTTTGTTAAACAATGAAGTTTAAAAATTTACCTTATAGGTATGTCATTATTGCCTTTCTTTTACCCCTTCCTAATCAATACCAATGAAATCAGTCCAAAAATTAATGATTTTCCAGAAAATATATCTGGCATTAATAATCCAATCCACCTATAAATAGGACCAAAAACTCTGATTAAATTGCCACTAGGAAAAGCAAATAAAAAATACCATAAACGTACAAAGGCACGCATTTCCAAAATATTCTGAAATTTCTCATAACATATATGGAAGATAATGATAAAAGGAAAGTGATATTGCTATGAATATCAGAAAAAGTAACAATATCTATCAAAAGAAGTTAACATTATTCCCCCTAGTAGTCCTTGAATAATATCACCGGAACAAAACGTAAACTAGTTCAATCCTTGATAGTTAACGTTTATTCTGTCAAAAGAGATAAAAGTTCTTGTTAAGAAAAAATCCATTATAATATAGAAAGAGATGTCTGTTACTGGAATTCCTCTGAGAAAGCACTCCCAATAATAGTCATAGCAAATTTCCAAAACAAATATACAGCAAAACACAATGGGTAAACTCAAAATAGTCATTAGAGAAGGGTAAAAACGATTCCCAGAATACCTGAAACCATGGGAATCACTACTCAATCTTGAACGGTTATCAGAAACAAGCCTTTGCTGCATTCCCTGTTTAGACTCCCTATGCCCATCACTGGTTTTAATTGGCACTGCAATTGGAGACCCATCGGATTTGATCCCAGAACGTTTCTTCTTCATTTTTGCCTTTTCCCAACCATCGCCACCATCACCCTGAACAGCACCAGTGTTTGCAAGGTGCAGAATTTCCCTGTCTCTATCTAAGGCCGCAGATGCCCTAACAAGAGCATTACTCTGCAAATCCAAACTTTTTTGGAGTTTATATTCAAAATTTCTACTAACAAGTTAAGATGGAGAAAACATCATCTGCTAATTTGAAAATAATAAGGGTTAACCTATATGATACTGCTGAATTATGACAAAACAAAACTGAGTAATGTACCATCCCAGTTACATGTTACCAACACTCACTAGACATATTTAATAAAACCAAAAGCAACTCTGAAATTCGATCATCATTCAGCTGACACAGTTTTCCAGTTTTTGAAGAAAGGAGGTGATGACAAACAGATGGAAGAAAGTTCAAAGCACAATAAGTTCGGGAAAAAGTGAAGTTTGTAACAACAGACTCCCATTTACATGATATAAAGTATGAACAGAACTACACAATAGGGAACATCTACAGTTTAACAAGATGCACAGGAAATGGGAAACATGACAGCTTAATGAATAAACCTTAGCAGTAAACCACTCACAGTTATCTCCATGGGCCGCTTATACTAATTAAAAGTAAAAGTTCTAAGTTGACAAAAATGAGAAAACGAATATCACTACATGAACAAGGCACAGACCCTCACACCCACCAAAGAAGTTCGTGTGCGCTTGTTTGGAACAGCATTTTTTGTTCGTTCTTCTAACTTTGTTGGCTCTATTTCACTGCCACTGTTGATGGCATGGTTCTGAATTCCCATCTTAGTAAGGCTCGGGCCAAGAACTGATCGGTCACTTGATAATAAGGGAGTAGACCGCTCATGAACTGAAGCATCTGATCTAGATTTCTTTCTTGATGGTACGCTCGGGAAAAATTTGTTGAGTACAGATAAAGCTTCATTGAAAGTTTTCATGCGTTCCCTGTTATTTAAAAGATTTTGATGAACCAGTTGCAACTATAATACAATATACAAATATTCAATAAATTACCTGGCCTTGACAATGCTTTCACGTAGAATGGCCTTTACCCGTTTGAAGTCCTCCGGCGGTATCTTTCCTTTTGAAGGAACAGTTGGAGAATCATCGCCTGAAATACCAAGAGCTATATTCAAGTGGCGTCTAAAGTCCCCCTGACGGCTACATTTATGCTCGGAAGCCACCACCCTTGGATCAAAACGCAAGCATTGGAAGAAATTTACCACATCTCCCTGTGCTACTATACAGCTGCTTCTGGTCAAATTTGAAGGTGAAGGCAAGATAGGGTTCTCCATGCTTTCTCTGAAGCTACCTGATCTGTCAAATTGAGAAGCTAAGTGGGATCCACGTTGCCCAGTAGTATATGCTGGCCGATCTGGGCTGGCAGAAGATAGATCAAACTTACTAGATGTTGCCATTTCATCAATCCCTTTGCATCCTCTACATTACATTCCCAATAAGTATAATAAAGCATCAGAAAATTGAGCACTGATAAATATAAAGGCCAATTTGAGACTTCGGATGATGAAACGATGACAAAGCAGCTGCATAAACAAAAAGCCACTAGGTTATAATGTGAAATTCAATTTCAAAATCAAAGAGGTCGATCACTGAATTTTTATGTTCAAACTCATGCTCATGAAAGAAGTATGGAACGACCATTATGGAATGCTTAGAACTCTGGTTGAATAACTTACATTAGAATCAAAGAAATTAATGATAATGAAGAGGAAACCATAACCAAATTCAGACATGATTCCATGCAGTGATTAAGAATTGCGCTCCACATTTTTGCACAGAAAAAGGATATAAAAATGAAAAGAAACATCAACTAATACAAGCAATCTAAAGTCCAAATAGTGAATTATTGTAGCAAATCACTGCTCATTAATCACCATAGTAAATAAGCTCGTTCAAGCAAACACCAATAGAATAAAAAATGGACAAATGCCACAGCATCCATCCAGAGATGACTCGATGCAGTGATTAACAATTTATGGCAACATATTAAAAGTTACAACACTCTAAGGTGCCCGATCCTGTCTCATTGGCTAATCAGTAAATACAACATTTTTATTTTTGCTAAATTCCTTCTTTAGACTGAAATTTCGTTTCCTTCTTTAGAGTGAAATTTCGTGATCTTTTGGCATGAAGTTATATTGAACTTAAATTCTTTCAATCAACTTGGTAGCAGCATTATTCACATCCGAAAATACAATAGTCAAAACAGTTGCTTCTCTTACACAGGTTTTACCGCCACAAGCTCACAAATACTTAATTCATTTTCTACTATTTCCAATAATTGGGAAAATAATTCAGTTCATTCACCAAAAAACTAACAAAACAACAATGAACACATAAATCACCAGTTAAGAAATCAATAAAGACATGCCCAAAAGTATATCAACATCAAAAGGAAAAGTAAGCAGGAATCCATGACAAACAACATATAAGAACTCAACTTAACACACAAAGAAACCCTAAAACTCAAATGAAAATTGAAATTCAAAAGCAAAAAGGCATCCTAATTAAAAGGCCAAAAGTTCAGATACAAAATTATGGACGAAATTTACCATGAGAGGAGTCGGAATGATAACTCGAATCGGAAAAATTCAGGGATTGAAAATTTAATGCGCTTTTTTCTGCCTTCGGAAAGTGAAAAATTTTTCGAATAAGGGTTGACGCTGCAAATCGAAGGTTCATACTCGCTGTGTTTTGATCGGCAATGGAAATTAGGAACCGTTTAATTTACTTTTATGCCCATGGTTTGATGCGTCCGATAATGGAAAAATAAGGGGAAGGGTGGGGTTAATTTGGAAATAAAATTGTCGAGCCGGCTCTTACCAGGCTTCAAGCCCTCCTAGTCTTACGGGATGTCGGAGTGCCGATGGGTTGTACAAGTACAAACATATAGTTTAAGCCAAGGACCAAATGCTGCCTAATCTTTTGATTGAAACACACACAAAAAAGAAGAAGTTAATTACCTTCTCCTAAAATCATTTTTTAATTATCTGTTCACTTTTCTATGAGAATCGCAACAACTATTTTTTTTTTCTTGCTGAGTATATCTTACATTAATACCAATTTTAACATACAAGTGTTGTGTTATATACTTTTTTAAGATTGACATAATAGATGGAAAAATATTTAATCTTTTTAATTTAGTATAAAAACTTTTAAAAATTTTAATTTAGTAATCAATGTTTTAAAATTTATAACAATATCGTCAAAATATTAATTTTTACTTACGTGACTAATAAACAAGCATATAAGTTTTTATAACAATTAGGTCAAAATATTATTTTTACTTGACATACAAGTGATATATTTAGTGAACGTATTATATTAGTTAAAATATCAATTTATTTTATTTATACAAATTTTAAAAAATTAGTCACTAAATTAAAAATTCTGATACTAAAGCATAAAAAATTTTAAAAGTTAAAACATTTTTAAAATTTTATAAAAGTACGTCCCATTTACTAGTTTTATTATTTTGGTAATTAAAATATACACAAGTGCATAGTTACTTGTCTGATATAATAACTAATCATATCTTATGGAAAGAAAAAACATATAATTAGTTTATGAATTGAATTCCTTAGATGCAGAGTAGATCTGTCTATTCAAAGAAAACACACGAGAGCTGATTCTAACTGGCATGATATGAGCTTTCAAAGGAAACAAGCAGGCGTATTGGAATCTTTTGGCATGTTGGTGAGTTTGAGATCTGAGGAGCAAGTACACCCAGTTGGCCATTACAAGTGTTTACTAACAGACAAATGTGACAGATATGCCAAATTATGCTGAGTAATTTTTACTTCGCCTGGTGAAGCGATGACGTTACCCTACATGGAAAGTGTGTGAGGTCAGTGCAAGATGCTGTATGTGACATCGTAAAGCAATCTTGAGTTGAGTCTTTGGTGTAGTAGTCCACTGCAGACTCAGCTGAAAGGAAAATCGTCATTTAGTCCCAAGTATGAACCAGTAGTAACCACTTAAAGTTTCCAACCAATTTTCATCGGATGGATTTGGTACTTTGAACAGAGTCGATGGAAACTTGAAACCATGGGAAACGAGACAAGAGTTTTAAGGTGGTAACGTTAGTTGTCTGTCTAATAGCAAAATGAGACTAACGGTTAACTGTTTGATTCAGGAGAAATTAATGAAGCCATTGAAGCCTTTTATAACCATGTTCCTCCAGTCAAGCAGAGCGTAGTTCTGTCATGATTTGAACAAGTTATTAACAAGAAGAGCGTAGTTCTGCCATGATTTGAACAAGTTATTAACAAGAAGAGCATAGTTCTGTCATGATTTGAACAAGTTTTTTTATTAACAGCTTACACCTGAATGGAGCCTCTTTAAGTATTGGGATCTGTCACCAGAATTGCATTACGAAGTACAAACTCCTTACAACTCAGGTCGTTTAAACTAGTCACAGTATAATAGCAATGTTGTGCAAACATGACATGGATTTTGTTTCCTGGAATAAAAAGTCACTAGTACCTCAAATAATCAATAAAGCTGAACCAATTATGTCAATAGAAATAAATTCTGATTATGGCATGAAGATCTGTTTATAATTAATATGGTATACCAGTGACATAAGAATCTGTCCCTAACAGTCCAATGCATCTTCGAGTTGACAACAAAATCCTTCATAAATTTTAACCTGCACATGATAAAACTTTCCTACCACAAGAATGAAAAGTAGAACATGACATTAGAGACTTACAGGAGATAGATTGAAACCTTAGAAGGAAACCCAGAATCCCTTGTTCCAAAAATGATGTTCTAATCTTGTACCAGTTAATTTTGTCCACATATTTATGTATGTTTCACATAAATGTGTGGACAAAATTAATTGACACAGGATTAGAACTGGTTAATAGGAACAAAGAATCTGGTCCCATAGAAGGATTGTCTCAATCAATATGCTCCATCATGTTTGCATTTACAACATGTACTAACAATATTTATTTTAGTTATTTATTTTTATATTTTTCTTTTTCAATTGTTTTTTTATTTTATTTTATTATTTATTTTCTTTTTTATCTGTTTATTTATTTATTTACTTTTATTTTTGTTTTAATTCTCAAATTTTTATTTTTATTTTTTATTTACACAATTATTTGTTTATATATTTGGCTATTGTTTTCTTTAAACTATTTCTAAAATTTGTTTTTTCCTATAAATATATGAGAAATAGTCTATATTAGCTAGGGATAAGGCTTCATACTTGAGGACCTCCTCCAATCTAACATCTTAGCAGGATTTCTATTAGGATGTTGTTGTTGTTGTTTAACAACTTTATGTTTAGTGTTACATATGGAATGCGAAAGTTTCAAAAATATATCTTAAAATTTGCTATGATATATAATTTGCTATCGATACACATATCATAGCAATTTTAATATATTTTAGTGGCGTCTTATTGTCAACAATGTTCCCAAAAACCCAAAAAATTAGAACTAGTAAGAAATATTTGAGATTGCACAATTTCAGTTTTGGTTACTAAAGTGTATGTAAAGAGCAACAAACCTTTCTCATAGGTCTAAATCCTGTTTGGGCTTGTGATGGTTCCACCTATGTCACAACAAAATCCAAATAAGAAACTAGATTCAAAGAGCAAGACATGTTTCCAACAACATCCATACAATTGCAAGGGAAATGATATCTTAAGTTTATAAGAGATTAAATGCTAAGTTTTCTATACAATTAGAAGAGGAATATCATTTTAATTTTATAAGAGAATTAACCGTTAAGCTTTTGCAAATTGAACTATAATCAACATATAGACTGTTGATGGCATTCCCTTACATATACTAAATTTAGTATCAATCACTATATGAATGGATGGTTTCCTGGTAATAAGTTTTGGTACAAAATGTATAAGAACCCAAAGATTTTAATGTTTGTAGAACAATAGTCCAAATTGAATTTTCATTACATATAGATCCTAACTTCAAGAAGGAAGCAAAAGACCATTTTGCAAACATGGAAAATAAGATATATGCTTGCAAATAAAGAGCTATAAAGCTTTCTAAAGGAATTAGTGGAGAGGTCAAGTTATAGCGTCATTTGCATCTGTAAGAATGCAGGAAAAACCATTGAGAACCTCAAAACTTATTGGATGAAGGAATATATGATCGAAGACATAGAAATGAAGATGTTAGAATTTGGCCATAGAGATTCGAGTCATTGTTATGAGCCCAAGCATCAAACCCAAGCATCTTCACATAATTCAGTTAGGAGTGCTAGAAAGGCCAAATTTTCAGCTAGATATTTAGATTTTATATAAGAATCCATCTCATGATTGTGCCAGCTAACAATTAGGCTAAAAAAGTTGTATTTTGTTTAGGAGAATTATATTTGTGTAATAGAGAAAGAATGAAACTAATAGAGCAGATTTTCTAATGGTTTCCTCTCTCCCTTAACATTCTCCTTCTCTCTTTTTGACATCCTTCTCTTCCTTTGTCCTTATTTGAATTACTCTTCCATAAGCCTTTGTTAACAACCCCATAAGTTTGTATCATGGGTGCTTTCATTAGGAGTCATGGCCACATAGTAGTTGACCTAACATGTTGCTTTCATTCCTAAGCTTGAGACCCTTTATGACATTGTTTAGCAACACTCAAAAGCAATAGACATGCTTCAGAAATTCATTTCTTCATAACAGATTGTGATGGCAGACATGATGGTTAAATTTGCTAAGCTAGAAAGTAGCCTATTCAACCTCCATTATTACCTCTACCCTTATCTAGTTGATCTCTGCTCTCATCTCCTTATGGGTTATCCTTAATCCTAACCTTCTTTGCCCCCTGAATCCTATAGTGAATACAATCTTTAGAACACTTAAGCTTGACATTCTCCTCTTCTCGGGTGAAAACATGCTTGACAGGCTTTTTCAAATATAACACTTTTTCACTTACCATCATATACCTGTCGATTGTAAACTCACTATTGTAACATTTTACATGTCCGAAATGATACAACTAGATGCATAAAACTTCTCAAATATCCACTTAGGATTCTTTTACCCGCTAGCAAGAGCTCCAATTTGGCCCTTTCTCTTTTGTCAGCCATGAAGCTCAACTTCATAAACTCCGCTAAACAACCTTAGTGGCTGCATATGTAGGACCCCACCCCCCACCCGTAGGTGTTTGCGGGTGTTACCGCGGCGGGTGTTTGCAGGTGTTACTGCGGCGAGTGTTTGC
>JAOSBK010000205.1:13387676-13405489 GCA_027568895.1 Erythroxylum shatona | reverse complement strand
TGGAGTTTGTTTTTGGCTTGTCTTTGATGTATATGACTTTGGGTTTATTTCAAGGTTTGTAATAACCTTAATTCAGGTTGGTTTCTGAAACTTGATATGTTTCGTATGTTTTGGAAATGTTTATTTTTGAATGCTATGCTTCTGCGAAATGTTGATGAATGTTTCATATGTATTGGTTTTGTCTCGTTTTTGTATGTTATGTTATGTTGTCTGCGTGGCGCCCCCATATCCTCCTAGGGGGTATTAGGGTGTCACACACCTAGAGAGAAATAAATGAAGAAAAGAGATAAAGAAAAGGCGTAGAGGAAACAGAAGACCAGTCGGTGTTGAGGAAGAAGAGAAACATCAAATAAAGAGAAGGCAGAGGTGAAAGCTAGTATGAGGAAGAAAAGAAACATCAGATAGAGATATGGCAGAAGACCAGTCAGGGTGAGGATCAACCAGAAGTAGAAGGCGAGAGCTGATGTAGAGAGCTTGAGAGTGGTAGGAGACCACTGCCAGCTTCCTCATCCGAACACTCTTGTTTGCTCATTCTGTTTTACATTTGTTGCATTATTAATTCTGAACTTAAAAATGTTTTAACTCTTGGATAGTTCATTTTGGTTATTCACTCTTTTTATTACTTTAATACTTCTCTGTTACTGATAAAGTGGGATGATTCTTTTTCTTGAAAGTTAATGAATCTAATTTAGTCGACTATGCATAATTGAGTTACTGTTTTGTTGTCTTATTATTTGTTATAGTTTCTAAGCTTATTAGATGTAATAGTGTGGCCAAATTTTGCATTATTTAGGTATTAAATGAAGGATCGAGAGAAGAAGTTTAATATTAGAGTGAGAAACCATATATGCTTGGGTTAAGAATTAGAAATATATTAACTTAAGTGGGTAATTATTAGTGGGTTTCTATAATTAATTTGGATAATAAACTTGTCAAATACGAAAGTTAGATTTAGTTTATTATTTGAAACAATTCAGAACCTCATTGGTAATTTTAGCAAGACAATTATCTAATCAATTTATCTTAGTCATGCATAGGGGATTAAATTAGTGAAGTTCATTTCTCAAGAGCTTTCCATACCTGTTGATCAAATCGTTTTGCTTCTAGTTAAATCAGCTTCCTTTTTATTCTAATCATGTGATTTTCTTTAAGCCTTTACTCAATAAATCGAGATAACATGTTTAGGATTGCATATGTTTTTTATTTTTATTCAAGATTAATTTGAGTGAATCAATTTCACCTTCTTGAGAGACAACTCTGCGTAATCAACTACAAATACCTCGTATACTTGCGAGTAGGATAGCCTAGATATTTTTTTATAACTTATTTTTGCATAACAAGTTTTTGGTGTTGTTGTCGGGGAGGTGTTTAGTAATTACACTTAATTTAATTTTTATTATTTTGTCGACTGTTTTGTCTGTTCATACATACATTTTTGTTGTGTTATTTCATTGAATTGTTTTAGCAGTTTTTGTTACTAATTCAATGTTGTCTTTATTTTGTTTATGCAAGGAAGGAGGTCACAAGAAAGTGAACTCATTCCCTTTATTGATAACGTGCATAAGATAAGAGGACCTTAAAGGGACTTTGAAGACAATCTCAAGGAACCCAAGCTTAAAGATCAAGAGATGGGAGAAAGGCAGCCAATAATGAAGGAGTATACCAGACCGGTAATTGGTACTGCCACTTCATGTATACATTTGGGAGAGGCAGCTAGAAACTATGAATTAAAGAGCATCCATTACAATATGTTGTCATCTTTCTATGAGGTTCCTAATGAAGACCCTTTAAACTTCATTCAGGAGTTCTATTCCACTCTCTAGACATTTCCTTTGGATGGCTTGAATGAAGATTAACTTATAATGAGATGCTTCCTATACACATTGAAAGATTGGGCTAAGGTATGGTTGATGAACCTTCCATCTGATTCATTGACCATATGAGGGAAGGCATATAATAAATTCATCAGAAAATTTTATTCCCATCAAAAGATCTCTAAGTTGTCGAAGAAGATAGCTACCTTCACTAAGATGGAGGGAGAGTCATTTCATGAGGTGTGGGAATGCTTTAAACTCTTGCTAATACAATGTCCACACCATAATTTTCCACTTCATATGCAGAACCAATTCTTTTATGATGGATTATCACAATAATGTCAGTACACAGTGGACAATGTAGCAGGAGGAGCTTTGGGATAGAAAATTGTCGAAGAGACATATGAAATATTTGAAATGTTCAGGGCCAATTCTCAACCAAAGATCATAAGGGGTAGAAGAGATGGAGTTCATAAAGTGAACTAGAACCAAGAAATGGCTATATAATTGGCTGAGCTAACAAAGTATGTGAAAATGCTAACCATGAGACTATCCCAAGATGCTTCGAATCATGAGGTATATGGTATATGTAGAACTTTTGGTTATGAAGCTAATATTTGTTCGTATTCTTTTGAATCTTTTACAGGTAAGGAAAAACAAGAAAATTCACTTAATCGTTTTAAGGTAGGGTGCGAATCCATATTCAAACACTTACAAACCTAGTTGGAGAAACCAACCTAATTTCTCTTGGAAGACTAGCAATCCAAAAGTGCAACCCCAACCACTATATCAAAATTTTTAGAGGCATAATTAGTTCTAAGGGCAATCTTCAAGTTAAAACATATCAAGAAAGTATTCTTTAGAG
Source organism: Erythroxylum shatona (assembly GCA_027568895.1). Lineage (NCBI taxonomy): Eukaryota > Viridiplantae > Streptophyta > Magnoliopsida > Malpighiales > Erythroxylaceae > Erythroxylum > Erythroxylum shatona. The sequence goes on along the minus strand of JAOSBK010000205.1, from coordinate 13,402,810 downwards.
GAAAGTTTGAATGCGTTCATTTAAATGACTGCTCAGAATTAAGAGATGAATAACAAGAAATTTGATTCATTAGAAGCTTTTATGAAGAGGGTTAAGAGTCAAGTGAGGTAACTCATTAATTAAATGCAAAATAATCAAAAAGGAAAGTTGCCTAGTCAACTTAAACAAGGCAAGGGCATTATGATTCTAAGAAGCGGTAAGGTGATTGATAATCATGTTGAGATTCCTTCTAATATATCTTATGTAGGTAATCAAGAAGGGAGAGCCTTGTCAAAGGAAAAGATAGGAAAAATGAGGAAAGAAATGAGAAAGACTCTTTAAGTCACGTTCAGGAAAGTGAAAAACTAGACCATGCAACCAAAGGCAATGAAGGACCAAGATTGCATAAGGCGACCAATCCTTATAGACCATCAATTCCATATGCAAGCCACCTTAAGGACTCAAAACAAGATGAGCAATTTTTTGATCTCTATAACATGCTTTCTAATATTAATATTAATCTGCCGTTGTTAGATATTATCAAAAGCATTCCAGCTTATGTAAAGTTCTTCAAGAAACCAAGCACAAAAAACAAAAGTCTGCACCATATAAGAAGGTGACAGTTTCATAAATAGCAAGTGTGGTCCTTCAGCAATAGTTACCCCTAAATTGAAGATCCACGGAGTTTCATCATGAAAGTATTAGTGGGTAATGGTGAGGAGGTTAAGGGTATGCTTGAGCTTGGAGTAAGTATAAACCTAATGCCTTATTCTATTTTTGTGAAAGTAGACCTAGGACAGTTAAGACCTACTAACATGTACTTGCAATTAGCTGATTAGTCAATATGTTATTTGAATGGTATAATGGAAAATGTGTTAGTGAAGGTTAGAGGATTGAATATGCCCATAGACTTTGGGTTTTAGATATGAGGGAGATAAAAGAGCAAGAAAAGGAGCATACCATACTCTTTGGGAGATCTTTTATGCCACCACCAACACTTTGATTGATGTGAAGAATAGGAAATCGACCATGATTGTCTTAGGAGAAACAGTATTATTTTCAATATTTAATGTTTATCCCTATTGTTGCTGTTTAAGAAGAATGCTCTCTTATTGATCAAATTAATGTTGCTGATTTTAATTTTGCCTTGCAGGAATAAGAAACAAAGGAGTTAGACTTAGTTAAAAAGATTGATGAGTACTACCAATTGATAGATGATGACGTAGAAGGAGAGTTTTGAGAATTCTGAGAGACAACTTCTAATGAAGAGAAGAATGCAACCCACCGAAAGTAGAGATGAAAGAGTTACATAAGAATTTGAAGTATGTGTTTTTAGGTGAAGGGAAAACATATCCGACCACTCTTGCATCTACTTTGGATGTTGATCAAGAAAAAATAACTTTGGGTGAGATGAAAAGATTGAAAAAGGCCATAAGATGGAGTTTGAGTGTGTGCATACATAGGATAATCCTAGAAGAAGGGGCTAAACCAGTTAGAGAGACCCAAAGAAGACTTAATCTTAATATGTGCGAGGTATTTAAGAAGGAAGTTTTAAAACTACTTAATGAGGGAGTGATTTATCCAATTGTAGATAATGAGTGGGTGATCCCATTGCATGTAGTTCTTAAAAAAAATTAGCATTATTGTTATTAAGAATGATAAAAATGAGTTAGTGCCTACTAGGACTACGTCTGGATGGAGAATGTGTATTGATTACAGGAAATTGAATGCAACTACTAAAAAAGTCCATTTTCCCCTCCCTTTTATTAATCAAATATTGGATAAACTTTTTAGACATGAGTTTTATTATTTTCTTGATGATCTTTTTGGTTATTTCTAGACATCGATTGCTCCTGAGGACCAAGAAAAGACAACATTCACTTGCCCACTTAGGACATTCGCTTTCAGGAGGATACCATTCAGGTTGTGTAATGCACCTGCAATATTTCAAAAGTGCATATTTTCCATTTTCCATTTTCTCAAACATGATTGAGGACTTTATCGAGGTATTTATGGATGATTTCTCAGTCTTTAGTGTTTCTTTTGATGATTTCCTAAATAAGTTGACTCATGTGCTTGAAAGATGTATTGAATGCAATTTGATTCTAAGTTAGGAAAAGAGTCATTTTATGGTGAAACAGGGGACAATCCTACACGTTATATCAAAAAAGGGAATTGAGGTTGACAAAGCTTCAATTAAAGTTATAGAAAAACTTCTACCACCCACTTCTGTCAATGGTATTAGAAGTTTTCTAGGACCTGCTACATTTTATAGGAGGCTTATCAAAGATTTTTTTAAAGATAAGTCATCCTTTATGCCAATTGTTAGCAAAAGATGTCCATTTTGATTTTAATGAGGAATGTATTAATGCCTTTAATGTTCTTAAATAAAAATTAATCTATGCACTGATTGTTGTGGCTCCTAATTGGACTTTACCTTTTGAAATTATGTGTGATACTTTTGATTTTACTATAGGAACTGTGTTGAGCCAAAAAGTTGTGAAATCTTTACGTGTAATTTATTATGCTAGCTAAACTTTGAGTGATGCATAACTAAATTACACAACCATTGAGAAAGAATTGTTAGCAGTGATTTTTGCATTGGAAAAATTTAGACTTTATTTATTAGGGTCAAACATTATAATCCATTATGAACGTGTAGCTCTTAGATATCTTTTAATCAAATTGCATGCAAAACTATGGTTAATTAGGTGGATTTTGTTGTTACAAGAGTTTGATGTGGAAATAAAAGATAAAAGAGGTAGTAATAATGTTGTTGCAGATCATTTGTCTAAAATAGCTCCTAACTTGGAAACTCTTGAGCAACAAAAGAATTATGCAATTGTTGAGAACTTTCCTGATGAGCAGTTATTTGTTATTACTAAAGTGCCTTGGTATGTTGACTATGTGAATTATCTTGCATGTGGCATTTTGAGACCTAACATGAATTTTCAGGAAAGGAAAAGGTTCCTTCACCTAAGCAGGTACTATTTTTGGGATGATCCATACCTCTACAGAAATTGTAAGGACGAAATCATTATAAGGTGTGTTCTAGGGGACAAGCAAGCAAGTTTGTTGACTTTTTGTCATAAACTCTACTGTGGAGGCCATTTTGGAGGGCAAAAACTGCTTCTAAGGTTTTTCAAAGTGGTTTGCATTGGTCCATTTTGTTTAAGGATGCTTGTTTCTTCTATTTAAAATGTGACAAATGTCAACGAATTGGAAATATAAATAGAAGAAATGAAATGGCCCTAACTAACCAAATGATTTTTGAATTATTCGATGTTGGGGTATTGATTTTATGGCTTCGTTTCTTAAATCTTGTGGATTTGAATATATACTTGTTTCCATAGATTACTTATCCAAATGGGTAGAAGCAATACCCAATCAAACTAATGATGTTAATGCTGTTAAATTTATGAAAAAATATTTTTAGTAGGTTCAAGATTCTGCACGTAATCATAAGCGATAGAGGAAGTCATTTTTGTAATAAGCTTTTTGAGAAGTTCATGAAGAAATATGTGATAACTTACAAGGTGACGACTCCATACCATCCACAAACTTCTAAAAAAGTGGATGGATTTTAGAGAAAACTATGAGCCCATCAAGGAATGACTGTACAATAACAAAAAATGATGAACTAAGGGCATATCGCTCGACTTACAAGACTGTCTTAGGTATGAGCCCTTATCGACTTGTTTTTGGGAAGGCTTGCCATTTGACTATACAGATTGAGCATAAGGCACTCTGGGTAATCAACACAATGAACATGAACCTGAATGATGGAGGAAGGGAGTGTTTGCTTCAAATTTCAGAATTAGATGAGCTTTAGAGTAAGGCTTATGAGAATTCCAAAATCTATGAGGAAAGAACTAAACGCCTTTATAATAAAGGTCTTGTAGGTAAGTCTCTCACACTTGACATGAAAGTTCTTTTGTATAATTCTCAGTTGTATTTGTTTCTACGCAAGTTGAAATTATGGTGGAATGGGCCATTCGAAGTAATCCAGGTTTTTCGATATGGAGTCATGGAACTAGAAAACCCGTAAACAAAAGAAACCTTTAGGGTAAATAGCCATCGAGCGAAACCATATTTGGAAGGATCAACTGAGAAGAAGACTGTAGAATCCATCAATTTGAGTGATCCACTTCGAACATGACTATTAGGCCGGCTAACTACAAGACATTAAAGAAGGCAACCCATATAATTCTTATCTAGTTTTTTTGTTGTTCTTATTATTTTATTTATTTACTTTTCAATCTTTATTATTAAAAAATGAAAAATTGAAGTCACATCTGTGACTCCCCATTCACGGGTGTGACAAGGGGAGTCATACCTATGACAACCCACTGATCCCTTTAAAAGACCCACGCCTAACCAAATTTTTTCATTTCTCTCTTCATCTTTCTTCCAAATCTGCCGACTTCCACCTCTACCCTGACTATCACAGTTGTCTCCATCTCACAGCTTCGTGCATTTATTGAGAGTAACTAATATAGTCATCCACTAGTGACAACCACCATGAGCACTACCAACCTCACGTCCATGACCTTCATTCCACCAACCATAGTCACATCCGTGATCACCACCAATGTTGACAGCTATGGGTCCAAGGAAGAGATACCTAGGGGCTTCATCCTCTTCACCACATGGTACACCAACTTCATGTACCCAGTGCCTACAATTTTAAATTAGAGAGCACTAACAAAGGTACACAATTCTTAAGAGCTGTCAAATTATTCCTAATAGATTTGTCAATTCTAGAGCTCTTATTGAATTAGGAATAGTTGATCGAGTTCATGAACTGTTGCGTAATGTAGGATGAGATAGATTTTCTAAATTTCAGAAAAGTTCATACGTGGAATTGACTTAAATTTTTTTTAGTACTTTGAAAGTGGTCAATGACCCTACCAACATTATGAGTAGTCTAAAGTTTCGATTAATGAATGCACCACATATTATTAGTCCACACAGTGATTTATATGGCTATCATAGGGATTTTAGGACTAAAGAATTTTATACCTAAATAACAAATTATAGAAAAGTATTTTCTCCAAGTCAGTTCAAATCATCTACCTTAGTGGACCCAACCCTTCACTCTATCCAGATATTTCTAACTTTTACCTTACTCGGTAGGGGAGATAACCATGGAGCAATTTCTAAAGCTATTTTTTTTTATTTTCTGGTGTATGGTGCATGGTAAGCCCTTTAATGTCGGTGATAAGTTATTATCTTGCTATATTATTTGATATTATTTCCTTTGTTTTAGATTTATTCTGGTGCTTAAATATGAAAATTAATGTTTGTTTTGTTTTAGGAGATGAAGAATAGAGATTGCATCAAATTAGGACTTTATTGACGATAATTGCTAATCTTGGATAAAGTGAAGAGATTATTGCAGTGGATAAGGTTGATCACTTAAAGAGTTGGAGTTTAGCTAGAAGACTTCTCCTTATCTTTATCATACAGAATTTGAATTTGTTTTAGATAGAAATCTTTACAAGTTAGAGTTAGATTAGGATTAGATTAGAAAACCCTATAAAAGAGATGTTCCTCACAACAGAAAAAGGTTTTCTCTTCTTATGTTTTTTACAATTACTTATCTTTCTTTTATTTTTGTTATTGGAGCGAAAACCATGTGTGGCTAAACTTAATCTTTCTAATTCAAGGGGATTCGATATTCTAGTTGTAACTTTGTGAGGTTTTGTGTTCTAAGCTTTTATTCACATTTTAATTCAAGTATTTCTTATTTTGAGTTCTCACATTTTATGAATGATTAATATTTGATTAATTTGACAACTTAATTTAATATTGATTATTCTATTTCTATCTAGGAATTCAATGATCCATAATTGTCATGAAGTATAGGTATAAGTAGCAAATATGTTATTTATGAATTTTCATATTTAACTTATGATAAAAAAGAAAACTAAATTGAATAGTTGGAGTTATCTCAATTATTTAATTTAGGGTTTAGTCTTTTTCACGGAGCTTATTGCTATCATTCATTTGATATAAAATGCTATCACACCTACTTAATGGATGATAAGTTTTGGTTTGGATGTTGGGTTTAAACCAATTAATTTAGGAAAATTTGAGACTTATTATGACTATCCTAATATGTTTCAAACTAACTGCTTGAATCGTGAAAATATTCTCTTTAAACCAATGATCAATATTATAATTATATAAGATCTTTCTCTTAAATTGGAGTTTGGTAATCTTGACTTTCTTATTTTAAAATTCAGTTGATTTAATTTGTTTTCGTGTTAATTTCAGTTAATCAGTTATTTAATCAAGCCCCTATTTATTTTTATTAATTGAAATTAAGAAGCTAGTGTTTAGTTCTTTAGGGATTTGACCTAGTTTCATGACTACTACAAAAGTTTGGAAAATCGGAATTATTCTGGGGGCTTTGATAACCCGACTAGTCGGTATGTGTTTAAGTACACATTTAATCGATGTAGGTAAAGCCAGTGTAGGCAAAATAATAGTTGGAGCATTCGTGAATCAAATTGTGAAACATCTCGGCTTATTAACTAAGAGAACAACGATGTAGCTATTCCTAGGAAACTTTAGTCTCGATTTGTAATCACTGGGGTCTATGAAGGTGGTCAAGCAGCAAGGTGATCGTTATATTCTTGTCAATGATGACCTGGAAGAAGATTCAAGCAACAAGTGCACTCGAGTTGTGAAAATTGAAACTAAACAAGAGGCTGATGTTTTGCCAACCGAAGCAATGCCTCCTTCTTCACTAACTACTTCCAAGGGTTACCAGTCACTTGTAACTCAATTCAGTGCATTCCAAGCCCAATTCACGGAGTATATAACTCAAACTAGAGAGATTGAACGAGAAGCAAATATGCGGATCCATAACATTAAGGCTAACGTGGCAGAAATCTGGAACTTCATAGCTAATTTGAATGCTCGCTTCGTACAGTCACCACCTTCATCTTAGTATCGTATTGCTATCATTTTGCTTTTTATCACTTGTTGGTTTAATTTCTTTTAGTTTTAATGTTTATCTTTGTTTGTGTTACTTTGCATCTTAGATCCCTCTATTATTTTCTTATCACAGTGGGGATAGTGTGATATTTAAGTGTGGTTAGTTAAAAAATAAAAATAAAAATAAAAAATATAATTATTAATTGTGTGTTGTGTGTTTGTTTTTCCCATTTAATAGTTAAAGATGCATGGTCATGAAATAAACTTGATTGGGATTAGAAATGCATAATATGAGTGAATAGGTATACTTACATACTTATACTGATTAATTTGGATTTCAATTAAAAGGACATTAATTTGTTGTGATAGATGAATGTCACTTTTCTTTGGTAACAATTTGAGCCTTTTGAAATATTTAACACCAAATTCAAGTATTCTGTTGGCCCCTGAAATTATTTTTATAAATAAGAATGATTAGATTAATTTTGGAGTCTCGTTAGATTAATATATGTTGGAATTAATGAGCTTGCTAATGTGGGTAAGATAATACGACATAGGCTAAGGGAATTTATTAAAGTAGTAAGAGTGTGCAAAGGCAAATTCGGCAAGTCTCATAAGTTTAGAAACCGTAAGGCTTTTAAAGGAAGGGCAAAATGGACATTGTGCAATCATTAAGGGTATAAAAGGAGAAGATGAAGGGTGGGCTTAAGTTGGAAGAAGTAAAAAACGTGATTGAAGAAAAGAGAGAAGAGAGAAGCACGAAAAAAGAGAAAAACAAGAGAAAGAAGAGAGTTATGCTAGGTTTTTATTTTTCTTAGTCTTAAATAGTGATTTTGATGTTGAGCAAGAAGGGAAAAAGGAAGAGGAAGATTAGAGCCTTCTTTTGATCCAAAAACCTTATTAAGTGGTGAAGATTCAAGGTAAGTTGATGTTAAATCTTTTGGGATTTTGGAAAGGTTTTGGTACAAAGAGCTTAGAAAATGCATGGGTTTAAGTATTCTAGGACCAATTTTATGCATATGTTTCTTTGTGTTCTCATTTGAAATTCCTATTGATTTGGGATTTGTATCAATGTTGAAGAAAATCAAGGGAGGCAAGAGGAGCAAGAGGAGAGGCACATTTGAGCAAGTTATAAGCAAGAAATTCAAAGCGTGTTTCACTTTTATAATTAAGTAATAAGTCATTAAAGTTTCTTTCAAGAAATGATAATAAATGATTTTCAACTACTTTATTCATGTGCATTTATTGCTTTTTTGTAAATGTTGTAAGAATGTGCTACATGGTTGTTTATGAATTGTGTTAATTGTTGATGAATTAAATGATGGAAATGATTTTTGAAAGAATAACAAGTTTAATAAATCAAGTTTTGAAAATGCATATGAAGTATTTCGCGTTCATGAAGTACAAGTTTTCAAAAAGTGCCATTTTGGGCAACAAGTTTACAAGTTATGAAATATGTGTTATGTGAGTTTGGGGTAGTCCCTCAAGAATGTCACATGCACGTTGACCAAGTTATAGGCTTCTCCTGCCTGCCCGCTAGTGGCACGGAGCTCCTTCATGGACTCCCTCAAGTTCACGGCTACACAGGACCATTATATAGAAATGTGTAGTGCGTTATGTTTATGGATCTACCCAAACTGTTTTGATATGCTATGTGTTCATGATTAGTGGATAATAGTGATGCACACACATTTTGCATAAACGTGAATTTCTGCATTGGAAATAACTTTGTAAATGGTTTTGCTTGTTACCAATTAGAAAATTGTTACCCATGGGCTTTAAGCTCACCCCTCATTCTCCTCCACCATATCCAGGTGATGAGCAAGATATTGAGTAGTCAAGGGTCAAGGCATCACTCCGATCTTTGTTTATTTTGTATTTGAAGCAAATCTTGTAAAGCAAGGCTTTAGTTGCATTTTGAGTAGCTCGTGATTCATGTGTCTTTTGTATTTTAGGATTTTGAGATATTAATGTCTTTGCAGTTTGAAATGCCCACTAAAACTTTATAAAACTCTTATCTTTTGATGCAAATGGAATATGATTGCGTTTTTGTTCATAACTCTCTTTGAAGTTTGTACATTGCATTTTTTCAAGTTTTCATAAGGGAAAAATTCGTGTTCTGACTTCAGGGGTAAACCTGGATTAATCTAGGTTGATTTAGGTAAATGTACCTTCTAGAAATTTGTAAATCATCTTTGTAGCTTTCTAACGATATATAGTATGAAATTGTTGGACATCTGGGTTGAAAGTTATGATCCTTATAAGGGGATATGCTCAGGAGTATAGATAGTAATGTCTATAAAGATGTATCGTCTGTGATGACATCATATTGTCTGTGATGACATCATATCATCTGTAAAGATGTATTATCTGTTCTAACGTCATATCATCGTGATGATGTCATATCGTCTATAAAGATATATCGCCTGTGATGATGTCATATCGTCTGTAAAGATGTATTGTCTGTAATGACGTCATATTTTCTATAGTTGACTTTCTGCTTCTTCTGTTGTTGACCAAAACTTCTCCTTCTGTGTACTATCCTCTACTTCATTTTTGACCCTTCAGACGATAGAATTTGTCTTCAAGGTCTTAACGAAACTTGTAGATCTTGAAGTTCTCTTTCGAGCCATACAAAGAACATCTTAATCCAATACTTGTAGTGAAAGTTATGGTAATTTTCCTAATTTGTCTACTTTTTCACTTCGTCTACTTTTTCGTTTGATTTCGTCTAATCCTATTATCTGCTCCATTTTTGACCCTCCAGATGATAGAATCTATCTTTAAGGTCTTCATAAAAGTTGTAGATCTCGAAGTCTTCTTTGAAAACATCCTAAGATGATCTTAATCTGATATCCCTAATGATAGTTATGCAAATTGTCCCAAGACAGGTGCAATATGATTGAGGTCAAAACTCTGTTTGATTCTTTCAGCCATAATGTTGTTATGGAATCTCCTAATGAGATGATTCTTATCTCTAAATAAACTAGAGACATAGAGCCACAAATATTATGAACAAGTCAAATTGAAATTCTAGTTAAAGGTTTCCCAAAATCTATTCGAAAATAGGAGAAATGAGTGTTTTGATGTTTGTCCTAGTGTGGGCACACTACCCTTGTGGGATATGCATTTAGATGTCACTTAGTACGTCGGACTCGTGACTCACGAGGGCGGGGTATCTAACATTTAACTATGAAAATCCAAGCTGTAATTTAACGGGCCTCTTCAAGCTCATGAGAATAATTTTTTCGAAGTTCTCCAACCTTCTACACTAATAGGATTCATCGAGCCTTTACAAGCTCACAAATACATATTTTTCAAGGTTCTCCAACATTCCACACTAGTAATATATTGCTAGCCTCTACAAGCTCTCAACAGATGAACAAGTAATTTCCTATACATGAGCTTTAATGATCTCTTAAAAAAATAATTGTCACTTTCTAGGGAACAAGAGATTTTGATCAATATATGACTTTTGGAAGTATTGATGCTTCTAAAGTATTTCAAATATTATGGCTTCTATCCCCTGGTTTGTAAAATACAATGGCTCTTCTTTAAATAGTAATTTTCTTCAAATAATCGTTGCTTCTTTTCTATTTTGAGTTGCCTTTCAATCTTTAATATTATCTCTACTAGAATCTTGCAAAAATCAACCATTAAGAGAAATATGGAGCTGATTGACAAAATATATGATTAGCAACATGCTTTCAAATTTTATACAATAAATAAGATAAGTTCATAAAGAATGTTCTTGCAAGAAATGAAACATTTACCCTATGATTTTATTTCCTCTTAAGAATTATATCATTACCTTCAAAAGGAAATAAATCAAATTTGAATTTTGAAATATTATATGGTCATCATCAAAACCATTAATGAGCCTAACAATCTCCTCCTTTTTTATGATGATAAACAATAATAGATAGACTTTTAAAATTAAACTAATAATAAAAGGTTTCGAAAAGTACCTGTTGGACCTTAAACTTTTTTTAGAATACTAGAACTAATAAACAAGGAATGTGGATATGTCCATGTTCTACTTTAGTGTTTCTGGTGGATAAGATATTTTGAAATGAGAAGAATTAAGGTGAAAGTTAGAAGTAGAATGAAAGTAAAAATGAAGTTGAATTTGAAGTTGATGAAGAATATGTACATATGTGTATGTTTTGTTATTGGTGTTCATAATTAATCATGGACTATATATTTTTCTTTGGATGATATTTATTTGAGATGGAGTTGATAATGAGGAGTAAATGAAGTAGAAAAGGTGATCTTGGTATGAGTTGTGTTAAGGAAGGATTGTGAAACAAAATGGGTGGTTGATCTGGAAAATATTCATAGCATATACTTAAGTCTTTTAGCCATAACTTTTTCTCTAGTTATCCAAACGAGATGATTCTTAATTTGGATTAAACTAGAAACATATGGATACATTTACATTTCTTATGAAGACATAGAATCTAAATTATGTCTTTAAGAATCTCAAAATTTTTCATGAAGTTGAGAACTGGGTGCAGTACATTAGTGGATGAATGTAAAGTTCATATTCTAAATTCGAGGGAAATTTTGGATCTATCTAAGCTAGATTAGAGAAAGTTGTCTTCTAGGAAGTTGTAGGTCTTTCCTTTAGCTTTCCAACGATATATAGTAAGGAATTTTTAGACTTCTAGGTTGAAAGTTATAGTCCTTATAAGGGAAGATATTAAAGAGTAAAGATGTATCTTCTACCTTTTGCTTCTTCTATGACGATGTCATCTTCTTCTGTGATTCTTCTGTGATGATGTCATCTTATTCTGTGTTTTGCTTCTTTTGTGATGATGACATCTTCTTCTGTGTTTTGCTTCTTCTATGATGATGTCATCTTCTTATGTTTTTCTTCTATGATGACGTCATCTTCTTCTGTGTTTTGCTCCTTCTGTATTTTGTTTCTTCTGTGATGACGTCATCTTCTTCTGTGTTTCTTTCGTAATGATGTCATCTTCTTCTGTGTTTTGCTCATTCTGTGTTTTGCTTTTTCTGAGATGACATCTTCTTTTGTGTTTTGTTTTTTCTGCCTTTTTGTTTCTTTTGTGATGACGTCATCTTCTTCTATGTTTTGCTTCTTCTGTTTTTTTCCTGGCCTATCTTCTATTTCATTTTGACCCTCCAAACGACAGAATCTATCTTCAAGGTCTTCATGAGAGTTGTAGATCTTGAAGTTCTCTTTCGAACCATATAAAGAACACCTTAATCCTATATCTGTAAGGAAAGTTATAGCAATTTTCCCACTTCTTATGTCTTTTTTCCACTTCTTTTGTCTTTTTCATTAGTCTGCTTTGTACCTATCTTCTGTCCCATTTTAGACCCTTCAGAAGATAGAATCTATCTTTGAGGCCTTTATGAAAGTTGTAGATCTTGAAGTTCTCTTTCGAACCATATAAAAAAAATCTTAATTCGATATCTGTAGGGAATGTTATAGTAATTTTTCCACTTCTTCTATCTTTTTCATTAGTCTGCTTTGTACCTATCTTCAATTCCATTTTAGACCCTTTAAAAGATAGAATCTATCATCGAGGCCTTCATAAAAGTTGTATATCTTGAAGTCCTCTTTCGAACCATATAAAGAACAACTTAATCCAATAGCTGTAGGGAATGTTATAGCAATTTTCCCACTTCTCCTGACTTTTTTCTACTTCTTCTGTCTTTTTCATTAGGCTGCTTTGTACCTATCTTCTTTTCCATTTTAGACCCTTAAAAGATAGAATCTATCTTCTAGGTCCTCATGAAAGTTGTAGATCTTGAAGTCTTATTTCTAACCATATAAAGAACACCTTAATCCGATATCTATAGGGTTATTTCCATGAATAATGTATGGTTCATTTTGACTTCCTCGTTATATGGTTGAGTTGGAGTAATAAGTTGTTTTGATGTTTGATCATCATGGGCACACCACCTTTGTGGGATGATGCCTAATAAGGGTTCATGGAAATAACCCTATAGGATAATAAGCTCAGGCTTTATGATTTCGCAAGAGTTAGGTTCCGAAAACGGTGCCCAACATGAAGCTACAAATAAGATTAAGCAATAAAATGGTACTTGTTCCATTTATGAGATATAGTTTAATTTCAAATTTCAAACTTGATGACATTGAATATTTACTCGCTTCCAGTAATAAAAAGGTTTAATTATTCCTCAATTCTATTTTCATTGTTAAATTTTATTGAATGATGGCTTTTATTATTTGGTTTTAAAAGGTCCTAGTAAATTGGCTATGGATATTGAAAAAATAAGGAATTAAAAGGAGTTTAACCAAAGAGAAGTCTTACACTTTATGGAATAGGATAGTTGATCATAGTTCAAAGAAAAAACAGAGTAGAGAGATTGATCAATGATGAAATCCTCCATAATTTTGTTTTTGATGATGATGATAGTGCCTCTGTATATTATACTAAAGGTAAACTTACTAAAAGTATGAAGTGAGGTGTCACTATCAGTAGTGCGGTTTTGGAGACTATTTACACATATATTGATGGACCTTTGAACCTTATTAGTGATGGAAAGAAAATGTTTGTGACTTTTATTAATAATTACTCTTTCTGTGATTACCTATATCTTATTATACTTAATTTGAGGCCTTAAAGAAGTTCAAAAAGTATTTTGGGCAGAGGTTGAGGAGCAACTTAATAGATCCATTAACATTGTTATATCATACTATAGTAGAGAGTATTATAATAAATACGAAGGTTTGGGTTAAAAGAAAGAATCTTTTGTTAAATTTCTAGATGGTAATGGATTAGTTTTATAATATACTACGTGGGGTACACTTAAAGAAAATATAGTAGCAGAAAGGAATAACTACAAACTAAAAGATACTGTAAGTGTAAGGCCCCAAATTATACCCTAGTTGGAATATTACATGTTCATAAAAGAATATGTATGCTAGGTGATAAAAATTGTGATATGATTGAGAATTACAAATGACTTGAATTTTGGTTTAATATATCATACTTAGTAATTTGGAATTAATTGATACCATTAGATAATTGAGGTATTAAAATGTAGATTTGGACTAGGAAATTTGTCAAGTGGCAAGATAAATTGGTACATGAAAATTGGAATGACTAAGCCTATGAGTTAGTAGCATTTGGCATAGTTGATGCATTGACAAATTGGATAATTAGTAAATTGACAAGTGGCAGCAATATGTGAGAGACAAATGGCCTAATATATTAAAGACAATTGGCAGCTTCAATATGGAACAAATGAAGGACATGCATAGTGACATATGTTGTTACAACTTGATGACACCTTGTAATGGATGCGGCAAGTTTCTACTGGAGTAATTTCTGTTTTGCTTAGTCTTCACTATTTTACACTCTCTCCATTGAAACTCTCACATTTCCTCTTAACTTCTGGAGTTTTTGGAATCATTTTTTCTTTAAATCCTTGTAAGTTACTATATCAAAAAAGCTACTTTATACAACCTTTTATGTTGTTTTCATCTTAGTGTTAAGATCATATTACATCTACTTAGATCTCGGAAGTGTTTTCGTTACATGAAGGGCTAGTTTGGTTAGTTCTTTGAAGAAGGAACTTGAAAGTAATTAGGTAAGGGAATTCTAAACTTGACAGCATTTATTAATACATGTTTTATGATAATTGAATTGGCATGAAATATATGTTAAGATGATGATAAATGAATGCTGGAAAAATGATCCTTGTATGATAAATTCTAGTTTGGTTTTGATGTGTGGAAGATATTGATTTGTAAGTTACTTAATGAATGATTTTTGAATTGGTTTGGACATGCATTTGGTAAGGTATTAAAGCATGAATAAGGTAGAATTGAAGTGAAATTGATGGTCTTTGGTGAAGGTGTGTCGAATGGAAGGGAAGAAGTCAAGTTTTAGAAACAAATTGGAAGGTTCACTCACCCCACAATCGTGGGATTTATAAGGCTTATTTGTAGCGCTCCCTTACTGCAGGGTATACACCGGGATACCCGAAGGTCATTCCGATACATATCCTACGATAAGGGCGAGCTACGATTGATCACTACATTCCCTTCATATGGCATGGTAACATTACTCACTTATAAAACATCATAAGAAGATCCCAATATTTTAAAACTAACTAATTCCTCATTTCATTTCTCAAAATCGAAGTCTACATTGTCTTTCAACATTATCCATATGTACATCATCCGAAACCTAATACAATAGTACTACATG
>JAOSBK010000205.1:13358272-13387576 GCA_027568895.1 Erythroxylum shatona | reverse complement strand
ATCTTTTTCACATCAATACCAAAATCTATAACCTTTCATGGAGATGTAAAAAGAAAAGTGTTAGGAATCTAAGGGTTTAAGAATCACTTCATTTAGAGGTCGGATAGCAAAATTATGGCCGAAAGAATCAAACAAGATTTGATCCTCAAACATATCAAACTTATCTTGGAACAAATGACATAACTTTCACTAGAGATGTTGGATTAAGATCATCTTAGGATGATTTCAAAGACAACTTTGACATATACAACTCTGAAGAAGACCTTAAGGTCAGATTTTATCATTTGAAGGGTCAAAATGGATCAGACAATAGGATTAGACAAAGCCAAAGGAAAAAGCAGACGAATGGAAAAAGACAGAAGAAGTGGGAAAATTGCTATAACTTTCCCTACAGATATCGTATTAAGATGTTCTTTATATGGTTCGAAAGAAGACTTCAAGATCTACAACTTTTATAAAGACCTCAAAGATAGATTCTATCTTTTGGGGGGTCAAAAATGGAACAGAAGATAGGCCAGGCGAAAACACAGAAGAAGCAAAACATAGAAGAAGATGATGTCATCACAGAAGAAGATGACGTCATCACAGAAGAAGCAAAACACAGAAGAAGCAAAAGGCAGAAGAAGAAAAAAGACAAAAGAAGGAAAAAGACAGAAGAAGTAAAACACAGAAGAAGTGAAAAGACAGAAGAAGCAAAAAGACAAAAGAAGCAAAAAGACAAAAGAAGCAAAAGACAAAAGAAGCAAAAGGCAGAAGAAGCAAAAAGACAGAAGAAGCAAAACATAGAAGAAGCAAAAAGGTAGAAGAAGCAAAAAGACATAACAAGCAAAAAGACAGAAGAAGCAAAACATAGAAGAAGCTAAAGGTAGAAGAAGCAAAAGGAAGAAGAAGCAAAACACAGAAGAAGCAAAAGGCAGAAGAAGCAAAAAGACAGAAGAAGCGAAAAGACAGAAGAAGCAAAACACAGAAGAAGCGAAAAGGTAGAAGAAGCAAAAAGACATAAGAAGAGAAAAGATAGAAGAAGCAAAACACAAAAGAACCGAAAAGGCAGAAGAAGCAAAAAGATAGAAGAAGCGAAAAGACAAAAGAAACAAAAGGCAGAGGAAGCAAAAGGCAAAAGAAGCAAAACACAGAAGAAGATGACATCATCACAGAAGAAACACAGAAGGAGATAACGTCATCACAGAAGAAGCGAAAGACAGAAGATACAACTTCTCTCTTGCACATCTTCCCTTATAAAGACCATGACTTTCAGCTCAGACGTCCAAAATTTTCATGTTATATATCATTGGAAAGATAAAAGAAAGACTTACAACTCTATAGAAGACACACTTTCTCTATCTAGCCTAGATCAATCCAGAGTTTCCCCCAAATTCAGAATACGAATTTACATTCATCCAATGTACTGCACCCAATTCTTAACTTCATGACAAATTTTGGGATTCTTAAAGATATAATTTAAATTATAAGTCTTCATAAGAAATGTAGCCATATGTTTCTAGTTTAATCCAAACAAAGAATCATCTCATTTGGATAAGTAGAGAAGAAGTTGTGGCTAAAAGATTGAAGTATATTCCTTGAACAATTTTCCAGATTAATCATCCATTTTGTTTCCCAATCTTTCTTTAACACAACTCATAAAGATCACCCTTTTCTACTTCATTTATTCCTTATTTTCATCTCCATTCCAAATCAATATCACCCATAAGGAAATTTTAAATCCATGATTAATCATGAACACTAATAACAGAACATATACATATGCACATATTCTTCATCAACTTACTACACCAATTCATTTTCATTTTTGTTCTCATTCTACTTCTAACTTTCACCTTAATTCTTCTCACTTCAAAATTTTTTATCCACCAGAAACACCAAAGCAAAACTTGAATCTATCCACATTTCTAATTCGCTACTTTGCTCTTGTCTATCATTTCTAATTCAAAAATCTTCATTCATTTGTTCTTTACTCATGACTAATCTCCAAAATTTCTCATTCAAAAAGTTCTAACTTCTATGAAAAATTCAGGGTCTAACAAGCATGATGATACTGGGGTTTAAGACTTGTAGAAAGGTTTCATAGATGAATTTTTTTAGGCTTACCTATTTCATAGATGAAGTTTTTAGGCTTATCTTTCATAAATTGGAACATTACTAAAGTTTCAACTAAGCTTAAGCCAGCTTATTCTAAGAAGCCAAATGAGTTATAATATGTTGATAGAGATGCTAAAGTCATCAGTTATATAAGAAGGGAGTCTCCCAACCTTTACAATAGCAGTTTTGCATCTTTTAGAGATACACCCCTTTCTATCTAAGCCCCTTGTCTTTTTTCCTTTTATGTTGTTAGAGGGGTGTAAAAATGAATATATAATTTGGGCTTATTTATCCCTATTTATTTTTATAAAGCTTTATTTATAGTATATCAATATTTAAAGTTCTCTTTATTTTAAATCTAAATATTTTTTAAGACTTATCTAAACCATCTTTAAAAGTTTACAAAATCTATCTCTCTTGCCTTATGTTTTTTAAAAATAAAACTTAAATAAATTTGATAAGATTATAGAGTCTAACTTTATTAATTTAAAAATTCTCAAAATATATAATTTAAATAAACTTGATATGCTTATAGAGTCTAGTTCTCTTTTTTCACATATTTTAAAAGATAAATTTGAAATGAACTTGAAAGACTTGTAGGGTTTATCTCTCTTGTCTTGAAATTTTTTAAAGATAAAATTTAATAAACTTAATAGGTTCATATAGTCTTGTTCTTTTACTTTGACAAATTTGAAAAGAAAAGATTTAATGAACTTGATAGGCTTGTAGGATCTAGTTCTCTTGCTTTATCGTATTTTGATGAATTTAATTGAAATTATGAGACTTTTAAAACAATTATTTCTTCATGGTCAATTTTAAAAGTTGTGAAAACTTCTATTGGTCCTGAGGCTCTTAGGTTAGACGTATTTTCTTTATGATAGGGAGCTAAAGAGAACTTTCTTGGACTTAAGAATTTTTTGATTATAGGTTTTTCTTTTTGACTTAGGGAGTCAAAAAGACTTCTCTTAAACCTAATGTTTCTTTAACATGTAAATTTTTCTTTTTGAGTCAAGGAGCTAAAGAGACTTAATTTGGATTTTGAGATTTTTTTAATTTAGGGAATTAAAGATACTTCTTTTAGGCTTTAGTTTTTTAGATTTTAGGTTTTTTTTTTCAGTTAGGGACCTAAAAAGACTTCTCATGTACTTAAGGCTTTAAATAAGCAAGGTCTTTCTTTAGTTATAATCCTAAATTGACTACTCTTAAAGTTAAAACTTTTCAACCTATAATTTTTCTCTTTTTAAGTGAATAAGCTGATGGGATTTCTCTTAAACCTGAGACATTTTTAACTTATAGGCTTTTATTTATATCAAGAATCTAAAGAATATGTTGGTCCTTAATAGTACCTAAAAAGGTTGGCGTGTTGAATTGCGTATTGATGAATTTTAAGAATGTTTTAAAACATAAAAAGAAAGCTTGATTGATTTTAAATTAAACGATAATATGAAATGATAATTTAATCAATCTTAATCATTTAACTAAGAATAATGTAAAGAATGTAGGGAAGAGAAATTGAAAAATAATTTTACAATAATTCGATAAAATATCCTTGTCTACATCCATTCCTTAAGTTTCTTTTAGGATTTTATTAAATTCTTCTTTCAATAAGGTAAAGATGAACTTCTTTACAATAATCTTTATTATAATTTTCTTTGAAGGTTAAAAGCAACCACATTTCTTCTTGGATCAATCAATACCATAAAATAACCCCAAATGATCATTATAACTTGGATAAACCTTATTTATTCACTTTAATGCTCAAATGCTCACAATCACTTCATAATTAATGATTGAATGATTGTTAATGCTTAAAAACTCTTTAAAAGTGTCATTATAACTTCCAAATGTCATAAAGAGTTCTACCAACTGAATACCTAAGTATCTATTCCTACAACCTCTATATATCATTAGATATAAAACTAGTCATTGTAATGGCTAATAATAGTGACACTGATCGACCAATATGACACATATCATGGTACTCATTTTTACCAACACTCAAGTGATAGTGTTTTACTACACTCAAACATGGATCGACCAATGTACTTAAAAACAAGGTTCATTTTTAAAGTTCTTTTAAGGACCAAACTACATTTCTTTGATAAAAACTTAATCCAAAATCATTTCAAAAATTTCTATTATTTTTTAAGATATAAGGGGATTTTTTTTGAAATCAAAACCCTAATTCCTCTTAATAATTGAAAATATCTATGCATTAATTTTAAAACATGATATGCTTAAATATGAAGAGACCGTAAAGCATAAAAGTAACCTAGTATAAGAAAAACGAAAATTACAGATGAATTTATGGACTTGTTTGTGCCTTGCTCTTGTCCTTATCATTGACTTAATAAAATTCAAGTTTATGGATTTCTCTTTATGGTATTAGTAAGTTGTTTCTTGAGATATTGCTTTCTTTTATGACACTGTAAAAATAAATCATTGGTACTAGTTATACTTTGTTAATACCAAAACATAGATTGGAACTTCTTTTGGTTTAACAATCTCCCCCTTTTTATGATGAAAAAACATGTTATGATATTAGAAAGTCAATAACGAAATTAACCATTTGAGCAAATATAATTTATCTATATATAAAAAATATGAATATTTGATTCCTACTTAACTTATGTATCATGAAAATCTCAAAGATTAAAAGAAAGACTATTTTCCATTCAATTATAAGTATAACTAAACAAAATAAAAACAAACTTCAAGTGGCATGATCATAAACTATAAAAAGAAGAACATATTCAAAATTATTCTCTCATCAATATTAAAAAAATTACAATTTCAAGTATATCACTACTATCCTACTTTTTGAAAGAAACAAAAGGAAATTAACTATCTAGAGAAAAAAATCGAAAATGAAATAATACAAAGGTCCTCGATGAAATCTTAGACGGAACTTTACCTTAAAGTAAAGTAATGTAAGTTTTAAGGGCATCAAAGCAAGAACCAATTGTAAAGTTATGGGATGATCTTAAGGTGGTGGCCTCTTCATTTATAGGAAAATAAAAGATATGAAATGCTTATGAGTAATAGTGTCATGTGTGGAATTCTCATCATCAGTAGCTGCTACTATATCTATTGTCACTAATAGGGTTAAGTTATTTATTCAACAACTAACTAGTAACCCATACAATGAAGAGTGGTATAATCAAAGAAAAATTTGACATCAAACTCATCTTTAAGAACCAATTGTACAGTTATGGTATGATCTTAAGGTGGTGGCCTTTTCAACTATATAGGCAACTCAACAATATAACTTATGAAATGCTTATAAGTGTCAGTGCCATGTATGGGAGTCTCATCAGTAGTAGGCTGCTACTGTATCTATTGTCACTAATAGGGTTTAGTTATTTATTTATTAACTATTAGGAACCCGTACAATGAAGAGTATCATAATTAAAGAAGAAGTTAAAGCCAAACTCATCTTTAAGAACCAATTGCAAAGTTGTGGCATGATCTTAAGGTGGAGGCCTCTTCATCTATAGGCAACTCAACAATATAACTTATGAAATGCTTATGATCTATTGTCACTAATGGAGTTTAGTTATTTGTTCATCAAATGACTAGTAAAAATGAAAGAGTGGCATGATCAAAGAAGTTGAAATCAAATTCATCTTTAATGGATGGAATTTTAAAATGTATAAGGTTAAGGATAAGGGTATATGACACATGTTGATTCCTTTTCTTAGTATTGTGGAAATTAATCATATTATGCAGAATAAAGTGACGGGAGATGAATATTATCATCTATCATTAGAGTAAAAAGAAGACAAAGATCATCATGACCTAAAAAGTTAAAGTGTCCACCAGTAGAGATAAAGTTATACTTAATCAAAAGATGGTGGAAACCAGGAATGAATTTGATGCCACAAATAAAATTTGGCTTTCTAGTGACTTTTAAACTGTCATCTAACTCAAAGATGGTTATGACTCTATCAGACCTAAAGTAAGGTCAAAGCTAATATTTAGTAAGGCAATTCTATCAGGCAGAATCCTTAGGAATGGGAATATTTAGAATCTCATCAATGAAATCACCGATGAGGTGAATTTCTATGCCTTGGACTTTAGAAAAGATAAGGTTTCATCATAAATGTTGACGAAGTTTAAGGTTAGAATAATACAACTTAAGATTCACTCAACACGTCTTCGTAAGTAAGATTGTTACCCTTACGAATAAGTAAGTGAATAAAACAATACTCCTTGAATTGGTTTGACCAAGTGAGAGAAATAACACGATTTTTTTTGTAATGCATGAAAACTATAATTAGAAAACTGAGGAAAGTGAA
This sequence comes from Erythroxylum shatona, assembly GCA_027568895.1. Classification (NCBI taxonomy): domain Eukaryota; kingdom Viridiplantae; phylum Streptophyta; class Magnoliopsida; order Malpighiales; family Erythroxylaceae; genus Erythroxylum; species Erythroxylum shatona. The sequence continues at coordinate 13,381,181 of JAOSBK010000205.1, read as the reverse complement.
TTTCAAAGGACTTATCCACATAAATAGATGCAAGTGAAGGTAGACGTAGAGTTAGAGATCTCTCACAAGTCCTCTGGGTCCTATCAAGGTTCTGGACGTTCTTACATCTAGAAAGAGTCCTATAATTGTAAGAGCAGCAAGGCGAGGGAACAGCATGCTCTTTAATGTAAAGGAAGAGAAATTTCCTCGAATTATAAATATAGGAATAAGAAGTAGGAGGTATGAAGCTCCAAGATGGATGCATGGGCAAGGGTACCAATTTTTATGAAGGATCAAAGAATAGTCTACAAGGAAAAACACTTCTATAAAATTTCAAAATGTCGACTCCATAAAATTTTAGCCATAATCAACCTCAAAAATAAAATCCACTTTATGTATGAAAATTCAAAGGTTAAAGTATCATAAATATATGGAATCGACTAAGAAGTTAGAATTGAATTAATTTTGGACAAAATTGATCAAAGTAAAAAAAATCAATTAAGAAAGAGTTCATATGAACTACTAATGTTCAAAATAATGGTTAGATAATTTTAGTTTAATAGAAATATCCTCAATTATGCCTAATTAAAAAAATCTCCAATTTTTTTTCATTGTGTAAAAGTTGAAAATTCAATTAGTGAATGAACTGATAACTTAAAAAAATTAAGTGTTGTAACATTTCAAATATACTTCTAATTATAGTAACCAACCACCAATTTTAAAAAGGACATAAACTTTTAGATAAATTCATAAACCCCAAATAAAATGATAAAGACGACCATAATCAAATTAAATCAAAATTAAGGATGAAAAGAGATAATTAGGAGTTAATTAAACTTAATTAAACTTTCAATTTCACCAAATAAGCATCAATATGAAGAATTAATTGAAAATTTTCTAATCATGAAACCCTTAAATGTTGAAATTATAATTTTAAGCAACCTAAATGAATTTTATTGAGATTGAATGTACAAACAATTTAGATCTCATGAAAGACATGGAAATTATTTAATAATTTTAAGAAATATTTGTGTATTTTTAAAAACTCCCAAGGTAGAAAAGATTAGCTCAAAATGAATTGGATGAGTTGAGAATGGATGTTGATGAAACTTGGCTTTAAAAATGCAAAAGATGTTGCCACAACTTGCTATGCATTGACAGTCGTCAAGGATAAGCAATGGTGATACCAAAGAAAGCTTTAAGACATCCAATTATTTTGTGCTGATAAGTAGGAAGAGTAAATGGATGTGAAGGAGAGAAGTGGTCAAAATGAAGGACTTAAGGAATGATAGTGAAGTGGCATGGCAATAAAAGGGTTGTTTTTTTCAAAGAAAATAAAGAAGGGTTCTTAGGTTAACATTGAATGAACTGAGTAGGTAAAGGAAAAGAATGTTTAAAATTGACTAAGCTAGTTGATCATTACATTAACCAAACTTCTTATAAATTGATAATAAAGTTTGAGAAATTATAAAGAAACTGGTTAATCACTCTTTTATATTGTTCGACTAGTATGATCCTTTAAAGTAATATTAGAACACTAAAAAATATAGTAATTCAAAGAACAAAATTGATCAAAAGTAAATTTAAACACCAAAGGATATATTAATTAAATGAATTTCCTATCAATCATGAAAAAAATCAATCAAAAGTCAATTTAAGCATCAAAGGAGATATTAATTAAATGAATTTCCCATCAATCATTCTTAATCCTCTCCTAATTGTGCACAATCTATTCTTAATCTTTAGTTTAGTGATATATTAGATAATCAATGTAGTGTATCAACAAATGCTAGCTTAATGCCCCCATTTGCATATGATCTTTGATAAAATATTTGATTTCTATGTTCTTCATTTTATAATGTTAAATGAGATTCTTTATGAGGCAAATTTCCATTAGTGATATCACACCTAATGGGTTTCGTTGCAAGATTTTTAGTATAATCTTTAAGTTATTATCTAGGCCAAATAATTTATGCATAATAACTACTGGTTACTGTAACACCAATGTCTAGGGTTCAAACCCTTTGTATGGAAATGGGATGTTACAGTTACCATATATTTGACTTTTGTAGTTGATAAAGAAACCAAAATTTGTTTCTTACTAAACCAAGAAACTAATGTATTATTAGGAAATTAATAAGTACCGAATATGATCTTTTTGTCTAAAAGACTATCGACATAATTCACATTTGAATAGCTAACCATATCAAAGAATGTATGCTTAAGATACCAAAGTCTTAATGATATGGTGCCACATAAAAACCTAAATATGAGCTTAATAGCCAAAGATAAAACTCTTTTAGACTTGACTAAAACCTAACATATGAATATATAATAAATATAATATTAAGGCTACTTGCAATAAGGTAAAGTAAACTATGAATCATACCTTAATAGAGTTGTACATTAACTTATTTTTATCCTTTCTCAACTTAGTTAGAGATGACAAAAGGGCTCGAACTTGTCTTGACCGAAATTGAATGGGATTTATGCTACACTCGAGCTTCTTTTTAAAAAAATATTTGAGCTTTATGTTAAGTTCAAGATTGAGCTTTATGGTCCAACCTGACCTAAATCGCAAACCTTTTATAATAAAATATGATTGCATTATTCTTATTAAAAAATAACATTGTTTTATGTATTGATGAATAAAAAATATGTAGGATTCCCTCCATTCTCCCCCAATTATGTTGTGTATCTCTCTCTCCCTTTAGTCGTTATAGCTTACTGCCCCTTTGGGTTCTAAATGTTTTCGTTTCCCTTATTATTGTTCACTTTAAGTAGTATAAGATTGGGTTTGTGACTATATTGTTTATTGAGGCTTTTTTCCTGTGCTCTTATTGTTATTTTTTTACAGTACATGATATTCCATTTATGGATTTAGGATCATTTGTGAGAGATGGGGGGTTTTTATCTTATTGGTGCTTTGTTTTTATTTATATGTATTTAAATGGGGAGATATCTTTTTGATATGCTATTACATTTGTCAAACTATATGTTTTTATTTTTTATATTTTATATGGATTAGGGAATTGTTGGTAAAGGTGGTGAATATAAATTAAAGGGTGTGAGAGATTCAAGAGAAATGAATTATGAAAAAGTTGGTGAATTTATTTTTAATTCAAAATTGGTTATAAAAAGGTAGCCATTATATTATGTGATTATACTGTATAAGTTTGAAACTTTAGTGTTTAATTTTTTTCTAAGTAAGAATTTTGGAAGTGGTTATGTTTTTACATAATTTCTACTATTTAGTACTCTAAGAGCCCTATTGAGTCTTGTTTTGAACCATATGAATTAATTGTAGAAGTTTAATGAAATTTATCTACTTTTTGTTCTTAAACTAGCTCATATATTTTTTTCTTATTTATTCCACACATGTTTTACTTATACTTGATATTTGGAAACCCATTGATAGGTTAGTTCGAATTAAAGTTAAAGATGAGGTTCATGCTACATGTCTCAGTCTCCTATCCCAAATTCATGCATCTTACCTTATAAATATCAAACACTTTATATTTTGGTTAAAAGGATCAATAAGATCAATTATATAGATTTTTCCTTTTCTTATAGAAAATGAAATATTATTGTCAACTAATCTATATATAATGTATAATTTTCCCTACATATTCTACAATCCTTATTACATGGTCAGCTCATACTTTAATCCATCAACTAAAAGCATATTATCAATTATAGTATGACCTTCCTTACCAACTTTATCAATGGAAATTATCTTAGCATTGGCATTGTGTATAAGAAACAATGCAATTAATGTGTTTTAAGTATCCAAATGAGCTTAAGTCTTTGATTGTTAGTCTTTACCTTCTTTTCAACCCATTTCCTTAATTTACTATTGAAGCATTTTTTAAGGAAAAAAACTTATTAATAGGCCCATATTCACTATAAAAAAACTTCATACATCACTTCATTAGATGTATTATAAGTGTTGATAAGCTCTTCTTTGGACAATGTGAAGATTGATTGCTCTCTTTGGATAGTACTATGGCATAACATTGTTGCATGCATGAGACATGTTGATTCCTATAAGGTATATAAACATATGTCATGGAATTATGTTTAACATTAAGCCTATTTTAAGTGGGAGCTTAATTCTTGCTTTTAAAGTGATGTTGAGATCAAGATGAATAAAAACTTTCTCCTTGTTAAAGTTAATCTTTAGGCATAGATTGAGAACCATACATTAATGCATAAGACTTGCCATTATAGTAAGGCCTAATGGATGAAGGATATGCATATGATTAATATGTATGCTGAGATATGGATGCATCATACTCATTTTTCATCTTAAGTAGAGGTTCTTCACTATGAAATTATTTTACCTTAATAAATTTAGTCTTTGAATTAGATACACTCCCATTATTGCATCTAATCTCATGTTTATTATTTAAATTCTTTTATACTACTAACATGCTTTCCAATTTTTCATTATCCTTAGTAATTTGGATAATAAGTCCTTAAGAGCATTGACATTTTTTTTAAATATCTCATTATCATGCTTTAATGTATCTAAATTAATATTATTAACAATGGCCCCATTCTTAAATGCTTTGATGCTATATAATTCATGCTTTATTTTCTATTTTTTCTCTTGCATGCATCTAAATTCTTTTTATTATGTTTAAGTTTAGAAAATAATTTCTTCCTTTTTTACACTTATGTTCTCAAGAATTTCAACTAGTTCATCATTTAAAAATTATCATCATCATTAGTCATGAAGTACATGTGACCTACTTCTCCTTCTGAATGCTTACTTTTAGAGTTACTTGCTTCATCTTAAGTTGAGGCTTTAAGTTCCTTATTTTTCTTCTTATTTCTTTTACGTTTGTCATATTGGGACTTTATATGATTGAGTTTCCTACATTTAAAGAAAATGATGTTAGTTAATCTACACTTAATATCAACTTTACCTTCTTTGAAATCTTTTCTCTTATAGAACTACTTTCTCCTTAGAAACTTCATAAATCTAATAGTGATAAAAAGCAATGTCTTCCTCATTGCTTCCATTAGGGAATTTCTTTCTTTTCACTTGAATCCTCCTTTGAAGTCTTAAATGCTACATTCTTCCTTTTATGGTCCATTTATTCTTGTTCTATTTCCTTAAGTCTGATTTTATAGGTTAGAAGAGACCCAATGATTCCTCTTTTAGTAGGCCATTTAACTCTTGTCTTCTTCTTGTAATATTGTCTCCTTAGTTTCCCAAGTATTTAAAAGAGACCTAAGCAATTTCTCACAATTTTAGCTTTAGTATATTTCTTATCTAACCCTTTAAAAGCATTCATAACATTAATAAGTCTAGTACACATTCTAGCAATACTCTCTTTATATTTCATTTGAACAATTTATATTGATGAGGTAGTATGCTCACTTTAGTCCCCTTGCCTTAATTTGTTTCCATATGTGTCTCTTCTAATATATACCAAATTTTATGAGTCATTTCACACATAAAGACTATTATTTTTATTTCTTCCTATTGCACAAAATAAAATGTGAAAGGCTTTACTATTTAAAGAAATTAGTTTCTTATCTTAAGGACCTTATTGGTTAGGAATTTTTATATCATTTAATACTTTAATGTGAATGAATGGGCCCTTAGAAACAGTTTTCCACAATTCAATATTTTTAGCTATTAAGTGGAGTTTTATTTCAATTTTCAAATAAATATAATAATTTTCATTAAATAAAGGAGCCTTACTAACATTTTGGCTCTCTGGGCTAGGTGAAGAGTAACCACAATTTTTCTTGGATCAATTAAATATAAGAAAATAACCCTAAATGCTTTTTGCAACTTCAGTGAATCTTGCTTGCTCACTTCAATGTTCAAATGCCATAATTACTTCATAATCAATGAATTAATGTTTCTAAATACTTTAAAACTCTTCCAAAATGTGAGTTATCAAATATTATAAAGAAGTTTGACAACCAAATACCCAAGTATTTATACCTACACCAGCTCCAAAATGTTATTAGACATAAATCATAGATGTTTTAATGACTAGTAACAGTGAAATTTGTCAAACAATTTATATAATAATATGACATAAAATCTTATGGCTCACATTTTTCGCTAACTCTCAAGTGACATTAGTTGACCACACTCAAAAAATGGTCCATTACTATGCCAAAAGAAAGTACATTGGTTGACCACTAGACTAAATAAGATGACTATGGGCGTATTGGTTAACCATTAGCCTCGATTAGTTGACTAATGTACCTAAAACACATTTTCAAAGATTTTTTTCTAAGTTCTTTCAAATACCAAACCATATTCTTTTAGTAAAAATTTGATTCAAAATCATTTTAAAACCTCTCCAAATTTTTTAAAAATTAAAAGGAATTTCTTTTAAATCAAAACCTTAATTCCACTTGAAAATTGAAAAGAACTATGCATTAAGCTCAAAATATGATATGCCTATACATGAAGAGCCCTTAAGAATTTTAAGTAAACACATAAGAGATACAACAAAAATTGCAAATGAATTGTAAAATTTTTGTGCCTTGATCTTCCTTGGTCTTGGTCTCATCCTTGACTTGGATATATTTGAAGTTTGTATACTTCTCTCTATGGTCTCCATAAGGTGTTTTTTTTATTATTTTATTTGAAATTGCTTTCTTTTAAGACATGATTTATTCAACATAAAAATAAATCACTAATAGTAACTAATTGTTTCCATTAAAACATGTATTGGAAGATCTTTTGTTTCAAGATTTGGACCTGATACTTTTCAACTTATAGATTTCTATTTATGCTAATTTAGTGACTGTCGAATCCAACAAATATAATCCTATATTGATCACAATTTTATATAGCAATGAGCAAGGTCAATTCCGCAAGAACTAGTAAAGCTTATCTCATTTTCTACGTTAACAAAATAAAATAAAATAATGGGGATTTTAAGATAAAAATTGAAATATATTAAAAGTAAAGATAGAAAAGCAATCAAAAATGCAATTTAATCAAATCACATGATAACAAACATCAAAACCCAAGTACAATTTTAGTATTGATTCTTTGAAATTATCATTGATGCAAAGATAAGGCACTATTCCTTAAAAAATTGGTTATGGTTGTTAACAGGCTCTAGTAACCTATCTCTCCTTTTTCATTAAACAAAATAAGCTTGTTGACCAACTCTCTTATCAAATAACAACCCTAAAAAAACTCTTTGGATTTAATTTTTTTGATAGCATTAGAAAATTGAGAGGCCACTATTTCTAGCCAATAAACACACATGCTTTTGTTTAGACTAAATTTTATAACCATATAACATAAATAGAATATTTTATATTAAACCTTGTTATTTCACCACCAAGGATTAGAATAATAGAAAAATTATGGATTTAATCATTTCAATTAGTAATATATTATTTTGATAATTGAACAATATATTTTTATGTCAATCAACCAAAATAATAATTTAATAAGATATATAAATACTAAATAATAAAATAGTAAAAAAAATAATTAGATCTTAAAATTCTTGAAGAATCAACCTTTAATTAACCTTTGGTTAGAAAAAAAGAGTTTAGATGCACATAGTTCTCAAAGGTATTAAAAGAGAAATAAGAAATATGACAGTAATGTAAAAAAAAATGGATAAACCAACATGATAAAGAGATAAAGGGTTGCTTCCTACATATAAAAATCTCAAAATCTCCTTTTAATAATCTTTTTAAAAAGGAATAAAAGACAAAATCAAGACTAAATTTAAAGAATCCGACTTCAGTGATCCTACCAAAATAGGTTCTTCCTAAGCAAGACTCTTAAACAAAGCAAAACATAGGTAGACAGAACTAGGGCCAACTAACTTCGAAAAGCCCTATTAATTTCATTTTAAATTATGGAGTAGTCATATAGACAAAGGTGTGGGCACGTCTTATACTTAGACATCTTTTGGAAGCTTCTCTCCCATAGGCTTATTCTTTTCCAAAATTTGTGATCTTTGTTCCTTATTTGCTAAATTTCCACTTTTAAGCATATTTTGATCCAATCTCCAATTTACTCCATATAGCACAAAAATATATAATTACAATATATGATTTCAAATATTTTATCAATTAAAACATAACGAGTTAGTATGAAATATAAGTACTTTATGCATACTATTAAATCCTCCTACACTTAAGACAATGCTTGCCCTTAGGCACATAATACTTTAAACTCATCAACCTCTCTCTATATCCTTCTCTTTTACTTCTCAACTCATCCCTTCATATCCCAAATCACCACATCTCACTAATCCAAAATAAAACATAAAATAAAATAAACAATTTGTAATATAACTTCTCTTAAAATACAAAAATATGCAATCTTCCTAACAATCGTTTCAACATCAAATACAATAGGAATCAATACCCTCTCATTGGTTTCACTCTATGCACTCAAAGTGACTAGGGTATTAATGATCTCTCATGTCAACATAAAGAAACTCTTACTATATGCTTGCTTATATATCACATCTCCACTAGTGAATAATAAATTAATTGCGAAAATCCAAAGGTCTTTGAAAGGGTTATAATGGGGCTTCGGCATGGTTTTAAAAAAGGAAACTTTTAGGCTCCATAATTCTCTTAATTCAAGTCACTTAACTATGATCATATAAAATATTTCTCAGTTCTTCTCTTTCTTTTCTTGGCTTTTATTTTATTTTTTCCTTTTGGATTGAGGAGGAAATTCACTATCACTTCGTCTTCTCTTTATATATATATACATATATATATCATTACAATTTCTATAATGATATTTTAATTCCCTTGAAAATATGCTCGTATAATCCTTCAACAAAAGATTTATAATTATAGGTAATTCAATAAAAAATGGTAAATATGGCTTGTATCATGGTTTATATGGAAGAAAAAGAAGGCAAAGACTCAAATTAGTTAACTAGGGGAGATATAATCTAGGTGGCTTTTCTAATAATTTAATAACTGCTCAATTTAGAGAATGGAGTAAAAATTAATGAATGCTCATAGGCTCAAAATCTCACAATGTCGATTAACATGTATTAGATCATTTTGTACTGTTCATCCAAATCAATTATCACAAACAATTACTTAATTTGTATTAGGTGAGAACTTAACCATTACGACTAATCTTCCCATTACATTTCATTCTAAATTAATAATTCATGACAACTTAAATCATTCAAAGACAAATTTTAAAATAATTAAGATATCTAAAGCAAGCTTGAAAAAAAATTATTTTTGCACATATTTCATACATTAACTTCAATGTATCAAAACCAATCTTCAATATTAAAAAAAATATAATATGAGTAAGGGAGACTTCCTTTGAAAAATTTGAGCATAGTCAATACACCTCTTACACGATCGACAATGAGAGTGAAGTGAATTGTATGAAAGTTAGAAAGGCGAAGTTCTTTTATATATGAGTGATGTGTCTCTCCAATATATCTAGTTATTCATGATTTAAATTGTTAGGTGTAGTAGAAATGGATGTCATTGTGTGGTTTTGTGAATCTTAATTTTCCTATAAATCATTGTGATACATCTTTTGTAATTGGATCATAGTTGGTCTTGGGTTAACAAAGACCAAGCTCATTATTTCTTATCAAGTAAACCCATCAAATCTAACTAAGGGATATCTAGTGTCAACATCTCAATAGTAACATATAAATTATTATTATTACCAATCAATTTTTCATGCATAACTAGTAAGGTAATCAAAGAACCTAGGAACAATGGATTATGACTTGATATGAAAATAGTAAATTATGAAGCTAACCAATATCGAAGATTCACTTTGGCTTTGTTCATTATACACCACAAGAAATGAAATTCAGCTTTTTTTAGCACAATATCATAACCTTTCATATCTCAAAACATAAAAGCTGGAAACCTATGAATGTACTCCAGAGCAAGATTTTTAAGAAAAGTATCATTTGATTTGCTTAGGTTATAAAATCAAGCAACATATATTCTAACTAAACTATAGTAGTTTCAAAATTAATATTATAATCATAAGCACTATTTAAATATTCATCATTGGTGGCATATTTTACAATAATAAATTGAACGCAAGATTGAACTCAGTAATTAAAAGTCTAAATTCCTTATCTATTAATATGAAATTCATGTACAAGCTCAATATAGACAATGTAATGAATGGAAATATGAGTGTGTCATCTAATGATATAAATCAATTCAAGCATAACAATTTAAATATTTAAAACATCCACAGTGGGATGATGAATGTACTTACAATGAATGATGGATTGTTTACAGATGCCTAAGTACTTTTCTTTATCACTTCTTTCCTAATATTGAAGGTGCTTGTTCAAATCTAATTATAAGGGAGGCAATAGTTAATTTCCTTTTAATAAACACATTCTGGTACATGATTTTAACATTTTATTATATTGGAGATCGATTAGAGAGATCAGGGGTTGCATTTAAAGGAGATGAGATTTTTGGCTCTTCAAAAGAGTGTTGATCATACACTTTTTGACCATTATTCAAGTAAGAGAAGAGAGAAGTAACGAGATGAGACGGTGATATTAAAGAGCTAATGGATGGTGTTATCAAAAGTAAGGTGGTAGCTCTAGTGAGTGCAGAGGGGAGTGGGAATAAATGGAAGACTTGGTTGTGTAAAACTAGAGGATGACTATAGCTAGAAGAGAAAAAGAAATTAGGGTTCTAAGGAAAAGAAAAGAAGAAAGAAAGAAGAACGTTATTTGTTTATTTATTTATTTTAGTAAACTTCCCCATTTGTGTGCTTTTAAGACAAAATATGTTCTATTGTAAGATGTGGGCATGCCTTAGTTAAGAAGGAATAAGTTTAGTAATGCGGAAATAAGACATGAGCATGCCTTTTTTAAGAACTTCTTCTAGATGCTTTGCCCTTTTTTTTTAATGTTACATCTATAAAGTGTGCTTATACTTTATTAAGATGCTCTATACACTTAAACAAAATAGAGTAATGTAAATGATTAAAAACACTAAATGAAATCATAACATAAATAAAAGAAGTTTTCTAAAAGAAAAAATATTGGGTTACCAAATTAGTGCCTTTCTTTAATGTCTTTGACTAGACAGTATGATTCCTCATGTCTCAAAATTTAGGCATTCCAAGATAATGTTTTTAATATTATACACATGAAAACCCTTATAAAAGGTTTAAGACAATAGCCATTCACCATAAAAGACTTATTGACACTTGGACTATGTATTTCAAATGCACCACAAAAAAAAACACTTTCGTAATAATGAAAGGTCTTACCCATCTAGAGCATAATTACTAGGAAGTAGTTTTGAACAAAAATAAAAAATTAAAACTTTCTGAATAACTAAAAAGTGTCATCTTTCTTTGTAAATTATAGAATTCTCATAGGCATCGTTAAAAATTTCCTCCAATTCTTGCAATTATAATCTGAATTACTCACCAACCTATCTAGTCTTGTATTGTATTGTTTAATAGCCTAATATGCCTTATGTTTTAATTCAACTAAAATAGTTTTCTAAAAACTAAACTATAAGGCAACATACCAATAAGAGTTTTGTAAGTTGTGTGGTACACGTATAGTGCGTCATGAAGACACTTACTTTAATTCTTCCAATTTGAGCTGACTATCTTTTCAAGTGTGGATTTGATCTCCCTATTGGACAAATCAGCTTATCCACTAGTTTGTGGATAGTACATAGTAGAAATTTAATGAATGAAAACCACTTTACAATAATTAATATTATTAGCCTTTGTTTTTACCCATTTTGAAACATAATCCACTATATGAAGTATGTAAATATTGCCTTAAGAAGGGGGAAAAGAATACATAAAAGCAATACCTTACATGCAAATATTTTATAAACAAGAATGGGGTTAAGTGGTAGCTCATCTTTATGCCTTAAGTTCAAGTTTTCTAGCAATGTTCATAAGCTTTACAAAACATGTAACACCCCATACCCAATAATGGAATTGGCATACCAAGTGTTACCATATTCTTAATGTAGCACCCCACTGTTACAAGATATGTACCTGACATCCTAAGTGATATCCGAATATGTACCCCATATAGGGGGCACGCTAGATCACTCATATTCTCTTATAAGGCATCATAAAGAAATACACAATAATTAAGAATCCAAAATTTCCTTATTTCATTTCATAAAACCAAATATACATTGTAGATTTACAAAAACATCCAAATATGTACATGATCAAGACTAATTACAGAACACACTACATACATGAGGAATTATACAAAAATTTCTAACTAAATTCTTTAGTCTCAATTGACCGACCTTTGAGCCATCACTAGTGTCCTCTCTTGGTCCTACAATATCAACGTTACAATTTTGGTGAGTTTTGTGAACTCAGTGAGGTAACCACCCTCGATGGTTCACTCAATTCATATAACAGATCAACATATCTATAACCATACATAATTAACATTCAGAGTAGTCAAACCAATCATTTCAATCATTTAAAATAAACATATCAGTTATAAATGCAATGCATATGAGACTTTCATTTATTACTTTGTTGTGACTGAGTGCCTTTTTACTAGCTCATATCCCTTGTGAATATCGAGCTGTATCAAATAATGTCCCATATACCTTAATAGATACCAGGTGAATAGCAACTGAGTCAGAGGCTCTTATCAGATTCTGAGCTTTAAGCTCTTTTTACTAGCGACTCCGGTCACAATTGCCTTTGTCCTTCATATATTCATGTAATGGAATGCATCACATTTTCAACAGTCATCAACTTTTAGTTTCACATTCAGAACACATTTATCATCAAACCTTAGTACAAAATTTAACATAAATGTTGAGTACACTTATTTCAGTCAGAGTCATATACAAGGAGCATTTCCAATATATATAGTTGTTAAGTTGTCATTTTGTGTTTATTTTGTATTTAAATCTTTTTAATATGTTGAAATTATTATCCAAAATTGATGGATTTGCTTCTTAATTATTCTCAGATGATTTTCAATACTTAAGAGATGAAATTGAATAAAAAAGATGCAAAAAAAAACAAAGATAATCGAAATTTCTAGACTGGCAACAAATTCAGTGACTAAACATGGGCACGTGTAAGGACAAAAACTATTAGCAAGATCTATTTTTGAATGCATATTTGATTCACTTCAGATTTTTATAATTTTGAGAATCAAATTGCATCTTTATTGATGGGGATCGACTGCCTGAATCTCATAAAAGATTATCTGCAAAAGATCATGGAAAAAAAGGAGACGATCGAAGGAGATAAATGAGGATTTACTTTACTATTCATAGGGCCATAGGAGGGATAGTTTTTACATTTTTGTAGTTTTTCTTCTTGCTTTTTGATAGCCATAGTTAGGTTTTTCATTTTCTGCAGTATTTCTCTAGGAGTTTTTTAATTTTTTTAGGAAAAGACCAGGAATGGAGACTTTACATTTGGCTATTTCTTTTTTGATTTTCACTTTTGATATGAGTATTAAATCCCTTTTATTGTTTAAGAGAAATCACATTATCATTATTATGTGTGAGATGTTCCAATAAAGATTGTTTTGTTGATGAATATTGAGTGCCTGCTGAATTGCTTTTATGATTGAATTGGTTGATTTCTAGGATGCACAACTAGGAATTGATTAGTTTAAAGGCCAGATTAGTAAAATATGACATTCAGTTTTGCTAATCACAAGTGGTAAGTAGGATTACCATATTTACATTAGAGTTGGAAATTCTAAGAAGAAACTTATCTTGATTAAATGCATATCGTACATGTGTTGTCTTGTTCATTAGTTTCTTAGTTCTTAAAGCTATTACTTGATTGAACTTACGATCGTATCTAAGTTGTTAATTAATAAGAATGCTTAGAATATATGTTTCTATTCATTTAAACATAAGATAAAATATCACCTAATGAATGTTTGATGATGAACTGAATTTTATATCAAGGATCTATATTAGTGTGATAATGTCGGTGACCCGAAACCAAGGTATGTCTATTAAATTTTCAGATCCAATTATTTTTGTTAATTTATGATTTTTGTCATTTTTAAATCTTAAATTTTTGTTAATTGAAACCCCCTCTTTTTACTCTGTTTTAATTTTAAACTCATACATTCTTTACCATTAAAATTCCCAGCAGGAACGATCTTAACTCTTCACCAACTACATTTTCATTGCTAGAGCTGGTATTAATTTGGTTGTAGGTGACAGTAATACAAAATTTTGGCACCGTTGCTAGGGAGTTTTTCAACAATATATGTTTGTTATATGAGTTGATAAAAAACTCAACTATTATTTGATTCAGATATTGAAAAGATAGCCAAAAGGTTTTGGAAACAAACGAAACAACAGCAGCAAGTGCAGAAAATGGAACGGATGGTAGCAAACCACACTCTTCATTTATTACCTTTTTTTCAGGGGTTTACTAGGAGATGATTTATACAAACAATTGAAAGAATTCAATGTGGTTTGCATGGGGATGAAGCCAACGAATGTGGCAAAAGAGAAAATTAAACTAAGAGCAACCATTTTCTCTCAAAGATGATACTCAAGATTGGTTGTACTATCCAACAGACGAAAATGTGCAAAAATGGGCTGAAATGAAGAGACTTTTCTTTAAAAAATATTTTCCAGTATCGAGAGTAGCCAACATTTGGAAAGAAATTTGTGACATTTGACAACATACAGGAGAAACACTCTACGAATATTGGGAAATATTCAAGAAACTTTGCGCTAACTATCCCCATCACTAAATAACTGACCAATTGTTGATCCAATACTTCTACAAAGGTCTTTTGCTCACAGATAGGAGTATGATTGATGCTATAAGAGGTGATGCTTTAGTAAACAAAACATTGATAGCCTCAAGGGACTTGATAGCGAACATGGCTTCCAATACACAACAATTCGGAATACGTGATGGACATGGTTCAAAACAAATGAATGAAGTGAACATTACAGCATTAGAGAAAAGATTGGATAACCTTACTTCTTTGGTGTGACAAATTGCAGTTACGAAGAAAGAAGAAGCAAAGGTATGTGGAATATGTTTGATGTTAGGACATTCCATTGATGTATGTCCAGCTCTGTAGGAGGAAAACGTAGAACAGGTAAATGGCATGGGAGGTTTTGCTGGACTGAATCAAAAGAAATATGACCCATTTTTTAACACCTATAATTTGGGTTGGAGCGATCACCTGAATTTGCATTATGGAAATACTCAAGGGTAGCAAACACCCAAAAATTTCCAATAGTTTAGACAACCGTATATGCCTCAACAACATCAAAATACAACATCCAATTCTGAAGGTAAGTCTTTTTGGAAGATATAGTTCAATCTTTGGCCACTAACACTTTGACGTTTCAGCGGGATACTCAAGCTAGTATCTAAAATATTGAAAATCAAATGAGCAAAATGACAACTGCCATAAATTGATTGGAGGCATAAAATTCTGGAAATTTTTCAGCACAATAGAAGATCAATCCCAAACAAAGTGCGAAGGCCATTACATTGCATAGTGGTAAGGAATTGCAAGATCCACTTAGCAACCAGCAGGCTTCACCGCGACAAACTGCTTTTTTCGCTGCGACGAACACATGCAATAAAATTCCCTAGATCCTTCGGGAATTTTACTCCGCAGCGAACTATTTAACTTTCGCCTAAAAATTTTCAGAAATGACGTAAACAACTCTACATAATATGGTGGTTCTACCCCTTTTTTCTTAGTCGATTTGCAAAGAAAAGAAGGAAGAGCAAGAGAAGGAAATATAGGAGATATTTAGAAAAGTTCTGATAAATATTCCTCTACTTGATGCGATTAAACAGATGCCACAGTATGCAAAATTTCTTAAGGAACTTTGCACTTCAAAGAGGAAATTAAAATTTGATGAGAAAGTGTAATTAGGGGAGAACGTTTCAACTATTTTGCAAAATAAAAAGCTTCCACCCAAGTGTCAAGACCCAAATATGTTTACTATCCCATGTCAAATTGGTGATTTGAGAATTGAAAAGCTATATTAGATTTTGGTGTGTCCATAAATGTCATACCATATGATGTTTATAAATATTTAAATGTGGGACCTCTTAAAGAAACTAATGTTGTGGTTCAATTAGTGAACCGCTCCAATGCTTATCCAAAGGGTGTGTTAAAGGACATTTTAGTTCAAGTGGGAAATATGCTTTTTTTGACTGATTTTTATATTTTACTGACGGGGACCAATGATACTTCTTCTTCAACCCTGATTTTATTCGAAGGTCGTTCTTGAAAACCACTAAAACAAAAATTGATGTTCGTGATGGATCTTTGACTATGGAATTTGATAGTGAATTAATTAAGTTCAATATATACAATGCCATTAAAATTTCAGATGATGAACAACCTATTGTTTATGTGGATTTTATTGACACATGGGTGTAGAAAAAATTAATTTTGAGGGACGGTGGAAGGACAGCAAGGAATTAGTACTATCCAGTAATAAAATGGAGACTTTGTTGTGCCAAATGGAGGTCACCAAACCAATGGTGAAGTAGCTGCCATATGTGGAGATGTCCAGAAGTAACGCCAAGCTATTGTCGTCGTTGATCTAGCTACCCAATTTGGAATTGAAGAGTTTAGCTAGTCATTTGAAATACATCTTTTTAGGTGAGCAAGACACATTACCCGTTATAATTTCTAATCAACTCACATTTTTATAGGAAAGTCAGCTGATTCACGTGCTAAGGGAACACAAGGAAGCTTTCGGTTAGACAGTGACTTATTTTGTCCCACCATTTGTATATGCCGAATTTTGATGGAAGATGAAGCGAAGGAGGTGAGGCAACCCCAATGTCGTCTCCACCCATGATGGAAGCAGTGAAGAAAGAAATTTTGAAGCTTCTTGACACTAGTATTATTTATCCAATTTCGAATAGCAATGGGGTAAGTCTAGTCCAGGTAGTTCCGAAGAAAACTGGGGTAACTGTGGTTGAAAATAGCGATGGTGAGTTAATACCAACTCATGTTAAAAATGGTTGGAGAGTATACATAGATTATAGGAAGCTTAATTCAATTACTATAAAAGATCATTTTCCGCTTCCATTTATTGATCAAATACTTAAAAGACTTGTAGGAAAATCTCACTATTGTTGTTTAGATGGCTATTTAAGATATCACTAGATTTTGGTTGCACCTAGAGATCAAAAGAAAACAACCTTCACATGTACATTTGGCACCTTTGCTTACTGAAGAATCCTATTTGGATTGTGTAATGCACCAACAACATTTTAAAGGTGTATGGTAAGTATTTTCTCTAATCTTGTGGAGAATTGCATGGAAATGTTTATGGATGATTTCATGGTTTATAGAGAGTATTTTGAAACATGCATTATCAACCTTGAAAAAGTGCTTAAATGTTGTATTGAATCTAATTTGGTTTTAAATTATAAAACGTGTCATTTCATGGTTGATCAAGGCATAATTTTGGGTCATACTGTCACTGCTAAGGGAATTGAAGTTGATAGGCTAAGACATATGTTATTCGATCTTTATCTTACCCCGCGAATGTGCGGGAAGTTCGTTTCTTAGTCATGCAGGATTTTATCGACAAGTTATCAAGGATTTTTCCAAAATTGTGCAACCCATATGTAGATTGCTCAAAAAATATGTGAAGTTTGATTTTGACGAGCCATGCAAAAGTGAGTTTGATGAACTCAAGGAATGACTTACTACAGCTCCGATTATGCAGCCACCGAAATGGGACATGTCATTCAAGCTAATGTGCGATGCTTCAGATTATATAGTTGGCATCATGTTGGGCTAAAAAATGGACAAGGTACCTTATGTTATTTATTATGCATCCATGACACTTAATGATGCCCAAAAGAATTATTCCATAAAGGAGAAGGAGTTTTTAGTCGCAGTCTTTAGGTTAGAGAAGTTTCGGTCATACCTATTGGGCACGAAGGTGATCATTTATTCAGACCATATAGCTTTGAAATATTTGGTGAATAAGAAAGAAGCCAAGCCGATATTGATTTGATGGATTTTACTTCTTCAAGAATTTGATTTTGAAATCCGCGACAAGAAAGGATATGAGAATTTGGTGACTGATCATCTAAGTAGGATCACTCCGAGTACTGCATCTGATGTTCTTTACAATAAATTTTCATATGAAAGTCTTTTCACAATTCAACAGGTAATTCCATGGTATGAGGACATAGTAAACTTTTTGGTGACTAAGTCCTTACCTAGTGATTTATCTAGAGCAGAAAGAGATAAAATTAAGCGAGAGGTTAAATACTACATTTAGGATAAAGCTCATCTTTGGAAATGTTGTTCTAATCAGATTATTAGGAGATATGTTATAGATGATGAAATTCCATCCATATTAAAATTGTGTCATTCATCTGTGTGTGACGGACACTTTGGTCCCAAAAGAACCTCTTGAAAAATTCTTGAATGTGGAATGTTTTGGCCTAGGTTGTTTTATGACTCTTACATGTTTTGCAAGTCTTGCGATCGTTGTCAAAGAACAGGTAGGTTGGGATTGAGAAATCAAATGCTACTCACGAACATCATGGTATGTGAGATTTTTGATGTTTAGAAAATAGACTTTATAGTCCTTTTTCTTCTTCCTTTGGTAAGAATTACATCTTGCTAGCTATAGATTACATTTCGAAATGAGTTGAAGCTAAGGCTACTTTATCTGATGATGATAAAACTGTTATATATTTTGTTAAATTTATCATTTTTCAGGTTCAGAATGCCTCGAGCTATCATTAGCGATCGAGGAATCCATTTTTGTAAATAAGATTTTTGAGGCTTTGATGAAGAGGTGTGGTATCATACACCAAGTTTCTATAGCCTATCATCTGTAAACAAGTGGACAAGCTAAAGTGTCCAACAGGGAGATCAAATCTATACTGGAAAAAGTGGTGAATCCTAATAGAAAAGATTGGAGCTTACGATTGGACGATGCCTTGTGGGCGTACCAGAATGCTTACAAAACTCCAATAAACATGTCACCATATAGGTTAATTTCTGGTAAGCCTTGTCATTTACTTGTGGAAATAGAGCACAGAGCTTATTAGGTTGTGAAGTAGTTGAACATGGATCAGGCAGAGGGTAGTAACAATAGGAAGTTGCAATTGAAAGAGTTAGAAGAGATTCGTAATGAAGTGTATGAAAGTGCAAAATTTTATAAGGAAAAAAAACATTTTTCATGATAAAATGATTTATCGGAGATAATTTTCAATAGTACAAAAAGTTCTTCTTTATTATTAAAAGTTTAAGTTATTTCTAGGAAAATTACGATCTCACTGGCTTAGATCATTTATTATTACTAACGTTTTTTCTCATGGTGCAGTAGAAATAACGTTAACAGACACCGCTTGAAGCCATACTATAAGAATTCTTCAGCCGAGAACATGGAAGAAACAGAGTTGGTATCCGAACCTATTTCTAATCAAGTAAGTAAAGAAATATGTCCAGCTAAAGACTTTAAAAAAGCACTTTCGGGGCAACCTATAAAATTTTTAGGTTTGTTTATGTATTTCATTTTTCAACAGTTTTCATTTTCATTTTTATTAGGTTTATTTCATTTTATTTTGGAATTTAATTTTAAGAAATTTAGCATTTTCAACTTTATAATTTTATTTTTTTATCTTTTCATAAAATATGAAAAACAAAAAATTTTCTTTTTCCCGCCACACCCACATTCTTTCCCCTATCTTTTCCCTCTTCTTCTTTCACTTAAATTTTCTTACCATTGCTCTTCACTGTAGACTTTACACATTATTGACTACATCGTGGACACAAAAATACCCTCTCCATATAATACCCAACACTCTACCCTATTTTTCACTGTAACTAACCCAACCCTAACTCACAATTTTACTAATGTCATGTCTCTCTTTTCAGCAATTTCAGGTCTGTATTTTCACGAAGTAAAATCATGCCAACGAGAAAGAGTGAATCTCGAAGATTGGCCTCCCCAATCACGTCTTTTGTTGACATTTCAATCCCACTATAACCCAGCTCAACCATGACAATGCCCATTGCCATAATACCCATGCAAACCGTGTTACCAATTTCAGCTGCAACCTTAGGCCCATCTACCCGCAACAAAACAAGGAGAGGAAAAGAAGTGAAAAACTGCAGCCAATGGAGTACACGAAGTGTTGGCTTCACCTCTTTTTGACTCCCAAAAGATACGGAGCATTTTCAACAATTTAGTCAAAGGAAAATCTATCCTTGTAAGTGTATTCTTTCCGATACTCTTCAAGCATTGTAAGTATATGATTCTTTTACGCAAATTATAGGTCTTATATGTGGGAGTGTGTTTGTTAGAATAACTTATCCTACTTTTGTTGGATTGACAAGGGAATTCTACAGTACATTTCAATTTAACTCTTATGAAAAATTTGATGTATTTACGAAAGGAATTGTAGAATTTCAGTTGATGAGAAAAGAATTTTCTTTATCAGTGGCTAATTTTAATGTGGCTATGCAATTTGTTTCAACCGATGAAATTAAAAATGAGTTATTTATCAATTCTAGATGTGATTATCATAAGGAATTTAATGCATCAAAATTGTGGAGTCAATGGTATGTTGATCCTAATCCCTACAATGCTAGTATTTCTAAAAGTTCGATTTTTAGAAATCCTATTTTTAAAGTTATACATCGACTCTTAGTGTGCAATTTTTTGAGATGTAGGGATGGTACAGGGACATTGTTTAAAGTGGAATTTTATTTTCTGTAGTGTATGGATAGGCATATTCCTGTGAAATTAGGTTTTTGGTTTTTAACACAATTTCAGTCGGTGTTAAACAAGAAATCTAAACCTTTGATTCTTAGTTCCTATATCGCGCAATTGGATGTTAATTTGGAATTGTTAGATCTTGATAATACTGACATGAATATGGCGTGTGACATAGAAACTTTGGATTTAAATTGTTTGCACAAGATGGGAATTGTGGATCTTAGCCATGACTGAATAACTTTCACAAATTCGCGGCCAACAACTCTTTCCACTTCAAGACCAGTTGCACCAAATTGGGTTTCCACAGCTGGCCCGCATCACCACCAACTGTCCCAAGTCAATTTGGATGACCGCCTTAGTCACCTTAAATACAGAATGCACCGAATGGAGCACAACTTGATGGCTTAATGGGAGTTTTAAGGATTCCAACCTCCGCACCCACCAACGTCATAATTTCGACAGTCACAAATAGAGAAGCATTCTTTCCTCTTTCTTTTATATTTTGTTTCTTTAATTTTATGTCTTAACATTGAGGAAAATGTTGGTCTAGGTGTGGGGGAAAGAATTGGAGTATATGTGTGTGATTCTTTTCGATTTTTGCATGGTTGTTATGTATGTTGAGCTATAAAGCTTTATCATATTAGTTTGGATGAGATTGAGCTTGTGCATGAAATTAAATTGGGCTATGTGAGTCTAAGGTGAATCATGTGATTGATTGCAATACTGATCTTGTAAACTTGGTCAAAATTTTGACATTTGAGTGATGAGGTATTATGGAATTAAGGTGAATTCTTGAATTAAACCTGTAAGTGGATTTGAACTTTAATGACATCATTCTTATGTCATTCTATGCTCTTCTAATCATGTTTGCCTTCAGAACTTGCATTGAAAAGGATTGAATTTGTTTGATTACATGGTTTATGGAAATTGTTTCTACACCCTTTAGCTTAAAAATGACCCAACAATTTATTTTCCCTTTGCAAACACTTTTTAGCATTTAACCTTGTTTGTTTTCCAACTAATCACCTTACATTAAAACCCAAAAACCTCTTTAGCCTTACCGTCTCACAAGTTGAATGAAGCACTGAGTAATTTGAGACTTTTGTTCTGTATTGTGTTCTGAGATATTTTTATAAGTACTTTTACTCGTGTGTTTGTTAAATTATGCTGCTATTATTTTCTCTTTTTTATTTTCCCCTTTTTTTAGCAATATTTGAGTAAAGAAAAAAAGGGAAAATAAAAAAAGAAGGAAAAAGAAGAAAGAAAAGAAAATTTAAAAAAGAAGAGAAAAGAAAAAGAAAAACAATAAAGCATAGTAGCATTAGTTAGTAATGAGTAGTTATAGTCTTTTTATTCATGTTTTATCTTATAATTTTAATTTGAATGTCCCTTTTACTAGTTACTTTGTGAATGCTTGTGATTAACCATTTGCCATTTTTACCTTACCTTTGAACTTAGCCCCATTCCAACCTATAATAAAGTCCTTATGATCTATGAGTTCAAGTAATTCGAATGAATGATAACTGGTGAATTTGCAAGCCTATGATAGTGCAACCTATTAGAGGGAGATTTGAGAGAAACACTTTAACCTCAAACACTTAAGTGTAAGAGAGAAATTTATGAGAAGAATTCACTTTGGTTTCATACTTGCCTTTTGAACAAAGATGTCTTATTTTGACTTTGATTATTTGTTTCGGTGACTAAACGTGGGCATGTTCAAGGACCAAACCTATTTGCGAGATCTATTTTTAAATGCATATCTGATTCTCTTCATATTTTTATAATTTTGAGAATCAAATTGCATCCTTATTGATGGGGATTGACCACCTGAATCTGATAAAAGATTATTTGCAAAAGATCGTGGAAAAAAGGAGAAGATCGAAGGAGATAAATGAGGATTTACTTTACTATTCACAGGGCCTAAATTAGTAATCTTTTTCCTAAAATTTAAATTATTACGTTTGGTTCGTTTTTTTTAGTAGTTAGGAAAGTTAAAACTTTCCTAATTTAGGAAAAATAGTGGCACTTTCCTTGGATTCTAAATCTCAACACTCCCTTGGTATTTAGATTACTTTCCCCTAGGAATTTAATCTAAAAAATACACTAGACAATTTAACCATTCATTCTTTCTTAACTCTGCGACTTTAAAATATATAAATTTCAAATAAATTTTGATTTAATAATTAAAAATATATAAAATAAATATTAG
>JAOSBK010000205.1:13315673-13338176 GCA_027568895.1 Erythroxylum shatona | reverse complement strand
ATAATAATAATAATAATAATAATAATAATAATAATAATAATAATAATAATAATAATAATAATAATAATAATAGTTATAATTGTAATAGTTTTATGATTATTCTAATAGTTTATTAAATAATGTTCTTTAATAATTTATAATATTATTATTTATTATTTATTATTTAAATAAATAATATATATTTATTATAATTTGCAAATGGCCATTTAATGGCCATTTGCAAATGGCCATTAAATGGCCATTTCACCAGGGCGATCCATGGCCATAAATGGCAATATCGCCAGGGCGAGCTCTCGCCCTGGCGAAATGGACAGTTTATTATTATAATAATTTATTATAATATTTAATAATAATAATAATAACAACAATAATAATACAAAAATATTAAAAATAAAAATAAAAATAAAAATAAAAAATTTAAGATACTCATTCTAATAATAATAATAATAACAATAATAATAATATTATCATAAGATTTTGATTATAATACAAATTAATATAATGAATTTATTTAATAATCATATATAACAATAATAATATAATAACAATAATAATTATAATAATCATAAGATTTAGATAATAATAGAAATTAATATAATGAATATATTTAACAATCATATCGAAAATAATAATAATAATATATATAATAATATATTTAACAAATACTGTACAGAAAATTTAATAATAAACAGAAGAAATTTATAAATAATACTTACTTTTATTCTTATTATTATAAAATAATTTATTTATTAATGATATATAATAATAATAGTAAGATAATTTTAATAATAATTATTATTATTATTACAATAATAATAACATTTACATCATAATATAAATTAATATAATGAATTTATTTAATAATCATATATAATGATAAAAATAAAAATAAAAATATAATAATAATACAAGTTGACATAATGGTTCAACGTTTTTGATATTTAATCATTTTCTACTTATTTGTTTATATCTTAATTACAGTACATTTGGCTTTGAATTTTGCAACGTCATTCTTTAATAAATGAAGGGTGGCTTAGAGGCTTTGTCTGTTGGCTTAAAAACGGCTCCATCCACATGCGTCTGTCCAAGGAGCAATAGTGCTGTCCATTTTGTATAAGAAACGGCGTCGTTTTTAAGTTGGACAGAGTTGGACAAAATAATAATGGACAGACGATCCGGACTCCATCTTGGGTACATACTTTACTGTGCTATGTGCAGCGTTACTTTTACTACCCCTTTTGTGTTGCTATCTCCCTACTATACACAAAGAGGAGGCAAAGTGGACTCAATAGCTAATTTAAAATAGAGTTCAAATCCCCTGTCCAATATTACCGTGTTTTATTCTGTCCAATGAATCTCAGTTATTTATTTGTGTAGGTCCCGCGTGGGTCTTGCGTGAGTCCCGCGAAATAAATGGCTGAGATTCTACGAGACAGAATAAGACAGGGTAATATTGGACAGAGGATCCCATCTCTTTAAAATAGGTCTTCAAATAAATGAGGCAAGTCCACATGACAAGCTCCCCTACAGAGGTGCCTGGTTGTGGGTTGGCTCTGAAATGATCCATTTGATGGAGCTTCCAAGTCCTGATCCCTTAAATGGACGACCTGAACATGGTGGAAGAGACAGACACACTTGTATTGCAATTCGTGACGTATCTAAGCCGAAAATAATCCTTGACCAAGCTGGAAAGCTTTTCTCATCTAATATCTGACTGTTTATACTTTAACTACTCAAAAGATATCTTTAATTTTGTTTTCACTATTGTGCACAAATAGACATTTTCAATTCCTAATGAATAGCTACTTGAAGAGTGCCTTACGTCGTATCTTAATTCTGCAGGCATTCCCTCTACGCTAAGCCGCTCTGGGAGACCCGCAATCTTTACACGATGGTTGAAACGGGGGAGTTGGGGCACTTAGAGATCCCTTCGATGACTAAACCCAAGCTTTTGCTTTTCTTATAGGTGTATCTATTTTGATCTTGCTGAATGTTGTGCCACGTTCATGGATTAAGTCCCTTCTATTGTGGCCGGCTAATGACTATATAAAATCATGACATACGCAATTAATTACTTTTAGTTCATTCAGGGCCAATAAAAGTTTCCTCATACATAATCCTACATTAATTATCTTGCACTTTAAGTCAGAAATTAGCAGGAGGAGACATTTTTAGCAGAAGCACTAAAAGAATCGATAGTCTGCATCTACTAAAGCTCCGAAATTGTTGGCATCTTAGTAAACGGATAACCGCAAAGGCCAGATCTTGCTGTTTCTACTATGAAATGTCTACTTGGAGAGGCACACAATTCAATAATCTTTCAAGGTACTCAAAATCTCCTGTTTGGCGGAGCGCTTTTTCAGGTATAGAATTACTACAGAGTGCTGAAGCCTAGGTGTTTTCACCAGCGATACCAGCGTTTCTAAAGCCATCACTTGATTGCTCTATGGTCATACGTAAAGCAATCAGCAGGAATGTAAGGATTTTCCACGTTTTCCTGCAAGTGTCGTTTATACATGAACAGGGAAGCACATCAGATGCATGCCAATGGATAAAAATTACACAGAAGCTTCATGTCATGTCATGCGATGAAGTTGACTTTATCACCTGAAGGTTGGGAAGAAGTAGTGGCTTGGTGCATAACCATCATTTCGTTCCACCTTCATGCTTTAAATTGCAATGTCCAAAAGACTTTTTAGAACTTCAGTGTCGAGATGAGGTCTATCCGTGCATCTAAGTTTACAGCAATTAGAGGGAAATCTGAGTCAATTTCATTCCGGACTTTTAGCTAGAGGCTAATCTGACCAATCTAGAATGTCAAAAAAGGAACCATACGCAATGGCTTTTTCAACAGTAAGCAAAGTCCATCTCGACGTCCGGCGGTCAATATTTGGAGAACAATTATTCCAAAAGCTTATAAATCTGGTTTGGATTGCATGGTCCGAGTTCTCTTATACTCAGGTTCATGTAGCAGATCCTACCAACATGTATAAAGCCTCTATACTAGATAATACGTCGCAGCATCTGAAAATGAAATCAGCCAGTCAGCATCGCCAAATTTGACTACATAATCTTTTCTTAGCAAAAGTTGCCTGGTCTAAGTTCCCCGTGGACAATATCTCTGGCTTTGTTTTTTTACAGGAATGCCAGAGTTTACAAGCCACTTCAAGAATAATCCGAAGCCGAACAAACCAAGGAAGTCACTGTTTTCCACTGTGCTGGAAAATGCACTCTTCCAGATTTCCAATCTCAGAAAGTATTCATTGATGTGTGGAAACTCTAAAAGGAATCAAAATTTTCTCAACCATGAACCAAAACCAAAATTGTTTAGATCGGAGAGGTAACGCTAACCAAGCTAAAGCTCGCGGAGGTTTCTGATTAGATATGGTAGCAGAAAATATCGCAAAACTTCAGCAGCAACCGAAGGCACAAATTACCTCCCCTGGAAGTCATCTTTCCTTCCAACAGCATCAGACCACAGAACCTTAACCGAAGCTGGAGTACGGACAAGATTTCATTTTTAGATACTTCCGTACCCTCCTTCGCAGATTCACCCATCATTCTTTTCTCACAGGAGAAATATTTTGCTGCCTCTATCTCCTCTTAGGAATACTGTCTGCACTTCCTCTCACTAGATAATAATTCATTGACAAGTTTGTGTTTCTCTACAAACTATTCTAAGTGCAAAATTGTTTTAGCAAGCAAACGTTTTGCCTCCTCAATATCCTTCAACGCCTATATGTACGGATGTACCTTGCTTTCTCTTCAGTTGCAACTTTTATTAGATCTTCTTGCCTTTCCAAAGCAGCATTTACTCTTCCTGCTTGTCAGACCATTCAACAGATTACATTTATCACAACCCACGTCACATTTACACTTAAAATTGTTGAGGTAGATAACCAAGCATATTCATTACATCAAAAATTTTGTAAGTACATCTTGAGATGATATTGGAAAGGTATGATCTTAACTTGGAGGCGGAGGGTTTTATTTTGTTCATCTGAGGGAGATGTACACAGGAGCCTTTCGAATAAATAAATTTCACATCATTTTTTATATTATTTTTTTGCATGCATAGCTCAATGAGTCTTTTTTTTTTGGAGCTGATGAAAGGTAAGGTCCTAAGGATACCATCTATTGCTGGTATAAAGCAAACCATCCCCATACAGTTGAGTATTCATGTACATTTTAGACAAAAAAAAACTTCTACAGCAATTAATTTGGAGAAGGTTCCTAATCATTAAGAGCTAGATTGAGATAGATACAGGTCAAGCCTGCTAGACTCTATCGACCATGTTTAACTATCCTGAAAAGTCGATGTACATGTGTAGATACGTAGCTGGCCATCCTGCTCCTGCAGCTTGAGACCTGAATCCTTTATGAAACGGGAAATAAGAGAGAATTTGCAGAGAATAAAATTATATCGGAAACAACTATACCTGATGAAATATCAGGAAAGACATGTACTATGTTCAGAACACAATTCAGTCTTTAATCGATATGTCATACCCAAAAAAAGCAACACAGGGAAAGTTCAGAGAGCCCCATGTACCGTGGCAAGTAACTATAGCTTATCAAAAAACATGCGAACGTGGTTTCTGATACTAACATGCAAAAGCAGTAACCTCGTGCTATAAGTACTCCGGAAGAGGAAGTCGGTAAGTTGAAGAACCTGAAGATAGGAAACTCTAAATTATGATGAAGCAGCGTAGTACATATATTGTTTAATATACATATATGCATGAGTGTCCGTAGAAATTGAGTAGCTAACAGAGAGAGAGAGAGAGAGAGCTGGGCGACAGATAGAGAGTGAGCACGCAGAGCTTCAAGCATGAACGGTCCATGCAAGAAAGGAACCATGTGTGCTCACTCTCTTCTGTCACCAGTTCGCTACAAAACCTGAATAGTATCACCCGATCTATAAGCGTGGTCTTAACATTCTGTAGCACCACTGTAGAGTACTATATGTACTCTACCGCGCTGGCTCCTAGAGCTATAGAAATGCGCTAATTTTCGTTAATACAGTTGGGGTGTGCTCGTTTTCTCTATCTCCAATCTTTTGGCTTTGAAAGAAGTGTCAATCAACAGACTATACTCTCTCTTCTTTTCCTTATCTATAACTCCAAATACAATCTTTCGGTTTGGATAAAGAAGTACCCTTCGTTCTGACTATTCTCTTATCTCTTCTGAGCTTGATTTGATGGTATTTAGACTTCATTGGAGAG
Organism: Erythroxylum shatona; assembly: GCA_027568895.1. Classification (NCBI taxonomy): domain Eukaryota; kingdom Viridiplantae; phylum Streptophyta; class Magnoliopsida; order Malpighiales; family Erythroxylaceae; genus Erythroxylum; species Erythroxylum shatona. The sequence goes on along the minus strand of JAOSBK010000205.1, from coordinate 13,332,951 downwards.
CCGTGGGGGTTTATATAGAACATGTGAGTCAAACGTGCAGAATATGTATGAGATAATCACCAAGCAATAATGCATTCATGCCGACTTATCATTGGCTTCCTCATTGACTACATACATGTAGGTCACCACAAATTGCGATTTTCATAGTTTATAACATCCAATCATGAGGAAGATTTTTACCCAACTTTTGTCTTCGGAAAGAGATCGCCGAAAATTGGTGGCTTTCGTAACCATTGTAAGTATTATAAATTGAAATAACTTTGCATAATATAAAAATAATTTAATTTATATTGTTCAAAAATTGATGATTATGTAATTAATTCTTTTTTAATATATGAATAAGAGAAATATTACTTATGTTAATTTCTTACATCAATAAATAATTTATAATATATAAAGAAATAATAATTATGAGCACAATAAAAATTTATGACTAATTTTTTAATACAAATTTCTTTGAAAAAGTTGAGGATTTATTGTGTTGAAAATAGTTTGAAGGATATTTATACTTTCTTCATGTTAAGATATTATTTGAGTTAGGTTGACCCGTTATATGTATAGAACATGAAATTATCAATGATGTCTAATACACATGGTTAGCTTCATGTGTATTGTTAGCCTGCAGATTTATATTTCTTTATACTTTATACAGTTTATATACTAGCAATACAACAAAACAGACTATTAGCTACGTTTGTTTTGGCGACAAATTGGAAATTGCTGCTACATGTCAACTTCTAGTGGCGATTTAAACATTCGTCACCTAAAGTCGTTGCCGAAGGTTGAGTGTTTAGAGACAAGAATTAAAAATCACAAAGTTACAAACTTTTGGTGACAAAATATATAATTTGTCGTCAAATGTAGACTTTTGGCGATGAATGCCAAAAGTTGAGATTAAAGAATTTATAATTAATAATGTTAATTTGATAATTTTTTAATGGTAAGTGTGCTTAATAATCCTGAGGTTATTATAATTGACATTTGTATATGATTTTCATATTTTTTTACTTATATTTTCTTTATAAATTTGTTTACATATATATAGTTAATGCATTAAACATGCCTAAAATTTTACATATTAATAAGATAAAAAATAATAAATTTAAGTTGAATACTATTCTTAATAGTTAATATTTATAAACAATAAAATAATAATCCATAAAAATATTGAAAATTATAAGCAATTAATATAATGATAAATGCAGGTAAGTAGTACAAGATTTTAATTAGAAGTTTAATAATTCTTACAGACATACAATAGCAACAACATCAAGATCCAATACGAATCCCGCTAATACTCGAAGTCTGGAGAGATCTAATAATACGCAACTTTACTCCTATCTAGTAGAGATGTTGTTACCAAAATTATTGCAGGCATAACAATAAATAAAGTTTCACACCTATTCCATCGAAAATAAAATAAAATAATTATTTTTTTAGATTCCAAGTGACATAAAAGTAGGTAAAGATAAATGAGTTCGCTATGTTTAAATTCCCAAGAAGGGTCCTTGCACATTTGAAAGTATCAATTGAAAAAGTCAAAGATCTTTCATCAGGTGTTGGGTTATTAACACTCTCTTCCAACAACTTCTTGGCTATAACTAAACTTATAGAAGATACAGTGAACAAATTCTCATATGCAATACGGATCACTAAATTAGATGATCTGTCAGTACAATGTGTTTCACAAGACACAATTAGTATAAAACTTAAATAGTGAGTTAAATCAAACTGTGTAACGAAGCCAAATTTGAACACATGCATACCTGATTGAACATACATAGTAATTAGAATCGACGATTATTCCAAAATAACATATTGCCTTAATGTTGTACCAACCATTAGGATATTGTCACCGTTCTATTTTTATCTATATTCTTTTAAAAATTCGAGTAAGCTTTACACAAGACATAGTATATACAATGAAGCATTCATCTGATAGCTTACTATGATGCAAATAAGATACAAATAATTGAGAAAGAGAGATAATTCAAATGACATACCTTGAAGAAGAAGTATCTATGTGATTTGTTATGCTAATTTGTCGATGATAAGTCAAAGTACTACAGTTCAGTAATGGTATAAATTTGGTATAAAGGCAATCATATGATAAATACATATGTACATAAACATCTGTTGCAAATTGTGTCTTGGTACAAAATCCAACTACATCAAAGGTTTAAGGTATGACCCTAAGCCAATTACTTCATCCTCATCAAAACTAGCATATCTAACCCATCTTCAAGAGAAAAACTAATTACTTAAAGCTAATTTACAATGTAATGAAGAAAAGTAAAAAAAAATAAACAGAAGTTAGAACGAAATAAATAAAAATTAGAACGTAATGAACAAAAGTTAACCAAGCTGAAAAGATGATCAAACAAATATTTGGCTTAAATTACATATATAGAAGTGACGATGAAAACAAATCTTAGTCTGTACATAAGTATTTTTTAGCATTTGTAATTAACATTTAATGATTTTAATTGTTTATATAAAATGCTTCGAGTTTCTAATTATTTTTAATTTTATTTTTGTATAATATAGCCCAATAAAATAAAATTTCTAAATATTACAAACAATAACATGGATTAAAAATGTGACTAATAATTATAATTAACATGATAAAATTTTCAGTAATAATGTTTATTAAAAGATTAAAAATCGTCATAAAATCTTTCTACCTATCGTCGCACGTCTCTTTTTTCTACATATTATACTTGTTGCGAAATATAATTTCTGACGATTTGATAAAAATGTTGCCTATAGGATTTCACTACCAAGATTTCACAACGATTTAGGTGACAATTTATTATCGTCGCTAGATATCATCGATGAATTCTGTACTTTTTCGTCACTAAAAAGTCATTATGTTGTAGTGTAGATAAAAGTTCTATACATGTAGTCACTCTTCTACTTTTTTTTACTATTCAAACTAATTCTCATTTTTTCTACACTTTATATAAAACAAATTGCTCCTATAGGCCAGGGAATCTCTACAAATTATCTTGACAGTTACAGACCACAAACATTAATGTATTGGCGAAAATGATGTTATTATCAACTACATTGATCGAGAACGTAGGAGGTGCTTGATCACTTTTACTGTCCATGTAGTTCCGCACCCACTTCACACAATTTAATGTGAATTATGTCATTATAGTGATCATAAAGAGCATGCGCTTCGAGTTTTATAGGCCAAGTCCAACGTAATTATGCATTCTACTACGACCGTATCTGTAAAAACTAGCCTTACAAACCGGCTTTAATTATAATAATCAAGATATGTAGCCTTACTCGAAGACAAGTTCTGTTTGCATGTAAATGCTGCAAACATGCTAGATGTCATTCTAGAACACAACTAAAGGGAATCTGGCTCATGTTTTTATGTATAGATGATCAAACATACTTCAACACTCTGCCCAATAATCGCGAGCTCTTGGTCTTCTACACTTGGGTCCTATATATTTATATATGTAAAGTTTCTTATAATGGATTCTTTGTTAGGTGACGAAAAGTGAGTTACTTTAGTTATTTGTTTAATCAACCAATGTCAGCTTGACAGCTTTTCAACTACGAATTAAATATGATATATACCAGACAACGATTCACCAATCCCACAAAAGTTGGCATAAAGTATATATGCAGTTTACATTAATTAAAAGGAACTATAAGAGGTTAAGAGCACAAGAACCAGTGGAATTGCTCAGAATCCAAAGCAGAGTAGAGTGACATCAGCCCCTTTACACATTCTCCATTTACCGATTATAACTTTATTATACTGCAAAGTTTGAGTAGATTTGATGCTATTTGCAACCATGCATAAATTATTCATACTGGTCAATGTAGATTTTTGTCCATATGTTCCAAATAAGAAAGCTCTAATCCAAGCCTATCCAGTTTGGAAAGTGACGAATGCACATATGTCATCTGAATGGAGAATTATTTGGGAACTGTAATTTACTTTTTTTTGTTTGTTACTATATTGCTCTATTCGACCAGAATGGAGAAAAAATTTTGCAGCAAAAACAGAATCGGAAATCAATGAAGAGTGGCACTCAGCTTATGTACAGTCCCGGGCTTCGAATTATTACATGACAATAGATAAAGAACTTACAGCTATAAGCAAACCGATTATTTCGGTCAATGGATAACTTTCATGGAAATACCAGAAAATTTATAACTTGTTATATTATTGGGATAAATTTTTTTTTCTGGTCAACGTCACCCGCCCACAAAGTCCAAGAACTCAGACAACAATGCTTATCTCTTCCCTGAATCGACCTGTAAGAATGGTTGCTTACTAGTTTGCACAGACAAGAATCAATTCCATCCAATCAGTGATTACGTGTCGCCAAGATCACTTGGGATCTCAGGCCGCCATAACAGGAATTGTAACTTAGAAATTCTAACTCACTTCATTGTACCGTAGCTTGTCACTTGCCTTCCCTTTTGCGAACTTTTTGACTTCTTAATTATCTATGTCCTAGTTTCTACATGATGCATCTTTAGTGAGGAGGTAGAAAGGCAAGAAAGTGTTTTGCTCGAAAGGTTCCTCATTATGTTTGAGCTTCACTCCAGCCTGTGAGTCTCATCCTGCCATTGTTTCCACGAGTCTACATAAAACAGCATGGAAATACGTCATTAATACCATTTTCTTTTTCATGATTAGCTATTTTCTACGTGAGATCATTATTGCACGAATTAATTGAGTGAATTATTTTTTATTTTAAAATTTTAAAGTTTTGACAGAATTTAAATTTAAAAGAATTTATTTTGCACTTAATGAAATGCATGGTCTAATTCCTTAATTTGGGAAGAATTAAAGAAAACTCTAATTAATGGTAATGAGAAATTATACATTTTCTTATTAAATGAATACAATTAAGATTTTTTTGCTCGTATTTGAATTGATTATTGGTGACATATAATTGTTCTAGTAAGTGTGAAATGTATTTTAAGGTGTACCTTAATTATTGTGTATTATTGCATTTCTAACGTTGTTTCCTTGTCAGTATGATTTACATTTGTGGTATTTGATATATGCTATTTAATATGGTTTGAGGCCATGCTACTATCTTTTATGTTGTGAAATGTGTACGATGTGTGGTTATGAAAGAAGTTTGACCACGCCTATTAGTCAATGTTAGATTGAGATAGATACAAATTTGTTACCTATGGTGAATTATGTGAGGTCATAATGGGACATGTAGATAGATACATGATATTATTTATGTTAGTTTTAACATTATTATGTGTTAAATTTAACATGCTTTTTTGAAAATGGTGCATAAAATACTTTTTTCTTAACATGCACCATAGTAGAAGATGTGATCTTATTAGCTGTGGTTAATGTTGTTTCATATATGGTAGTGGGAATTAGTTTTTTGCTTATTTTATTTTATTTTTATTCTTTTATATTTGACAATTTCCTACTATATTACATGTTACTTCATGTGAAGAGTGTAGAATATAAGTGTGGGTCCCTATGTAGTTTTTGAGGCGATTTTGTGGAGTTGGATATAAGAGGGTTAATAGATAAAGAGAGTCATTTATAAGAATTTTTAATGGTTTGGGAATCATTGATAAGTATTTAATTTTTTATAATTTTAGGCTATATTTAGTGCATTTTGCTTGTTTATCTTAATGTTTTATTATTTTTTATACTTAATTTGTTCATATTATGTTTTTGGGTTATAATTCACTTATTTGGAATAAAAGGAACGAATTGGGATAAGTTTATGGCAATTTGAAGCTTTTTTTGACCAAGTTATAAAGAAGATGAAAATCAACATAGGCATTAAGACGCCCATGTTGATGCCCGTGTAGATCAACATGGCCATAACTTAGGCAAAATAAGTGTTTTTAGAGTTTTAGAGAGTTACACGGTTATCAACATATTGGTCTATAATATAGACATGTTTATTAGAGACCAACATGTTCATAGTTTAAGCCCATGTTTGTTTTATATTTGAGGGTGTGATGTTTAATTAACATAACTATGTTGACTTTCATCTACAACTCAAAAACCTAATTTTTGAAGATGAGGTAAAAAATATAAATTGAAGACCTAAGACAATAAAGAGAATAAAGAACAAGTGAGAAAATACATTCAAAGTGGATTTAGATTGACGTAAAGTGGATTTTTAAAGACTAAAATTTGATTTTATGATTTTCTTTAGTTTTGAAGTTATGTCTTCTATTATTAGGAACTAATCTTTTGTTGTTACTTAGAGTAAATTAACCGTAAGATATATCTTGTAGTGATTAGTTTTGAAGTTATGCCTTCTGTTATTAGGAACTAGTCCTTTGTTGTTACTTAGAGTATATTAACCTTAAGATATATCTTGTAGCGATTTTATTTTAATTTAATTCACTCTTTAGTTTTGTTGAGATTCAATTATGTGTTCTTAATTTTTCTTGAATTAACATTGCTAGCATGTTGATTCATGTATGATTTTATGCATTTGAGACTGAGAAAATCCTTTATATGAATAGATATAGCATAAATTGAAATGAGTTACTTGCAAACCTAGAGATGGGACCATATAAATCTTCCAAACAAAAGTCAAATGTAATAGTAAAATTTATAAATCAATTAATGCAATTCTAAGAGTTTTAATTAGAAAGGGATTTCAATTAATCAGCATAGGTCTAGTTGTCAATAGTCTTCAGAGAGATATTAGCATAATTGAGGAATTTTCACAATCTAATGAACTATATATTAAATTGATTAATTAAATCATAATTTCATAAAAAGGCTTAGGGGGATTCAAATTCTAGGTACCACTGTCTTCTTTGATTATTTCTTAGTTTAATCTTTCTTTAGTTAATCAATTATGTTGATTTATTTTAGTTTATTATTTTAATTTTGAATTTGAATAATCATAAGTACCATAATTTGTTAAACTAAATAATAGAATTATAGTAAGTACTAGTAATTCTGGTCCTCACGGGATTGACACGTATTCACTAGTGCTAGCTATAACTACACTATGCAATTGCAATTAATACATAAAACAACTTAATTAAGTTTTTGGTGCCATTTCTGGGGATTGCAATATTAGAAAACATTATTTTTATTAATCTAGTTACTTCTTTTCTAGGTAGTTTTTATTCATTCTCTTTTTATATTTGTTTATTTGACCTTGTAACACTTTTTGTTGATCTTGTATTGGTGGCTTATTTGCAAGATTTAGGTGTTCATTGTTATAGCTACTAAACATAATGGAAGGATAAAGAGGACAATATTCTCAAGAGGTTTATGGTATGACAGTGCTTATGGTAGTATTGGAATCTTGGAACGAAAGTTATAGTGATATGTATTTGAAAGCTTAACTAAAATCCACATCATGCTATGACATTTATAGAGGTAATCATCTTAGTAATGAACGTAAGTTACTAAACTATATATGGAGGCATCCATTTTGCATAGAGAACTGGCCTTAAAACACTCCATACAGGAGTACTTATAATCTAGAATGGAGCAGTCATTATGATTTTGCATAGTGTAAGTACAGCTTATTTGAATTTTTGTAACAATAACAACAAGAGGATTATCAATATATTAAAGATTTCCTAATGAAAAATGTTGTTTTAACTGAGGCTACCCTTTATAAAAATAAAAGGCTAGGTGTTTTATCCAAATAAACTAAATCAAACTTGAGGGAACATATGGATACCATAACATTATGGAGTGGAGAGGAACTCAAAGATGGAGAAAAAGGGGAGGTTATTGTTCAAGAAGCAGAGGAAGAGGAAAGGAAGAAGAAGAGGAGGAGCCAAACAAGGAGGTTATGGAGGAATTATAGGTAATAATCTTAAGTATGAAGGGTTCTTGCTTCTCACAGAACAAGTTATCAGAGTCAATAACAAATCCAAGGGATTTTATTATTCCTTTTTATACTAACATTTCACTATTAAAAAAGGCATTAAAGGATTTACTTGGTTTTGTTAATTTGATATCATATGTCCTTATTATCTTGCAACATGTGACTCATTTGCAAGCTAATGAACCCTTAATTAGGAAAACAGGTGGAAACAAGTCGTTAATCATAAATCTAAGTTAAAGAAGGACTTACTGAGAAGTCTAACTAAAAGACTCATAAAGAAGCATTAGTTAGGAGGTAACCAATAATTAGGTATTTTTATTTTAATTTAGTTTGTAGGATTTTCATTAGTAGTTAAGTTTATTTTTGTAGTTTTAGTCTTTTAGTTTTAATTTTGTTACATGAGATTTGATTTAGTTCCTCATGCTATTAAGGCAACATCAATCTTATACATTAGAGTATAGAAGATTTCACTAGCAGTGGACAGATGTTGATGGCATTGAATAGGACTGAAAATATTTTACTATCAAGGGAGTACCAATTATCCTCACTTCCTCCATTGCATTTCATATTTTTTATTTTTGTACGTTTTGTACATTAAGGACAATGACAACTTAAGTTTCGAGGATGGACTTAGCTGTTAGGCTTATCAATTTCATTATAATTAGCTTAATAATAAATAATTTGAGATTTTTTCAAAAGGTGTCAATCAAGATGATTAATCAAACTAAAATGGATTTCTTAAAAATTAAAATGATTTGATCACGTGTCTTTTCATTTTCTAGTTTTCATTTAGTTTTGATTTTATGTCTTCTATGATTAGGTACTAAACTTTTGTTGGTACTTGGATTAGATAAATCTCGAGAGAGATTTTGTCATGATTTTATTTAATTTAATTCACTTTCTAGTGTCATTGAGATTTAATTATATGTTATTAATTATTCTTAAATTAATATTACTAGCATGTTAATTTATACATGATTTCATTCAACTGAGATAGAGAAATCCTTTGTACGAATAGATGTAGCATATCTGAAAAAGAGTTACATGTAAACCAAAAGATAGGCCATCATAAATCTTCCGAATTAAGGTCAGACCTATTAATGAAATTCATAACTGATTAATACAATTCTAGGGGTTTTAGTTAGAAAAAGATTGCAATTAATCAACCTAGGATTAGATGTTAATAGGCTTAAGAAAGGTAGTAACATAATTAAGGAATTTTCACGATCTAATAAACTATAAATTAAATTAATTGGTGAATTAATAATTTCATGAGAAGTCCTAGGTGAATTCAAATTCCAAGTACCATTATCTTTCTTATTGTTTCTTAGTTTAATGTTTGTTCTAGTTAGTTAATAATGTTGATTAATTTTAGTTTATTATTTTAATTTTGAATTTGAATAATCATAAGCACCATAATTTTTAGACTAAATAATAAAAAGATGGTAGTAATCTTAGTCCTTATAGGATCGTCTCATACTGGTTGCCACTAACAATAACTACACTGTGCACTTGTGGTTAAAATATAAAACAACTTAATCAATTATTAAGAATATTATGTTAATATAAGTGTTAGCCTTAACCTGATGATAAGGCCTACCTAGTTGAACCTTGCCCTCTGGTGGTAGCTTGTTATGAGTTCAGTAAGATTGGCTTATACTCAAGATGCAACAAAATGGTATAAGAGCATTAGTTTTAAGGTAGGGCATAATCCCAACATACAATGAGGTGAGTAAAGGTAGAATACGATAGGCATTATTGTTATTCGATTTATTTAATAATATTTCTCTTTAAACTTATAATATGTTGTACTCTAGATATTAAACTAGAATAAGGCAAATGGTTCATGCTTGAAGTTTCCCCGTGAGTGCCTTATGTTTAGAGTTTCAAGCAATGATCTTTGAAGTTTAGTTTTAAGAGAAAAACTTATTTTAAAGGGGAGGATTTAAGACTAACATTTTTTAAATATTAATGTTATTGCATTAGTTATTGAGCTGAGTTATTTTTTTAAATTAATCTTTTAAAGTCTTGCAAGAATTTAAAATATAAAGAAATTATTTTATGCTTATGAAATAATTTGTACTTGTATTTGTATTTGATGTTTAGTTCTTGATAGGGTTAAGATAATTTGATTGTGAGTTAATGAGAATTGTTAATCTAATTTGCAATCAAAATTTGAACAATTATTGTTGTTTTAAGTATAAATTTTGATAACACATTAGATAGAGGTTTCTCAAAAAGTTATAAAAATTTAGAGAAATATATACATTTCATAAAAAATTAGGAGTTGATATTAAATTCAAAAGCTGAGAGAATTTTCAACAACTATTGAGAAAATACCTAAAAGTGATATTGTCAATCCAAACTCTTAACATTGACTAGCAAATGTCCACAATTATTCATTGTTAAAAAATTTTTCATAACTAAAATTATTAATTTTCTCTAAACAAAAGAGAGTAATGAAAAAAATGAGGGTAAAGTATGCATAAGATGTAAAGAGGGGTAATTATTGCACCATTGTTCAATATTTTTAGGGGATCAATTCTCTTATTTCAAGCGATTTAACTCTTTCTCTAATTATGAGTTTTTTCTCTAATTATTACATAAGTCTCTAAGCTATTTGGAGATGTCCTAGCTCATCCACAACTACTGGAGACAAGTGGAAATAAAGGATTTTCAAAGTAGATATTATTGATAATAAAAGATATTTAGGCAAAGGACAACTTAATTTTGCAACAAAATTGAGCTCATAAGTATGCTTCATACTATAACATATTGCCCGTCTGTATTAGAATATTTTTAAAAAATTACTTTATGGAATATGTGTTTTAAATGTTTAGTTCATCACATATATTAATTGTTTACATGATTCAATTCCTTAATTTCTAAATAATTATAAAAACCTTAACTAAGTTTGATAGGAAATTGGGTGTTTTTTTTAAAATTAAATTGATACAATTAGGTTTTCTTTTTCATATTTAATGTATGGATAACAAGTTCTATAGTGACAAAACTTTTGAGATTTTTTTATTTTAGTGAAAAACTTTTTAAATTTTTTAAATAATTGACTAACTTTTTAAAACCTTTAAAACTTAGTTCAAAACATTAGTTTTATTAGCTTTTTTTTATGTGACTTATGAAACCACTTTTGGCCATGACATATAGATATCTAGTAAAAAAAATTGGTGGATACGTAGACATCCATATGAATTAATACATAACTCATGACCCAAAATCTATAACCTATAATATATAACCCATACGCATAACTCACCTAATTTATCACAAATTAACCCACACTTCCTTAACCCCATAACTTTTTTTGAAACAAACAGACTAAATGCCTCCTTTTTTCTTTCTAAAAACACTACATATTTGTTCCTTTGTAGACTCTTCATTGTCTCCTTTTTGTCATATAAAAATACAACTTTTTCATTCCTTTCCAGACTTTTGTTGTTTCCTTTTTCCTACATGCCTTTAATACTTCTATTCTTCTTCCCATATGCCTCTCTCATATGAAACTTCACTTTCTATTGCTTTTTCATATTTGATGGTTGTTTGTTTTTCTATCTAATTTTTTATATGCTTTTCTTGCTTTTGTGATTCCATTTTGCTTATCTACATTAGACATTGATTACTAGGTATTTATTATTATTTTGTTTGTGTCTCATGGGTAATGGTTTCTGGGTAATGGTTTTTATGTTTCATTCATTGGGAATTTTGGCTTCCTTTAGTAATGTTTCATTCCTCATCCAAGCACATGGTTTATTGCCTCTCTTAATGCACTTAAAAGACATTAGGAAATTTGCTCAGTGAATAAGTATTAGAACTGTAAGTACATATGATAGAATTCTATCTTGCTACATCTTCTACAAGCATTTCGTCAAATAACTTGCACACTTTCGTCAAAAGAGTCACAAATCATAAAATGGATTAGATCATTTTACACAAACATATCACTTTATAGGCTTGTTTTAACAACATAAGCATGCAGTTGTTTGCCTATAAAACCCCAATACAAATGATAACAGTCCTTTAATAAAACAAGGTACGTATAATTATCAAGAAAGTAGGAGCGAAATGTAATTAAGTGGTTGTAAACAAAAATGCTTTAATTGGTGTTGGAGATTTAAAATGTGCTTTAATAAGGTAATTCAATATGGGGTGGCATGGGCTATAGTAGTTGTGATGGTTTGTGTGAGAATTTGACCAATATGTTTGATGTTACTTCAGTTTGTTTTAGAGACAAAAGAAGTTTGTACAAACGCCTATTGCACTTTGTTTCTTCTTATGGTCTTTTGGGTTATCAAATGATAGCACATTCCATTAGAATTCCCTTTGAAATGATACTTGCCGAAAAACTTAGAAATATCAAAACATATATAGTGTGTCCATAATATTTATGCAATTGGTTGTATTGTATTTAAATTACATTTTATAGTAGTGTTTTAAAAGGAAAAATTAAAGAAAAAATTTGAGAGCAATGTTTGCAACATATAACAGAAAAAAAGGAAATCTATAGAAAAAATGCAGCAGTTGATGGAGATGATAATGATGGGAATGATATACAAGATGAAATTATGACATATTACTTTGAATTAGATGTCAATTGTAGCTTTAAAAAAGATGGTTCAGATGTGAATGAGGGGTTAAGACATAAATCAAAAGCTTGTAAATTTAACCCTTATAAGAAAATGATTGAGATTGATCTTGGTATGTTGTTTGATGATTCTAACCAATTCGAGGCAACATGTCATAAGTTTGTTGCGGATCAAAGAAGGGAGTTTATTTTCATGAGAAATACCAAAAAAAAATAAAAAGCATTAAACGTGCAAGTAAGTACTACAAAATGATACATTTTGGCCAACATGTTAAAAGATTTAAATAGTTTTCAAGTATTTTAAATTTTCTAGTACTTTTAAATCTAGTCTTCGTTGATATTATGGACTAACTACTCACACATATGTATGCAGGTAATGATTTTTTAATAGAAGCACATATGCAATCTTATTTTTCTTAAATAAGTGTGGCTTCAAAGTGGCTTGCTAAAAATAACTTAATGACCTCTCAAGATTCACTGCATTGAAGCTAATAAACTTGAGGAAGTTTGTTAAGAAAGATTTAAGAGTTGATGTTGGATACAATGTTTACTATAGGGTTAGGAAGTTAGTGATAGAGGAAATGCAAGGAGATGTAAGAGTAAGATATAACAAGCTGTGGAATTACAAGGAAGAATTTTACGGTCAAATCCTAGTAGTAGAGTTAAATTGATTGTAGAAATGCCATCACTTAGAGATGATTTGCAACCATAATTTGATAGAATATATGTGTTTTAAAATGTTGCAAGAAGGAGTTCTTAGGCAGATGTAGATGTCTAATAGGACTAGATGATTGCTTTCTTAGAAGAATTGTAAAAGAATAAAATGTGAGCTACAGATAACATTAGGAAGAGATGGAAACAATCAGATGTTTCTTGTGGTATGGTTTATGGTTTATATTGAAATAACAAAACTTGGAATTGGTTTGTAGATTTATTAAAGAAAGACTTAGATCTAGAAGATAAGGGTATATGGCAGTAATTTTTTATGAACAAAAGCTATACTATAAACTTTATATGCTTCAGCATATACTTACTCTTATTACTTATTAACTATTTGTTTCAAATGAATGTTATATAGGGTCTTGTCTAGGCACTTGGTAGGTAAAGTAAGGTTTTATATGAGATAAATGTTTACCAATTGGAGAAAGAGGGATCACAAAGGACTTAAACTAGAAAGACTATTATGGCAATATTGTATATCATTTATTGAAGTCGGTTTTGTTTAATTAAAGGAGTTAGAAGAGGAATTGAAAAAATCCTTATGGGGATCTAAATAGAATTTACAAAGAAATATGGTCAAGAGCATATTTCAATAATTTATTCACGTGACTTATTTTGGATAATAATCTTTGTGAAGCATTTAATGGAAGCATAATTGAAGCAAAATCATTATCACAATACTTGAGGAAATTATAGTGCTTGTGATGAAGCAATTAGTTAAGAATAGGAACATGGCAACTAAGTAGAGAGATAACATTAGCCTAAGAATAAAGAACAAATGAGAATTAAAAAGGAGTTAATCATTGATTGTGAACTTGGGAGTAATATATGATTAAGCCAGTTCAAAGATTGTGAGCAAAGGACAAGTATCTACAATCTTACTAATATATGACTAAGCCAGTTCAAAGTGATAAATTATGACCTAAAACTAAATATAAACCACCATTTTGACCTCTATTTCAAAAAATTTAGGCAAGCTAAAGAAGAATATGAGAAAGGAGAATTGGGAGAATAATACCCAAGGCAACAAGATGTCAAAAAGAGAAATGAAAATGACTTGTCAAACATGCTTCTAGCAAGGAAAATACCAAAAAAAAAATGTCCAATGAGAATGTGTTGCAACAAGTTTCAACCAATATACACGTAAGTTAAGTTATTATTTGTTTATCTCTTACTCATATGTCTTGAACCTTGAACATTATTTGTTTTTATTTTTAAAAATGCAGTCTACAATTAATATCTAAGCAATGTTCTACTATTAATCCTGTAAGTTGACCACCAATGTCAAAACCAAGTAAAATAAAAAGACTAGTTTGTGGATATTGGGAATTATGAGATAAGGATCCTCAAACACTAGTGACAACTAACAAGGCAAGTTATAACACAACAAAGGTTACATATATTGAAAATGTCAATACTTTATGGGTTCCAAATCAAATGTAACAATCGGGTTACTTTTTAATTATATATTTTTATTTTTGTTAGGATGAAAAGGATTAAATTAAAAGCTTCAGGAAATACTGTACAAAGTCATTGAATTGAATAATTTGGTACGTCCTATAGATAAAAGTATAGGATTATGCAGTAATAGGATATGGATGCTTTTGTAATAACCAATGAATTTTCCTTTAATGAGGAAACATTTTTATTTATAAGACTATATACAATACTTGTAAACATAAGCTCTTATATGATTAGTCACAACAGTTGTATGACAAATACAAAAAGTCATTACAAGGAGATACATGTATTAGATTGGATACTTTATAGCTCTAATATTGCCTTCTTTCTAAAATTTTAAAGGAATTAACATATCATGATGATCTTGATGGACTAGGTATTGTTGCATTCAGGAAATCATAGCAGTTAACAATTTGGATAATATAGCAATTGTGAAATTTAACATCTATAAGTGGTTAAAGTTCTAAATAAAGTAAGAAATCATAACAACTAACAACTTGAATACTATAGCAAAAATCATAACAACTAACAACTTGAATACTATAGCTTCTCTTAACTTACCTATTTATGTCCTATTAGTTCTCATGAATACCATAAAGCATTATATAAATCCTAGTTATAGTTAACCCTTTAATAAGTTAAAGACTAATGTGAATGTTTGTTTATTGTTTCATTGCAAAGCAAACATGTTCTTTTCATTAATAACAATTAAATAAAGAGTTTTCCCACATCAAAATAGAAATATACACTAGAATAGCTGGATATTTTAGAAGTCTAACTTCAATACCTTTACATTAATATTTCTTTCACAATGCACAAATTTATGAATAGCTCATCACCAAAAATAAATACAGGAAAAATTTGTGAAGTTTGAAAATAAAAACTTCAAAAAAAATTGAATAACTATCAGCTTAAGTTTCTCATACACACTTCTTGTTAAGCCCCAAATTTCAATTTATTTTATTAAGCATGAATTGATTAAATTTTATGGTTTTGCTACATAAATTATTTTGTTTGGAGCTTAATTATCATGTCAATGTTGGGAGGATTTGTTGTTTGTATTGATGGAATTAGAAGTATTTAATGGAGAAATTAAGATTAAGTTAAAGTGTTGTATGGTGTAAGTTAAATTGAAGAAGTAAAAATGTATAAGGGCAAAATTGGAAGATCACTTAAGGTTAGAAGGCTAAGGCATTACATGGAAGGGCATAGTGGTCATAGCTCATTCATTTAAGGCATAAGTGAAAGAAGTTGTTGTCTTGCTTTGAAATGGAAGACAGAATCGTGAGTGGGGGAGAAGAAAGGAGAAAAAGAAGAAAAAAAACTAGGGTTTGGAGATTCTTGAAGAATTTGAAGAATTTGAAGCACCAACAAGTAAGTATGAGCATTTTTCCACCTTGTTTGATTATATGAAACTCAATTGTAGCTTAACATGTGTGCGAAGTTGTTAGTGAATGCTATAGGCAAGTGTTCTCTTTTAGAGTTAATGATAAAAGATAGATTTTGATGTATTTGTCAATGATGTTGGGTTGAAATGAGCTTGAAAATGAAGAAGAGAAGATGAATTTGTGTAATATGGGCTGTATATGAAAGGGGGGAAGTGAAAGGATGAAAAATGTAACAAAAAAGGTCTTCAGTGTCGGTTTCTGGAGACATTCGCCGCAGCGAACTTCTCACTTCGCCGCAGCGAACTCCAGTTTTTTTGCACAGACAAATTTTGGTATTTTGGCCATAACTTTTGGTGTAGATGTCTAAATGAGATAATTTTTCATTTGGTGTAAACTAGAGACATAGGGCCACAAATTTTATGGAGGAATTGAGTCTAAATTCATTCTTTAAGAATCTAAATTTTTGGATGGAAATTACGTATAGATTTTTTGATTTCAACTTTAGAAATAGTCTAAATTGTTGAGGTATGACTTTCCAATTCCTCAACCCAAATTGAATGAAATTTTCGTTATTGTTTAAGGAAATCAAGTGGGGAAAGAGAGGCAAGAGGAGCAAGAAGAAAGACATCTTTGAGCAAGATTTAAGCAAGGATTTCAAGGTGGGTTACAGTTTTATGATTAAGTAATAGGCCATTAATGTTTTCTTTCAAACGATGGAAATAAATGATTTCAATTACTTCATGAACATGCTTTATAACTCTTTTAATGCTTCGAAAAAGTATTATGTGTTTGGTATGAGCTTATGGTGTTGATGATTTGTGTCAAGAATGTGAAAATGAGTTTTGAAAAGAATACTATGTTTGAAAAAGATCAAGTTTCGAAACTTTTCCATTTTGGGCAACAAGCTTACAAGATTATGAGATACATGTTATGTGGGTTTGGTCTGGTCCATTTTGTTGTCAAGTGCACTTTGACTAAAGGCTTCTCCCGCCTGCCCGCTAGTGGCATGGAGCTCCTTCATGGACTCCCTCATGTTCATGACTTCACACGACTACACATGCCCCTTTTGGGAAGTGTGCTAGCTCATTCTGTTTATAGACCTTTCAGACAATTTTGATGTGCATATGTGCTCATGATACATTGACAAGATTGATGCATCTCTGATTGTTAGCCCCGAATTTTTTTTAAATTTAATTTAATTTGAGCATGATTAGATTAATTGAGTAAGTTGTGTTAGCATTAATTGAATTGACATTAATTAGTATGTGATAGCCTTA
>JAOSBK010000205.1:13214892-13232034 GCA_027568895.1 Erythroxylum shatona | reverse complement strand
GGCTAATCGACATTTTGTCTTGTAAATGAAAATGTTTCTGAATAAAAGTGGGCCCAAATTTGCGATTATTGAAAAAAAAATTATACCGACTTTTGATTGTTTTAGTGCTCTAGCACATCACTCTTGCGAGATACGGACCCGAATATCACCATCGATGTCGGGTTTGGGTCTTGCAGGAGTGGGGTGTTACAATAATATTGTCACTAAATAAAGATTATATGTTACAATAAATTTATCTTTAATGTGGTTAATATTATTAAATTTAACAATTTAATTACTTAATTGATAAAAAATTTTGCATTGGTGGCTATAAAATAGAAATTATCACAAATGATACAAATTTCTAGTACCAAGATATTGTCACACAAGCAAATAAAAATTATTAGTATATATGAAAATATATAAAAATCACCAAAATGTACAAAATTCTAATTTCCAATATGTAAAATAGGAAAATTTAATATCTAAGACAATTATATTTACTACAATTATTTCAAATTATTATGTACTAATTTAAGCTAAAACTCTCCAAATTAAATTTTCTTGGCTATTCTTCCAAATGAAGTTTACCATTGATTTGTTTCCTACGAAATAATTAAAAATAAAATCAATTAATTAGTCAATAAAATTCGTACAATAATTAAAAAAATTAGTCATTAGAGTAGTTAATTTTAAATGTTATTATAACAAGAAATAGTTATCATTAATTTATTACATTCATATTCACAATAACTTTTGTAACAAAAAGTTGATAATCAAATGACAACAAAATTTCTTATCACAAAAATTACGAATAGTAGTGATTATAGTGACAGTTCTGTTTTTGTGACTATATTAAGTAGACAATAACTAACTAAATTTTTATTAATAAAATTTTTTGCCACAAAAAATAAAATATCATGTGACGATAAACCGTTTCGTCATAGCTAGAGAAAAATATTAGTGACCAAACTATATTTTGTCACAACAAATAGAAAATATTAGTGACTAACATACGTTTTGTCACAATTATAATTCATTCCCACCAAAATTACTTTGACACCAAATTGCATATGCTTTTAATTAAAAGTGACAATTTAATTGTGAAAGATACTAAATTATCACAATTACTATTATATTAGTGGCAAAAATAAAGTATCATAGTTAATCCAAATAATAGTGTCAATCAATTGTTTTGTCACAAAAACCTCGTATCTATGACAAAATGACAGTTAGTTACAAAAAAGTTGCAACTGAATGTCTTAATTCTTATAATGCCAACACTTTCGTCTCATTTCTCTCTTTTTTTTTATTCCATACATACAATTGATTTAACATTCAAAATCATTAAATCATAAGATTTTGCTTATAATTCAAAAACATATAGAAATTGAAGTTTAAGGTTTTCCAAAATGTCAAATTACATTCTCTAAATTATGAGAAATCTACAGTAAAGGGAAAATATAAATTTCTTATAATAAAGCCCTGATACCACATGAAAGCATAATTTTGTAAAACATGATAAGATTTTGAAATTCATAGAAGTCAAATATGTACATTTATATTCAGAATTCTATTTCCATGCAAAGAAAGCGTTTCTAAATACTAACCTTTCTCCATGGTTAAGTGATATGGAAACGATTCATAGATGTAAGCTCCTTAACCAATCTCTCTTTCCCAAACTTTATATCTCACTTTTTGGACATGGTGATGTTTTATGAGAAGATAAAACTTATTAGGCTGAGACAACCCTAATATAGTTAAAAAATTGCAAACTATCAATCAATTTTATAACTTCCAGTTATAATAAGTTAAAAGCCTATACACCAATTTATTAAATAATTAAATCCTCCAATTGTCTTTTTAACACATAAGTCACTTAAAGGATTTATTTATAGTGTGAGTCGAACACATCCAAAATGCAATGAGATATGTGAAGAGTTGAGGGCTTTGATTAGAAAGATTAAAATCCTTGGTTATGTTACTGACTTAAGTTATATATTGCAAGAGGCTAGATGAGAAGGAGCACATTCTTAAGATTCATAATGAAAGATTGGTGATTACACATGGAATAATTAATACCCCTTTTAGGGTCTAACATTGATATTTAAAAATCTTAAAATTTTGTACAAACTATAAATTTTAAAGATGTTTGGAGATTAATGGATTGAATTTTTTAAAAAGGGAGGTATAGTATTGTGGGCTCTTTTATTAGTTGAGATTAATTCCTAAAATTATATAAATTTAAATCATATAAAAATTAAGATTTTTCGATTTAAAATTAAAATTAACAATTAACAATTTAAAAATATTGAAGTTCTTTTTAAGCGCTTTCAATTGTATAAATCTAAATTAAATTTTAGTGCAAAAACCAAGCTTTAAATTTTCTAAATTTCTAATTTATTAAGATAAGTGTAAATTAATTTGTGAACATTACATATAATTAAAAAAGTCAATCTTTTTAAACAAAAATGAGTGCTAAAATATGCTACTTCCATACATATTCATATGTCAAACTATTTAAGCTTAAAATTTGTTAACGTTTGTAAATGAAGAGATCAAAATATAAAATAGACAAGTTAATAATAAGATTCAATTGTAAAAAAAACATCAATGTCTTTTTAAATATTTAAGTGTAATCACCTACAATATGGAATAGAGTTTCTATATTATGTAAACAAACATTTAAAATCTGAGAATTGATGATTGAAATTATGAGCCACTACTAACTGCCTTGATTATATGGGATACAATCACAATTTGTTTCCATTTCAATCCTAGATACATATCTTGCAATGATTTGATTCCCCTTTTTGTTCATATTAGTGGTAACTTATTTGTCAACAATTAAATATAAAAAAAATTATGTACCTATGACATAAACAAAATAAATTCTAGTAATGATATTGGCGTATTGTTCTAGTTAATCATTTGACATATGTATATATAAATTGCTTTCATTAGTTTTGGATCTGATGCCATTTTAGAATTCTTCAACAAAGGCCATATTTATGGTCCATAGGTTGAAGAACCAAAGATTTTAGATTTCATACCAGATGTAAGAAGCTAAGAATTGCTAATCTTTGCTTTGCAAATGATCTCATACTCCTTTCCAAGGCTTATCAGAGTTTTGTATCAACACTTATGAATGCTCGAAATTTTTTTAACAAGATGTCTAGATTGGAAACCAATTGTTCCAAGAGTTGCTTTTATTCATCAAAATTTGTTATAAATAAGCAATCTTTCATTGAAACTGTCACTGGTTTCAAACTACAAACACTTCTTATATTATACCAGGAATTCCCATTTTAGCTACTAGTCATACATATGGAGATTTCAATAAACTTTTTAACTGTATCAACTGCAGAATCTCTTATTGGAGTTCCAAATTACTTTCTACAGCTAGAAGGTTAGTGCTTATCTTATCTGTACTAAATTCAGTTGTTGGTTTTAAAAGAACAGCAACAGTAAAAAGAAACTCTGAAGAAAAAACGATAATAATTTTCTTCATTTAGGACCAGTAATTTATATTGAAAAAGAAACAACTCTTCCCTACTTGAGATGCCCAAAATCTGGACTATTACAACTGAAAAATAAAAACAGAAAAAATAATCTTAAGAAGATTTTATTTAATCTAAAATCTGGTCTTTTGAAAAAACAAATCTTTTTTGAATTAAAATGCCAGCACACTAACACTCCTCCTTGGCATTTTGGTGACAAATTCTTCAAAGCTTCAAAAAAGTTGCTCCTCCTGTGTGTAAACTTCATCTGCAATTTGTGCTTGTTGAGATTGACAATCTTTGTTCTTGAATTTACAAACCTTAGTAATATGCCCAAGTTGTTTGCATTTACCACACATTGCATCAGGCCTCCACCAACAATATTTTTCAAGATGAGTAGTCTTACTGCAGTGTGCACAAGGTGGGAATTCGCAGTTGTTGCTCTTGTTCTTGTTGTTGAAATTCTTCTTCCCTCTTCCAGCTTGTTGGCTTTGCATATAAAATGCACCTTCGGTAATCTTATCTTGCCTAAAGGTTCTTCTTTGCTCTTGTGCTTGAAGAGCATTCATTAGCTCAGCTAATGATATCTCGCTGAGATCTTTAGATTCTTCAAGAGAGGATATTTTGGATTCAAATCTCTTCGAAAGAGTTACAAGAACTTTTTCTACAATCCTCCTGTCAAGAAAATCTTCTCCAAGCAATCTGATGTTGTTAACAATTGAAGAAATACGATCAGAATACTTGGTAATTGTTTCATCCTCTTTCATGTTTAGAGACTCAAAATCCCTCTTCAAATTCAACACTTGCATTTGTCGAGTTCTGTCACTTCCTTGATACTCTTCTTTCAATCTATCCCAAGCTTCCTTTGCTGTCTTGCAAGTCATGATCCCGTAGAAAACAGAGTGTCATATAGAATTTTGAATGAGTGTCTTGGCTTTGGATTTTTTTGCTTTTTCTTCACTGTTGAACTTGATTTAAGCCATGGTAGGATCTTTAGTTAGAAGAGGCACTGGCCTATCTTCTGTTACAATTTCCCAAAAATCAAAGGCCTCTAAATAAGACTACATTTTTATTGACCACATTTGATAATTTTCACCATTGAAGACTTATGGAGGATTTAAAGCAATGCTACTAATGGACATTTTGAATATGGTTTAAAATAAAGGTTTAAAAATAAATGTAGATATGCTGCTGCAAAGTGTTTAAAACAAGTGTGAAAAAGGTTTTAAAAATTGTTCAAAAGACAGCAACAACCAAGTTGAAAATATTAGAAAGTTACTATTGTAAAACTGTTTAAAAATAGATTCAAAATAGTAGCAATATCAAGTGTAAAACAAAAGTATGTAAGCTACTGAAACTAGATCAAAATAGCTGCAGTAGTTAAAAATTTTGGATGTTGGTTTTGAGATTTAAAAACTAGATCAAAATAATAATAATAATAAATTTTTGTAGGTCCCTATAAGACCAACTAAAGCTCTGATACGACATGTTGATCTTATAAGAACAGCAATAGTAAAAAGAAACTCTGGAGAAAAAACGATAATAATTTTCTTCATTCAGGACCAGTAATTTATTGCCCAAAATCTGGACTATTATAACTGAAAAATAAAAACAGAAAAAATAATCTTAAGAAGATTTTATTTAATTTAAAATATGGTCTTTTGAAAAAACAAATCTTTTTTGAATTAAAATGCCAGCACACTAACATCAGTCAATGCTTTTTGGTCTGCATATGTTGTTATACCCAAAAAAGTAATCAAATCAATAGAGATGATGTGTGGCGAGTTTCTTTGGAATGGGAATGATGAAAGTGTCAAAAGAGCTCGGATGCAATGGAAATAGGTATGCTTACCTAAGGATGGAGGTGGTTTGGGACTCTTAAACTAATGGACAATGCTATGATGTCCAACAAGTTATGGAGGTTATTAACTGACTAACATTCCTTGTGGTATAAATGGATTTATGAGATCTATATAAAAAATAGCAACATATAGACCATAAAGATTAAATCTGTTTATTCTTCAACCCTGAAAGCCATTCTAAAGACTAAGGAATTGTTGATGAATGAATTCACTTATCTCAATGGATATGGCAAGCAAGCCAATTTTAGGTTTGACAATTGGACATCTCTTGGTCCTCTTCATAAATTGCAAGAAATGGAACGTCTTAAACTTGTTATTGGTAAAAAAGCAACTATAGCTAATACACAATCTTTATACAAAGCTCTATCCCTAGACCCATTTGTGAAGAAATTGTTCACACCAACTTGAGTGAAGAGGAAGATTATTATATGGAAGAATTCAAGAAATGACAAGTTTAGCAGCCAATCTTACAAGAAGTTTATGCAAAAACACTATAACAAGATTCTCGGGCACAGTGTTGTTTGGCACAATCAATTTCATTCTGCCTATGGCTAGCCATAAAAGATAAGTTTGGATAAGCTGTAGAGATTCCTATATATCCCTAATAGGTTTATTCTTCGTTGGAAAGCTGAAGAAAGTACTAAATACTTGTTTTTTAACGTGCATTTGTCAATAGTACGTGGAAGTATGATGCACCTGGAAGATGGGAATCTACAAGGAGATGGTGTAATGAAATCAAGTATCTTGATCTTGACTCTACAATCGAGTGGTCGTTCGGCCTAGTTATAGCATATCTGGTGAAAGATATATGGAATGAAAGAAATGCTAAATGTTTTAATACAAAAGTCCGGTAGCAAAATCATTAAGGAAATCAGAGGATGCATGAGCGTACACAATACTGGATGAGCTGGCCTTCGTTAAAGAGTATAACGATTGGCTTTCAATACGTATAGTTCTGTGTAGCTACTTTGTAACCTTTGCTTGTCATTATTGTTATTTTCTAAAAAAAAAATGGTTAAGGATGAAATTAAACAAGGAATGGGGTGTGGGGGTGGCGGCAAGCGGACATGTAACGCGTGAATGACAGCAATTAAAAGGGTGAAATGAGTTGAAGATAAAGCGCCGGATAATTAGGCTCGTGATTGCAGATCTAGGGAAAGAGCTGTGGGATCCACACTTATTGCATCTTCTTACAAAAACAAAAAAACAGGAAAAGAAGACAACGAGGGCAGGACCAATTGGTCCAGATTTTTCACTTAAAACTCTATCCTAATAAGGAGGTCTTAAGCTCGAGTCACACCAACGGAGGAGAAATAGGCATGTTCTTCTTGATGATCCTCTAGCCTCTTAGGCAAAGCTCCTTGATCGGATCAATTACGGACGCCTCGTTTTCAGCAGCAGTGTGGAAGTTGGAACTATTAGAAAACTTAGGGACTGATAGGAACCTGATGCTGAGCAGGGGAGCCATTGATTAATCATCAGCTTCACAATCAAGTATGTGAAGACTCCTTGTGCATAGAAATGTACAGTCTACGTAGGAACTTGAGGGATCTTAGAATTCCAAATTTACATCCTCTAGACTTTTAAAATAAGATCGTAGGAGCTTAAGATTAGTCTGATTAAACCGAGATATCTAATGTAATAAAAAAAAAACAGAAAAAGAAAAGCAAACAGCACCAACCATCTTTTACTTTTATTAATTTTATGTGCAAGTCTTTGTTGTTCTTTTGAGGTGAGTTCGAAGTTCGAACCTGTCAGTTTCACAACGCAAAAGGTAGTCAATTCATGCATTTTGAGTTTTGACCTCTCTTCTCTAGTGGCTAGCCCCTTTTATTTTTGACTTACGTTTACACAACGGATCATAAGACACAAACATAAACGTAAAGCTCGTCATAATAAAACATTTGCCAAGTCCATGAACCTTCATGCCTGGTGTGGTCCAACCAAAATTTGTACTTTTCTCCCCAGTATCTCGTGAGCTCCTGCAGCTTCCTCTTTCACCTCCTCCTTCCGCCTCAGTCTCTCCAACTTAAACGTTGTCGTTTCCTCAGTCGCCCCTGCAAATGTTGACTTCTACTTCTACTTCTTCTGCTTTCTGCTCACATTGTCCATCTCCTGTGACTTGATAACCATTTCTTTCCCTTCACTTACAGGTAACCTTCATTTCCTTTCTTTTCGGCAGATTTGGCTTTTCGCTTCTTCATTTTGTTTCTCTCTTTATTTCTACTTCAAGATCTTACTCAAAGACTGGATCTTTCTATACTTAATCGTCTTTGTCTTCATTTAATTTTATGTTTCTATAGATTTGTGGAGTTAGTTGCTATTTTCAGTTGTTTGATTTGAAATGCTGTGAGCTAAGCCGGTAAACGTGTGTTTTCTTAAGTGCCGCTTTTTGTTTAGATGCTCATTTGCCTATTCTCTCTCCCATTCCCGGCTCTTGGTTTTGACAATGAGGGCACTTGGTTGTAAAGAGAATGTCTGGGGACTGAAAGCTAGAGGGCTTGTAAGAGTTGGTGAGATGTCGAATACATGGACCTAAGTTATGAGTTTTTGAATCAGTTGAATGGTTTAGCTGATGTTGCTTGTGGCTATGTTTTGAACTTGGTGGGTTCCAAGATAGAGAAATTCGTAAATTAATTTTTTATTCTATGGTTCGGTTCTTTTTCTCTGCTTTGATTGCCAACTAAAAGAGACTATTGAAAGGTTTTCCTGTTCTGACTTTTGGATTTTCGTCGTGCAACTGAGGTTTTAAGTGATCGTTCATGCAAAATTCTTAGTTTCTCTTGTTCATTCAGGGGAAACTCTATAGAAGAGGTTTAAAATTTCGTTCGAGAAACCGATAATATTTCTGCAGTTCCATCTCTTCCATTAAAATGATCTTTCTCGCTTAAGAGCTGCATTTATCAACTTTTCCGATAATGTAGCTTTTTGTTGTAGCCTCGGTGCAGTCTTTTCCTGTCTTCATTGTAGATTTGGTTACTGAATTTCCTGGGTAATTCCTGAATTCACTATTAGTTATTCAACTTATAGAATGTTGTTTATGTGTCCAGGAAATAAAGAAAATTATTGTTGAATACACTCTATGGAGCAGTATGAAATACTGGAGCAAATTGGAAAAGGGTCATTTGGTTCGGCTCTTCTTGTAAGACATAAGCATGAGAAAAAGAAGTAAGAATCAACATAACTCTCTACTCTCCATACTCTCTTTTAAAAGCCCATGTAAAATGATAAGAACAATAATTAAGATTTATCCTACCATCTTATGCCAACTTTTATTTCATTGATTATTAAGGTATGTGCTGAAAAAGATTCGACTTGCTCGTCAAACTGATAGGTCACGCCGTTCTGCACATCAAGAGGTTGGAATAGTAAACCCCAACTTGCTCCAGATGTCTATAATTTGTGACCAATTTATCCTGATAATGCTTAGCTTTGTCCCACATTGTACTTGTTTGGAGTCCCGCAATTTTTTCTCTTGCACTGAGAATTCTCATATAAACAGATGTGTACTGGCATATTTTTTCTGTTGAAAAAGGAATTTAAGTAATGCCTTTGGCCCTGCTCTTTTCTGTTTCAATAAAATTGAAATATAGTCTTAGGAAAGGTTTGTGTTTAGTAGGTAGATTGGCTCAAATGAGATATGACATTCACTTAGGATATTGGGACCTCTATATAATGCATATTAACAAATGTTACTATAGTTAATGTGTGATTGCATTAATAACTGCTTGTTCTTGATCTTGAATTTGTATAATGATACCGGGATACATGAACCTCAAATTCAGTCCTATTCCTTGCAGATGGCACTCATTTCAAGAATCATAAATCCATTTATTGTTGAATATAAAGATTCTTGGGTTGAAAAGGTATACTTTTCCAATATGATATTGATTTACATATCATATTTGCTAGTTCTTTTATATTTCAAAACCCCTTCCCTACCTTGGGAAAACATCTCCTTGTTTCCTAACTGTTTTTACTTGATGAATGCTCCATGTGTACTTAAATGTGATCATGCCAACTTCTAGTCCACTGTAATTTATTGTAGTTTTCAACTCATCTTTCCGAATCATTGCAGCATTTGACCAAGTACACCTTTAAGCATAATTCCACTTATCTGATTTCTTGTTTATGAATGTTCATTGTTCGATGAATGGTTTGACGATCTCATTCGCTTTCTTTTAACTTGAGTAGAAATTGGGCATCTTTCATGTTGGGAATTGTCTTTTCTAGCAAAAATTATATTCTTGAGGTTATTTTTAGTTGAAATTGCAATTATGGTAACAATTAAAGCTTTCTAAGATGCTCCTTTTGAATTTCATTTACTTCATTTCCCAATGGCTAGGACAATGTCATGCTTGGATGAGTTGAGAATCTCTGTAATTGAATGAACTTGGTATTTTAAACATGATGGCAATTATGCATTAATTACAAAAAATTTAAGGTATTATCGTTACTTTATTAATCGTTGATGACATCAATAGAATGCATTTATTTTGCCATTTTGGTTTGTTTCTATTGATAAAGATCCCCAACATTTTTGGGTTATGATTTTCTTCACATTCTCCTAGTTCCCACAAGATTAGTTGTCATATTAATGGTCTAATATTGTGAATGATACTTCTTGCTCAGGGTTGCTATGTGTGTATCATCATAGGTTATTGTGAAGGAGGTGACATGTAAGTTCTTTCTTTTGCCAAGAGTAAGATCTATGTAATTAGGTGAATGTTTTTCTTGAATTATATTGGGGACATGTTGTACTCATGTTCTTCTCGTTCCTTTATAGGGCAGAAGCTATAAAGAAAGCTAACAGTATACTATTTCCTGAGGAGGTAGGTTGTGTTCATTGCTTATTTTTCTATTTTTCAATGCTCTTTTGTTCTGGCATCATTGTAATTAATTTCTGTAATAGGTTAACATTAGTGACTTGTATGGAACCAGAATCTTGCATAATAAAGGCCCTTATCAATTGACTTTTGGTTGACTGTCTTTCAGAAACTCTGTAAATGGCTCGTTCAGCTTTTGATGGCACTTGATTACTTGCACATGAACCATATTCTTCATCGTGATGTCAAGGTTAGTAGCTTCTTAATGTCCACAAATTAAAAAATGTTGCCTTTATAATGTGTGAAGCTGCATTGTACTGATATTGTCTCATGATTCCTTCAGTGTTCTAATATCTTCTTGACAAAAGATAAAGATATTCGTCTAGGTGAGTGATCCTATGATCAAATTGCAAGGCAATTTGAATAATATCTAGCTATGTGAATACTCATGATCAATGCTTATGCAGGTGATTTTGGACTTGCAAAAATTTTGACTTCTGATGACCTTGCTTCTTCGGTGAGAAATACGATCCAATGATGTTCCTCCAATTAGAGCTTTACATAGTTGGTGTTATTAATGGGCATTGAGTAATATATCTAGGTCGTGGGAACTCCTAGCTATATGTGTCCGGAGCTTCTTGCTGATATACCGTATGGTTCAAAGTCAGACATATGGTCTTTAGGTAAGCTGGTTTTTATTTGATTAATCAACTAGGTTATGATGAATAATTTTATTCATGTTATATTTTTGTTTTCAATCTAGGATGTTGTATCTATGAAATGGCTGCTCTCAAGCCTGCATTCAAGGCATTTGTAAGTTTGCAACCCTATTATTGGTCTTTAAATAGATTTAAAATGTGTTTTGTTAACTTATTTATTTTATTTAAATGTGAAACATGGATTATGTGAGAACTAGGATCCATTTCTTTTATTGTAAGTTTGGATTTACATGTGAATTTTGTTGAACATAAATAGGCATACACGTAAATGAGGTGGAATAAGTGTAGTTAAATATGCATTTTTGCATATTCAACTTTTCAGTATTGTTTTTTGTAAACTTACAACATCCCAATGAGAGTCTCGTTGATATGCGGGGTCTGCGAAAGTCCAGAAGTACGCAACCTTATCCCTTACTAGTAGAAAAGTTGTTTATGATAAACTTAGGAGAAGAAATTCACTTGATTCGTTATATATAGAATTGAGTCATATATATACATGTTTATTACTACTAATCAGGGATTATAATCCCTATAATCAAGGGATCGTAATCCCTGATTTGTATCTAAAATCTCTATAATTTGTAATATCTATAATATGTAACAATCTCCCTCAAGCTAGAGTTTGGATGATATTATCCAGCTTGTTACAAAGATATTCAACTCCATTCCCATTTAAAGGCTTTGTAAAAAGGTCCTCTAGCTGTTCCTCAGTCTTCACATATCCTGTAGAAACCAAAATTTGTTGTACCTTTTCACGAACAGAGTGACAATCAATTTGAATATGGTTAGTTTGTTCATAAAACACAGGCTTAGAAGCTATATGAAGAGTAGCTTGGTTATTACCATAACTTTGCTGGCATTGAGACTTTAAGACCAATTTCAGTCAAGAGGTAATATATCCACATTATTTCACACACAGATTGTACCATGGCTTTGTAAGGGCAGCTTGGTTATTACCCTAAATTTGCTAGCATTGAGACTTTAAGACCAATTTCAGACAAGAGCTAATATTTCCACATTATTTCACACACAGATTGTACCATAGCTTCGTATTTTAATTTTGTACTCAAGCGAGATACAACATTCTATTTCTTACTTTTCCGTGAGACCAAATTTCCTCCAACGAGAACACAATAGCCTGTGGTTGATTTTTGATCAATCTTAGATCCTACCCAATCTGCATTTGAGAAGCACTCTAAATGTGGTCATAATTTTTATGTAGTAAATCTCATTTGGGAGCTCCTTTCATGTAACACAGGATCTGCTCTAAATCGGCCCAATGATGAACTATTGGAAAAGCCATAAATTGACTTACAATACTAACAAAGTAAGCAATATCAGGACAAGTTATGATGAGATATTTAGTTTCCCATCCAATCGCCTATACTTCTCAGGATCTTCAAACATATCTCCATCATTCATGAGTTGCAAATTAGGTGATTTAGGAGCACTGCATGGTTTAGCACCTAATTTCCCAGTTTTGGATAGTAGATCAAGCACATATTTTCTTTGAGATAAGAAGTTTCATTTCTTATTTCTGGTCACCTCTATTCCCAAGAAATCCTTCATTTAAAACTAGCTGTGAAGAAAGAAATTTTCATGACATCACTACCAATAATAACAATATCATCTACGTACACAACAAGAATGATAATGCTAGATGTAGAGTGTTTGTAGAAGACTGAATGGTGAGACTTGCTCTTGCTCATTCAAAACTGTCCAACTGCTTGACACAATTTTTTAAACCAAGTACGAGGACTCTATCTCAAACTATATAGAGATCTTTGAATGGTTGCTCCATATAAACCCCCTCATGTAGGTCTCTATGTAGGAGGACATTTTTAACGTCCAATTGATGTAAGGGTTAGTAGTGAGTAGCTGCCATAGATATAAGTAAACAAATAGATGTCAACTTAGCCACAGGAAAGAAAGTATTAGGGGGCGTTTGGTTTGAACACGGGGTTGGGTATCGATATGGGTATAATAGTAGAAGGTGATGGGAATGGGTATGAAAAATAAAAAATGATGTTTGGTTTGTAACTTAGGTTTCTGTAATAATACCAATAATGTTGTTTGGTTTGTTGCATTAATAGGAATGAAAGATGATATAATACCATTAATGGTTTGTTGCATTAATGGTGAGAAGATGAGAAGACCTTGGAATGAAAACTTGATACCCACCTATTTTGGAGGGTTTAGTAGATTCCCAAATTTAATGGGATAAATCCATTGTCTTGTAATTGAAAACCCCAAAACAAACAATATTTTTTACAATTATTCCATTCTTTTATTCCCAAATCCTCAAACCAAACGCCCCCAGAGTTTCTATTCCGCACATTCATCATTTGCTTATCTACTACTTTTGTGCTTGTTTTTCCCTTGAACATGGCAGATGTTGTCAAGTAGCGACCATGGCGAGTGTCAGCTGCACACATCATGCTCTTAGCATCTCACTTTTTTTAGTCAGTTGGGGGACAGTTAGTGGACGTTATTGTGGTCATTCTCTTGATGTTAATGAAGCAAACCTCACGGTGAAGAAGTGAACCCTTGTGAATGGGCTCAAGTTTACTGTTATCTTAATATATCACCTGTCTCACTTTTGCTCATTCAATCTTGTTCTAACTCATCTCATTTAAATATTTATATAGAATCTACATAAATATATGAATGAGATAGATAATAATAACAAAAGTAGAAGAAGTGATTTCATTTAATTTAATTGATTATGGAAAAAAATAATCTCGATAAAAGATTCAGACTGTAATTTCAAATTAATTATATATCTAATATAGAGTTTTAAGTTAAAAATTAATAATTTTATTGACAAAATCTTATAATAAATTTAAAATGTTATAAATTTAAGAGTTAAATTATATAATTTTTAATTATTAATTATAAAAAATTTCATATATTAACAAAATTTAATTTTTAACTTAAAATTTTAGTCGTAAAATGTAGTTTCAACCGATATTTTGAAATCCAAATCGAAAGTTAAATAAGTAAAATAAAGAGATCTAAAGTTTAAAAAGTTCAATTGATATTAAATTCATAAAATTTTTAAAGATTAAATAAAATTAAACAATTTAAAATAGGATTAAAAGAAATCGTTGAAGAATTTGAAATTTAATTAAAAATTTATTAAATTAAAGTTAATTGATATTTTAGTTTATAAAAATTTATTAACTTACAAAATTTGATTAATTAATAATAAACTGTTAAGTTTTTTAACAACAAAAATTATTAAAATAAATTAAAATTTAAAACTAAGATGGAAAAAAAACAATGTCCAAATACAAATTATCTTTGATGACAAAAGATGAAGACTGGTGGGTTGGGTTTTAATTAATAAGTAGATATCCTTAAATTATGGAGAGAAAAAAAAAAGGTTAGGTTACATTATTACAAGCACGTGGGAAGAGGTGGCGACAAGTCCATTATGCGGTGTGAAGCAGTCTGTGCCTCTGTGGACGTAGACCGATCCTCCATCCATGTGACTCTGGTTGTGCCCTCAAAAATCAAAATTCCAAAAGACGTGTCGTGTCACGAAGTGACTTGAAGATAAGACAGAGAGTCAGAAAAAGTCAAAGAAACCTTATCAGTTGTCAACTTCCGTAACTGCTACCTTCAAACTAGCCTTCCTTCTGTGTTTAAGTCTAGTCTCTCTTCGTCTATGTCTATTAAATGATTAAAATGTGGAGAACTTAAATACACCGGACAAGATTCTGCATTTGACTTACACTAAAAACAAACATATAGATATGGACACAGTTTGAAGGAGCACAAGCAAATGCTTTTCCATGCAATATGCATGCAACGTACCCATATGAGCTTCATTGTACGCTTGAACATGATATAAACAAAATATGCTTTTCCACCTTGTTTTGGATTATAATAAATGAGACAGTTTTTAAATGTTAAATATAAACTTCAACACTCTTCTCGAGCCTAGTTAAAAAGGACGTTATGACCACCACCCCACTTTTTTATTTACTAAGTTGTATGAACTTCATTCTACGCTTAATTGGACAAACTTGAAAAAAAATCGTCACCGTCGTTTGATGACTGGCAATATATTAGACAACATTTAATTCAAACTTGTTTACAGTAAAATCAAGACATTGATGCATTATCAACTCAAGAGTCGACAGAGAAAACAAAAACAAAGAGCAAGTGAGAGTTAGGAGGTTGAGGAACAAATCTTCGACCGTCAAGCTTCAGACTGGCGATGATAAGTAAAGTTTCTAGTTTTGTTCAAATAAGAACAATGAGATTCAGACGATATCTTGCGACTAAAATAAGTGGAGTGCTTGTATGTGGTCACAGTTTGTCTCCAAAAGTGCTAGAAACACAACTACATCGACATTTTTTAGGATGATTATATTAAATTTGTTATTTAATTTTAAACTATTAATTATTAGATAATTTATCTAAAATATTATTATGTGTTTTTAATAATTTATTTAGTGGATAAGAGTGTATATATATATATATACAAAATTGATTATAAAATCTCAAACTTTTCTCAATTTTACAATCATTGTTAAAAAAATCTCAAACTTTGCTCAATTTTAAAATTATAACCCAAACTTCAAAACGTGATAATTAAATACTCAAACTTTTGATATTTTTCAATTTTAGCCCAATGTTAGTATCTTCGTTAACTTTGTTGATGTGACTTGTCAAGTGTTCCAAAAACTCTAACTATTAATATACTCAGCCAAAATTAATACAAGTAATGAAGATTAATGAAACGACGTCATTTTAAAAAATTGACGCAGTTAAATCCATAAATTAGTTTACGCAATCCCAACACCCTCACCCTTCTTTTTTAGTCTGTTCACTTCACTTTTAGATTGTTTTCCCGACATCTCAAGTCACTCTCGCATTACAGTGCACCCTCAACCCTTCATTTTTAGTTCATTTTCGCAACACGAAAAGCTTGCTGGTGCATAACGATAAGAGAGTGACTTGGGGTGTTAGGAGAATAAATTGAAAACGAAGGGTGAGGACATCAAGGTTGCGTAAATTAATTTAGGGATTAAACTGTGTCAATTTTTTGAAACAACGTTGTTTTAGTTATGTGATAAAATGACGTTGTTTCATTAATCTTCATTAATTATTTTAGTTTTGGCTGACGTATATTAATAATTAAGATTTTTGGAATACGTGGCAAGTTACATCAAAAAGTTAACGGAGATACAAACGTCGGATTAAAATTGAAAAAAATTAAAAATTTGAGTATTTAATTGTCACGTTTTGAAATTCAAACTATAATTACAAAATTGAGCATCGTTTAAGTTTTTTATTAATCTTGTATAAAATATAGAACATATTAAGATTTTCAAGGAACAATACAATATTCACATTTGAATAAATAAATAAAATATATAATGTTAGTTATCAAATCATATCTTTTAAATCAAGTGATATTAATTGGTGTGTGGACGACGATTAAAAAAATGTCAAATTGAAGAATATCCAAACCAATAGATTAAAAGAAGTACAAAAAAAGTGTAGCACGTAACAGTACCTTAGTTACATATCCTGAATCGAATGTGAAAGGGTAAGAAATGAAATACAGAAAATACCTGATTTAGGTCTCCATAACTTCAAACGAGCTTTCCGAAGTCAAAATGAGCACGAATCCACTGTTATTTTCACGAGAACTGCTCTCCTAGAAGCGAGTAAGATCTTTTTACAATTTTCTCAAAACGTAAGCTCTATTAGCAGGTTAGAGAATCTTTATGTTTACGATTGATATGAGCAACTGCAAGAGACCTTAATCTTTATATATAACTTTCATATCGGGCTTCTTCATCACAGGCTCAATATGAGTCCGATTCACACTAATTAAGATCCATTTTCTACTGAACTTTGACTCATTGATTTATATCATTTATTGGGTCACTTTATTATCTTTATCCAGATCAAATTACGTAACTTAACTAATAAGTTATTTAAAAAACCAAAAATGCAATTAATAGTTATCCAACTTTATGAGAAAGGACAAAATTGTCCAAAATTCTCCCCTTAGACAAGCATTAATTGCAGTTTTGATTCTAGTTTAAAAACAATTTAAAAATTTAGTGTTAAGTCAAACTAGTGAATTAGTTGACTAGGTTTTAAAGAACAAAACATTTGATCCAAAGATAACGAAAGTTCATCATTCCGTCCTAGGAGTGAGCATTATTCGGGCCGGCCCGATTACCCGGCCCGGCCCGAATTAATTCGGGTAAGCAAATGCTAAATTTCGGGT